>CM029134.1:15067559-15542559 GCA_016859345.1 Istiophorus platypterus
TAATTAGTTACTCTACTGTAAAGCATTAGGCATGAGAAACAGCATGCTGTTGTTGCTGGAGTGATTGTTCCATTCAGTGGTGTCATGAGCTATCATTACTCAGTCAGGGAGATAGGACAGTAGAATTTACATTTTAATTCAGCTCACATAGTTAGTCTACATATCTAGTATCTCTACAATGTCTGGAATACAATAATTGCTTATTTGTGATTTTACAGATACTTTTAGACTTCAAATCTAATGTTGAAGCCCCTCTGTCAATGCATCCACTCTAGCCATTTGCTTCTGTTAAGTATAAGGGCGTTCATAAAATTGAGTCAGTTTACAAATGATCAGTAGCGTGAAGGGATAGTGGTTTACAAAAGCCGGAATATTCTCATCTGCTATCCTAATTTCAGTCATTACACAAACTCAACAGAAGCAAGGTGTTATATTGAAACCGTGATCGTAAATCTACAGTTATGAGTACTAAGCCTCCATACAGCATGAACCGTAGTAGCTCTGTAGGAAGCAATGATCAGTTCTTATGTGATTTGCTTGTGTGTGTGTGTGTGTGTGTGTGTGAGTGAAAGTGTGAGGGGGAGAAGTGGAGAGGGTAGAAGAGAGGAGCACAAAGAGAAACAATGTGTGTCTGTGCATGAATTTTATTCTTATATACTTCATTGGAGGACAGTGAGAATGTAATGTGTGTCTCACTCTATAAAACATATTTTTAAAACATCTAACCAAGCATGATAGCAGAGGCACAGGAATGGTTTACATTTACAGACCATTACTGTCGATAAAACAGGATGGAATATATTTTTGGTAATGGCAAAGGGAATAGAGATGTGATTGGTCACCTAGGATCAATGTGATTGAAATCGACACTCTGATTGGCTCAACACTATGCCTAGAGACAAAGGCAGTGTCTGACAGATCTCGGCTTTCACAGGGAGAAGCCGTAATTGTTTCAGTATCTCAACTCTTGTATCCATGGTGATGCAGCCCCCGTCAGTGCCCCTCCCTACAGCCCCCTCTGCCGCACCTGTCTTTATGAGCACTCAGTACATATGCCAAGGGCAGGGCATTTATTTTTCTCTTTTCACAAACACACAAACACCTATGAAATCCAAAAGATGGGTCCCATTTGACTAAAAAGCATTTATTTTCCATATTGTGCACATTAGCCTATTAAAATAACAAAAAAATATTTAATATAATAGAAGATACACATGCTCCCTGTATACTCTGTCTCTCTTACTGTCTTTCTCTGTTTCTCACTCCTGTGCTGAAACTATTATTCTGGGATTAAGAATAAATCTAGCTTTGTAAAGGGACATGGATAACCTAGATTTTTCAACAGTTCACTGGGGGAGAGGGCAAGGAGTGTTGGCTTAAATCAGACAGAATGGAAAATGCGACACGACCTGCTATTTGTGGATCAATACTGACACAAAAACTCAATAACATACCAGTCAATACACTACTGCATACAAAGTGGCAGCATGCTAAATAACTGAATTTATTGACACACAAACACACAAACATTGCACAAAAGAGGTGGCAAGTAATTTCCACTTTTTGCCACAAGGGGGAGACTTTTTACCCTCTTCTTTGTTCTCCATAGCAGCCTCCAAATGCACAGGCAGCAACACTGGTGTCAGGGGCAGGCAGGGCTCTAAAGCCTTGTATTCGATTACACTCCAAAAATTGTATCAGTGGTACAGATACACTAGCAGCCGTGTCTACTCACATTTCCCCTGCCTGCGGAAATTAAAATGTCATCTCTCCCAGAGGGGAAATGGGATGTAGACATATCTAACAAACCTCCACATTCCCATTCATGCTGATACATATCAAAACAAAGAGGTAAAGACAGAGAGATACTTTCATCACCAACAACTGAAGACTATGCAAATTTATGGTATCTTTAATAGAATACTTGTATAAATTGTATCTTACATCATTCACATACTAAAGACAAATACATAACAGCAACTGTAAAACATAGTTTATCCACAATTTTGTGTCTAATTTATATTTCCCTTGCATCAACACATTATATGTGTATATATCAATATAGTATTGTGTAATGTCTATTTTTACTTTCTTATTAGTCATTCAGTATTGAATATGCAGAAGCCAGTGCTGCATCTGAAGTGCACTGCAGGTGCAGGCCTGCAGCACTAGGGCTTGGCCCATTTCTATAAAAAAAAAAAAAAGGGTCTGAATAATAGAGGAGAGTGCTGGCTTGCAGAGAATCTGATGTTGGAAACGATTGAAATGGTTTGGTCAGGTTGCTTCATTTCCACAGAAAATGACGATGACTATTTTTAAAATAATTAAAATAATGACTTGACTATCAGTCAAGGGCCTCAGTTGAGGCTTTGGCTCTGTCGCTTCAGCTGTCTGAGAATAGCAAACACCATCTTCCACTCTCATCAGGATCAAAAGTTAAACAGCTATAAGGGCATCACCCCAGCATGTGCAATGAAAAAAGCCTATGTACTGTGATAAGGAAAAGAGCAAAATGCATTTTAGTATGTATGTGTGTGGTATGTTGAGTGTGTGTGTGTGTGTGTGTGTGTGTGTGTGTGTGTGCAGAGACTGAAAGAGGGCATATACACTCAGTTTCCAGTTTATTAGTTATGCCTGATTAAAACCAATGCATACTGATGTTCTAGCCCTGCAATAAATCCCACCTACATGATGGTTACAATGTTAGTTGTTTTTTTTGTTTGTTTTTTGAGAGGCGTTCCTTCATCTTAAGGTTCTTTTTGAAGCTTTAGGTTGTGGTGATGTTGCATTGTATTGTGTTATTCTGAGAGGCTTCCATCTCCTTTGGTTAGAGTAGATATTGCAGACACCTCTCAATATAATGCATTACAGTTCAACAGAACCACAAACTACAGCATTAAATCAACACCTTCCCATTCAGGCTAACATTGCCACTGACATAAGGTCATACAACAAATACACCAGAGAAAAGAACCATATTGAATTGAAAAGGAAGCTGAATTAAAAAAAAAATCGCAGAAATCTTGCACTAGTTTGAACAACATTAGCAGAACACAAAGTAAAATCTAAAAAGCACCCTGGACATAAGCATGGAATTTAAAGATGAGTGGTATCCTGAATTACTCTACATGCTGCTGCCTTTCACATCTACTCTTCATGGTATCAGTAAGATGATTCCACCTAATTGCATTTGGGGAGAAGCATAGTAGAATCCTCACTTTACACATTTTACACAGGCCTTAATCCAGGAGAGCTGAGAATGCTTACAGCAGTAGCATAATGGAAACGATGCACTGACAGTCATGTCCTATTAAAAACACCTAAAGGAGCACGTATAATGTTTTTTGATTTAAAGCTTTTGATGCAACAAATAATTACATTACCCTACACTACTAGGGGATTTGAAATTTTTGTTTCACAAATTCTGCTGCAGGATTACATTGTGTTATAATTCTAGTGTTTTTTTCTGTTTTTTTTTTCTTTTCTTTTTTGTTCCATGAGAAACATCATCAGCACAACTTACTATTCCAGTTCTCAGTTAGAGGAAAGAGGAAAGTGAGTTAGGATTAAGACCAATATTAGCGGGTAAACAAGGGCTTAGGGAACAATTATACTCCAGTTTTATCACAAAGACCCCATTTGCAATAGTCTGTAAACAAGCAGACCAAACTCCTTGTTATTTTGGTATCAGGTTTTTTTAATGCCTCTGTTGTCTCTGCTCAATTATTCTTCTCTTACTCATATTAAACAGATTTCCACTTCATTATCTATGCATATGATGCATAGATTATCTAGCCCAGTATCTGCTGTGGACAATTTGGATTTGGATTGCATGAAATATTTAGCTTTTTTTAAAATTCAATTGATCATGTGATACTTGATTTTGTTATCTGCTATTAAACCCTGCTGATATGAAAACCATCAGACTAAACATGATGTGAGACACTGATAGTGGCATTGAGTCCTGACAGTGACATTGAGGCCTGGCCTGTATGTCATATGCTATCGTATATGAGATGAGAAGCACAGATACAGAAAAAACTCAGTTACAACTGAAACTAAATAAAAGCAGCATGACACTGTGATTAAGATCCACACAAGTCAAAAGTATTTATCATTAAACTAAGCAAATACTGTTTGAACAATGTATGTCAAGCCCTTTCATTATGTGTGGCATGCCCCTCTATGACTAAAACTAAAATTTAAGTGAAGGGCATGGCCTGAAAGATAACATGCCTCTGCCTTCTCACGCAGCATACAAAGTAGTTATTTACAGTTGCTAAAGCCAGGTCATTTCACCCACAAATAGCTGAAAATAGTCACTCTGGATTTATATACAGGACACACATGCACACAGAAAAAGGATAGGTTTTGATTTTTATGTTTTTGGCTCAAAGCCCCAGGCTGCAGAGAGCCAGTCTAAGGTTTGGTACTGCTTTCCATCTCCCTACTTCTGCCGCAGTCATAAGGCCGAGAGACAGAGAGAGGTGTTCTAATACACTCTGACAGCTCTAGTCACAGCTTCAGTACGTGAAGAAAGAGGAGGAACTGTTGAGAGGAGAGGCTGTGTCTGTGGTCCGAAAAAGAGAGGAGAATGGAGGGTGCTTGATGCTATGTAATCCAATAGCAATTAGCCACCAAACTAAAAATCACAGGCTCAAATGAAAAAGAGAGGTGGCAGAGAATGAGGGCGAGAGCCAGCCTCCAAAAGGTGTCAGCCATTTTCTATAAGCTTGCAGTTACATGGAGAAACAGGAGGGGGCATAAATGAGAGTACCAGTCAGAGGTAATTGGGATGTGGAGGAGGAGAGGGATGGAGAAAATCAGAGAAAGGGATTCTTTCTGTAAGCATGAGAATGAAAAGATATGAAAATAATGGGTCAAATAAACAAGTTAAAAAAAGAAAAGAAACCAGTAGAAGATGACGAAGAGAGGACGGGAGCGTGATGGTGTAGAAGTGGGATGTTGATAACAAGAACAAAGGCAGGGGGGCGGGAGAAAGACAGCAAGCCAGTCGGTAGAGGGAGAGAGTGGGATATGAGTCAGGCTTACAGCATTAACACTCACTCTCACACCCATGTTTCATTGTTGTTGTTTTTTTTTATCCTCTGCACACACTAGATACGATAGTGGGAAACATGGAGGACCATCTAACAACTGACACACACACATGTAAATGCACATACACAGGTCAAGTGTGCATGGCTATACGGCATCAAATAACCATAAATAATCATCCTAATATCAAGAGAAAGTAACACTAGCACTAAAATTAGATGCCAAAGGTCCTGATTTCATTTTTTTTTTTTTTTATGACAGACGGTTCACCTAAAAATAAACACAGCAGACCTCCTTTGCAGAATGAAAAACTACATGTGGGAGTCACTCAGTGTACAGAACTGCTCACTGGTTCACACTCAAACATGATCAGAGGGAACCGAATGCTAATTACCTTCTAGTTTTTATGACTTTGAAAATAAGAAGAAACTAGAAAGACACATTTCAGGCTATAGCTTCAATCAGTGTTGAAAACAGGCCTTCTCTTTGGATCTACATAACTATGTCAATGTCATGTGATCTCCTACACCTAATATCAGCAAAGTGACTCCATATGCAGCCCTAAGAGACAATAGATCAGTGAATTTTACTTCTGTAAATACATAAACTGAATGCAGAACGACCATATCTTTCATGAAAAACGGCTTTTTTGTAATACAATTATTTACACAAACATTGGATGAAAACACTTTTTAAATTTGAACTTTTAAGGAAAAATAAAATTACAAACTATTTACAGCATCAGAGTCAGACTTTTTGGCTTTCAAGATCTGCATAATCTTCTCAGAATGGTCTTGCAACTCTTGAAAAAAGTTTGAAAAACCACCTTATTTTGGATTCATGCTTTTTACCCTACAGCAACAGCATGCACTTTGCCTGACACAAATATCACCATTAACTCATACTGGCAAGTTCTTGCCAGTTAGCCCTGTCCACTCACTGCACTGTATATTGAACTAATGAAACATACTCAAAAAGATACACAGAGTGGTTTCTGTGTAAGTTTTAAGACAGTTTGATGGTAGTTAAAGCTTTACAACTTCACAGAAAGAGTGGATGAATGTTAATCTAGTCTTTCTCAAACCTATGCACAAATTACAGAGAACAGTCTGTAACTGTCTTTTAGTAGAATTCTACTCGCACTCCTGGCTAAAAAAGTAAGAAAGCATTAATTAAAAAAAACAAAAAACAAGACAAGTCAACAATACCGTGTAATAGCTACATCAAATAAGCCAGTAACATATATAAAGTTTGACCATACAGCTTTATTATTGTGAATACCCAAACATGGGACTTTAAGAGTAACAGGAATACACTTGCTTTACCATAAACAAGGCTAAAAAAATTACCCAAGATGTTTAGAGGAAGAGGAGAAAATGGTGACAGGGGGACAAAGAACCCTGCAGTGAGAGACTGGATCCTTCTGACAGCCAACATCTGATCCTAATGCATGCACAGATATAAACACAACATATGGCATTAATAAAACATGTTTATTGAACTAAGCATGTGGCTGTATACCCCATCTACATGACCGATAGAAGTGCAAGGATAGTGCTGTAAGAAGGCAATCCTCTTATCCAGGTTGCATCCAGTGTGCAAACAGCTAAGTTTGGATTTCCCCTCATCCCTTCATACAGTATTTCATTCAGAGACTGCAACTGCATCCCCTAAATCTAGGTCTCAGGACAATTCACCAGATACAACAGGATGAATGTAAAGTGGATTTTCAACCAACTGTGTCTTCACTAGTTTTCCACTTGATTACTGGCTGTCTCACACAGAGCCTTGCGCTGACCCCTCAGTCAGTTCAATCCTCCAGGCATGCAGTGATGACCTAAGCACAGGAGCAGATGCTGTTGATGTATGAGCACCGATGCTAAACAGGAACAGCGCAGACCTAACATCTGTTCTGATCTCTGTTGATTCAGAAAAAAAATCATCTAAAAATAGCATTGGGTTAACTGTACTTAATAAAAGCTATCAAGCACTGGTTATTACACCAGACAGATAGACAGATATATAAGTAGGCCTACATGTTATTAAACACTGTCCATATTAATATAATTAATTCAGATAAATTACTATATTGTCAACAGATCAGTTCATTCATAAATAAAGCAAAAGAACACATCAGCATAATGTAGCAACCTGAGCTAAGATCATATCAGCCAGAAAAGATTTTAAATGAGGATACTGTGTGCAAATGGTTTTCATTAGAGCAATGTTGCTAATGCTCATAGAAGTTGACCCAGCTAACACCCTAGAGTGCCTTGATTCAGCTGCAGCAAAAAGATTCTAATACGGGAGTGGAAAGGTTCAACCTATAGGGCTCATCCACAGAGCTATTAGTCAATTAACTGAGATATAATGAAACTGAGGGCTTATATAACTGAGTGGTGGAGAGGAGAAAGGGTCAGACCTACTCAGCCAATGCCAGTCATGTAAGAGATAGGAGGGAGATGAAAAAAATCTTTAATATTTATCTTTATTATTTGCTATGATACAAAGGTAACATGTGTCTGGACAAACTCACAAATAAGACATGCTTATCTCTTATACTGCCATGAAAGAACCAGGTTTGACCCATATTGTGAAGAGTAGTGACTGGCCTGGGCCAGCTCACATTAAAGCCATAAATGGCTCTGAACCAGTCTCGTCATGTTCTAGGACAAATGACAAGTGCAAAAGGAGCAGTGCCAGGGAGTCTTACGCCACAGTTGTGAATGCAGCCTGCAATTAAATTTTGGCCCACTGACTCTGATTACTACCCTTTTAATCAAGAGGCAACAAAAAAAAGAGTACATTTACATGTCACATTGTTACTAGTTACTTTAATGACATTGTCCAATAGCCACCATGAGAAAAGAACATTACTTTCTGCACTGTATGAGCATAATGAAGTAATGTAGAGACGATACTCAAGAGTGGGACATTTAGCTCAAACCACTGTCGGTGTCACATATATTAGAAAAAAAATGGTATTAATTCGCACAAAAGTGAAAGATTCAAACTTTGATATACAGGACAAGAAGATAGAAAATGAAAATAACGATCTGTGAATGCTGTAGCACTGAGATGTAGTGATTTTAAGGCTGATCTAACTTGATACAGAGAAGGGACATTTCATGTTTTTTTTTTTAACGGTGAGGGGCAGAGAAGGGATGGACAAAGTACAGCAGTACACAGACATGTACAAACACTTCATTGACAAAATACACTGTAAGCTCCATAGCAGCAGTGCCTGTGCTTGCTGACGTTCACAATATAAACCTACTAATTCGCCAACCCTGAGTCACCTGAATAGTCTTGGGGAGTATAAATACCGATAGAAACATACACAATCACAAGCGCATGAAGACACTGGGAGAGTACAAACTGTTGAGCAACATCTGAGGTGCATGGAATTTGGCTCAGTGCAATAGAACCCTAAACAGCAAGTATTTATTTATCTACTAATCAACATAATCCCAATGTAATAGTCAACAGCCAGTATTAATATACTACTTCCTTACCTCCAGTCAGTCATTACCCAGACCATTAATCAGTGAAAAACATATCTCTTGCCAACCTTGTCAAGTGTAAGTTACCAGTGTTAAAAAAAAAAAAAAAGACAACAGCACCTGGAAAAAAAAACAAAAAAAACAAACATATATATATATATATATATGTTTTTTTTTGTTTGTTTGTTTTTTTACTAGCAGTGTAAATTAAACTCTCCATGGCTTCATGTAAATAGACGACAAAAACAAGTAGAAGACTAAATGTTTTTTCCATTATACAGTAGTGTAGAAAGAAAAGTACTGTTAGGGCATAATAATTGAACTTTCTAAGTGTTGTTGCACGACCAGACCTAAATCAGTACTACTTGTGTGCTGTAACAGTGCAGGTCTGACTAAACAAAACTATTAGGTTTGTTTCTTAAGCCAGTTTTGTCAGTGGCAGGCCTAAAGTGTTCCACATTCACTGTTCCTCTTTTTATATAGAAAGCTAAGGGGGTTAAATGTTACTGATGAACATCATTTTCATGGCTAAATATCCACCCCCACAATTCAGGGTATCAAAGTTGTTTGGTCAGTTTTGCATGTTTGGAAGCTTTTGTCTATATAAGTTCATTTCGGTCTTCAAAGTTTGGTCCAGGATGGAAAACTAAATTCTAAAATCATGAAAGAGCTATGTCCTTATGATACGTAAGAAATATTTTCAGTCAGTAGACATCAGATTTTTGGTGCGTGTCTTAATTTGATGTACTGGTCTCAAAGTGGGTATGTCTTTGTTTCTCTCTGACAGTCACTAGTTTACCAAAAGGTGCATTCTCTCTCTCCATTCTGGGCCCTTTCTTCCATGGAAGTGCCTTTTAATAAGATGTATTAGATGTGTATATATAGGTATATATGTATGTGTGAAGTTGGAACATAAAGGCAGCAGCTGTTTTCACTGTAACCTACTGCGTGTGTAAATTAGATAACCATCACTGTCGCTGCCGCAGTGTGAGTGGTGCCATCCTCCAATAAAGCTCAAGCAACAAGAGCAAGCGTGCCCTACTGACACACAACAGTACATGCAGCTTCCACATCGACAACCCTACAGGCATGAGGCACTGTAACGTAGAGCTAAAGAGCATATGGCAGAACCAGAGAGGAGACAGACCCCACAAAGAAAGAGAGAAAATGATAGGGAGACAGAAAAGGGTAGTATATGAAAGAGGAAATAAATGACACATAAAAGCGGGAAAAGGAGGCCAAGAGTGGGATGGGGGTGGGGGAAAGCTGAGAGTGATATCAATATGGAGGATTAGAAATGTGAAAAAGAATAGTGAGCATACAGAGAGGGAGGTTAGAGAAACAGAGGAGGGAGAAGCAAGCCACTGTAGGAAACAGAGAAGAACAGAGGCAGTATAAAAATGGGAGTACTGCAAGGAATGGTATCTTATAGCACAACAGACATATTGCAGTATCTAACAAAAAAAGGCCAAAGACAGTGTATGCAGTTGGTAGGTGGTGTTGAACATTGACATTGAAATATAAAAGAACATAATACAACATAACTATTTTTTAGGGGTTACATAAAAAGAGGGTAAAGGAGGTGGATGCAGAAAAGGTTAGAAAGCGAGTGCAAGAGTGAAACACAGAGAGAAGAGTTTACCAGGCACAAAGTTGTCAACGTCTTTGTATGTGTAGATGCAGAAAAAGAGTCACATAAAATAAGGCTAATTCTCTGCTAAAAATTACAGTTCATACAGTGAATTCACTCCTGTGGCAACAGCTATGTCTCCTCTCTCCCTGACATTTTGTTTGTCCTCTTAACATCTCTCCCCGTGACACTGAATACCGTCTAATATGAAGAATGCTCTCACTTGCTTAACAAAGACAACATACACAGACACACGAAAACACAAAGGTCATTGCACTGTGAATGATTTTCAGTGCAGACTCTCAGCATGCAAACACAGTTGCACAGATCTGCTGAGCAAGCCAAGCAGACAGACAAAGCCACTGGAGCAAGCAGCCACACCCCCACCAAAGAGAGCATAAGGAAGCAAAATGTACTAGTATTATACAACAATACTGTGCTGTAATCAGTTAACCAACTCCTGTTTTACAGTAATTTAAATCAAGATCACCTTATTACAAATAGCAGGAGTACATTTTCAAGTTAATTTGCGTTAATAACACACAACCACAATTTGTTGATTCATCAGTGGACCAAGGCAATATACCCATATACTTTTATTCTGAATGAAACTAATTTGCAATTCATCCACTCCTGTTCTCATGCATTTTTTTCTCTCCCCACTATACAATCAAAAATACCATCCCAAAGTAATAAAAGTGCCTTACAGTTCAATAAGAAACATACAGCCAGCTGATAATGTAATCAGAGAGAACAAATGTGATCCACTCACATAACCCTGCACTTTTAATTAAATGCATTCATTTTTAATCACATCAATAAATCTTTTTTGGGGAATTTACTGTCCAGGCACAGCTTTACACTGCTGCTGCATTGCAAAACACAAAATGCCTCACTCGCTCTCTATCTCACACGCAAACATGTGCAAATAAAATCTGCATTCATGCACGTATACATACAGACAGGCAATTATTGTTATCTAGAAGAGCACTAACTAACACTGAAATGCAGAGAAAGTGTTTTTGGCCTCCTCTTCATGAAGCCAGGCTGCTGTCTTACTCTCAATCTGAACTGATCTCCTCTCTTCCTACACTCAGGCTTCACTCTGGATTTACTGCTTTATTCCACATGCAGTTCAGTGGGTCAACATATGCCCTGAGCTTTCAACAAAGACAAACATAATGGCAGTTTAAAATACATCTGACAGTCATTTTCTAGCTGGGAAATCTAAGGTTAACCCAGTTGTTTGAGTGAAAAGATTATCTCCATACTATAAAATATCTAATTAGAAGCTCAAATTCCTGCCTTTACTGTTGCTTCCATATCTGCACCATCTGCTGCCTGATTTGAAATGGAGATTTTGTTGACATAATCCATGTGTTTCTATCTAAATAAACCCATTTCCATTAAATATTGTGAGATGTCTATAGATGAGCCATGCAAAGCCACTTCCCCTCCCCCTCCTCTATTGCTCTCTCTATCCCTCCCTCCCGTCTTCATCCTCTTCCGCTGCTGTTGCTAAGACCGCTGAGCACATGCTAGTCTGTGGAAACCAGTAGACTGCGAGAGGTGGATCTCCCAGTGTGTTGCTATGGGCAACACACAGTGTTGGATAGAGAATCAGCCTTGAAGCTGAGCATTTAGACCTTCACACGTGATAAAATATGACCTATTTTTCAGTTAATCAAAAGAGATCATCTCCTCAGAAACTAGTTTTTATGCACATGAACTGTCGACAGTCACTTATGTCACCATCTAGTATTTTCCAAACCAAAAACACAACAAGCCAATCAAATAAAAAAATAGTAAAAATATCCTGCTGACTGATGCAGCCATATAATGAAAGAAAACCTCTAGTGAAGCAAAGTGTCCTGATTTCACCTGACTGGTTGTACATTGTGATTCACTGCACATCAGCTGCAACCTCAAGTTGCTGTGTACACCAGTCAGCCACTCCCTTTATACACATGTAACAACTCAAATAGATAGGAATAGGGGGCAAATTAAGATAAAGATGTGTACAAGGGTGTAAAACACAGAGACCACAATTTCTGTACTCTGTGTAAAACCAGATATATATTTACAATAATGTGTCTTTTGCAAATGCCTATGGTGATATTTATGTACCAAAAAAAACCCATAATATCTGATATGGGGTACCAGATGCAGTTACTCAAATGATGAAGATGTTACTAAAGGTTGCCACAGTCACTGTGGAAACACACTTTTCTTAATATATTTGCAAATAAGACATCTGATGTTTAAAAGATGAGCTAAAAACAGGGTCAGTGGTTATTGGAATTAACTAAATCTAAACACGCACCATTTCTTATTTCACAGAAATGCTAAAATGGAATATTTATTATGTAGAAGAGGAGGTTCCTGACCTACAAGGATATAATCGCATAAGGACAGAAATAGGAACTGTGAAGTTTAACAAGTACAACATTTTCAAATGTCATGAAATACAAACCAGAAACAGAGACACTAGGGACAGAAGCTTTCATTTTGCTTAGGGCTGAATAAAAGTTTAGTTTGGATGTGTTCTTTTCTTATGAAAAGCTCAAGGGTAAATATTATTACTTACAACAACCTTATTTTGGTAATTAATTTGTCCAGTATTTCACAAGAATAAAAAAAATCAAAATATTTTATTCTTCAATGAACTCTGTCATAATAAGATGAGAGCTTTTATCATTTTTTGGGATAAATTTGATTTTTAAGTGCGACAGCATTAAGGTACTAACACAACAAAATACCTGAAGTAACAACCAACTGCACAACCATCTGTAAAACAAAGAGATAAATCAGCAGGCTCATAAAGCAGCCTTATACACCTGTAGTGCATTTCCATTCAGTTTTTTTCTGCAAACTGTGTATTGTATGTATGGGTGTGTGTCTGTGATATTAAAAGAGGGCCGGTTAGTTTCCCTACCTCCTCAGATGTTCTCCTCCGGGCAGGAAGCACTAGAGTATTCGCTTGACTGCCTGGGACTATAGTAGATCCTATACTCATCCTGGGTCCAACTAACATATACCGTCTGTCTCCAGATCTGTACTGGATGCTGTGACACAGTGTCCCGTCATAATTAGGCTCTTGTAGATATTTAGAAGTATAGTCTGTGGGTTTGGAGCACTGCATTGCAATCAGCACAATGATACTGATGAGAAATAGAGCTGAGACTGAACCCAAAGTTATCATCAGATAAAAAGCGACATTACTGTCCTCATCTGCTGTTGCAGAAGTTTTGACATCAGAAGCTGCAAAAGCCTCTTTGGGCTCCACAAGTCTGACAATCACAGTAGCTGTTGCTGAGAGTGAAACGTTGCCATTGTCTTTGACCAGTATGAGCAGTTTATGCTCGGCCTCGTCTGTCTCTGTGAATGAGCGAAGTGTTCTGATCTGTCCTGTATAGCGGTCCAGACCAAAGAGACTGTGGTCAGTAACTTCCTGCAGTGAAAAGAGTAGCCAGCCGTTATATCCTATATCGGCGTCATAGGCTCTGACTTTAGTCACCAAGTGTCCTGCGTTGACGTTGCGGGGAATCTCCTCCACACCTTCAGCAGAACCGTTAGAGCTGACTGGATACAGGATGACTGGAGCGTTGTCGTTCTGATCCAGAATGAACACGTTCACTGTCACGTTGCTGCTGAGTGACGGAGTTCCTGAATCTGACGCCACCACGTGGAACTTGAAAGTTTTCAGTGTTTCAAAGTCAAAACTTTTCAGCCCCACAATGTCTCCATTTTCAGAGTTGATGCTTAGAAATGAAATAACTACTTTATCTTCACTTCCATCTCTGATAATATGATAGGAAATATGTGCATTCTCCTTTTCATCACAATCAGATGCCGTTACAGAAAACAATGATGCTCCTGGGGTGTTATTCTCTGTGACATAAAAAATATAGGGGCTCAGTGAAAACTCTGGACTGTTGTCATTCACATCTGAAACAACAACACTTATTTTCTTTTCGGATGATAAAGATGAATCACCTTCATCTTTTGCAACCACTGTGATTTCATAAAGGGAATGTTTCTCTCTGTCCAGAGACGATTTCGAGACAACAGAATACATGTTATCTTGTAGGGACGGATTCAAGGTAAAAGGGACATCGTCGAGAATAGAACAAATAACTTTTCCATTCAGACCTGAATCCAAGTCACTGACACTTATTAGTGCGACTGTGGTTCCAGGTTTAGAGTCTTCTGGAATAGCGCTAGAAAAGGATGTAACTTCAATTTCGGGAATATTGTCGTTGAGGTCAACCACATTTATAATGACGCTTTTGTCTGTTTTTAAAGGAACAGTACCTTTATCAGATGCTTTTATGTCGATTTCATATCGGTCTTTTTCTTCAAAGTCTATCAAGCCTTTAACAGTTATTTCACCTGTTTGTCCGTCTATATCAAACAGTCTACGCAATTTGCCATTTACATTATTTCCAAATGAGTAAACGACCTCGCCGTTCAAACCGTCGTCTAAATCAGTGGCGTTCACTTGAATAACCGTTGTGCCAACAGGCGAATTTTCGGGTAGTAAGACAGAATAGGAATCCTTGGTGAATATGGGTAGGTTGTCGTTAACGTCCAAAACCTCAACTAATAGCTCAGTGGTGCCTGTCCGAGGAGGTTTTCCTCCGTCAATGGCAGAGAGCGAAAGCCTATGACGTCTCTCAGTTTCTTTGTCTAGTGATTTTTGTAAATACAAAATAGGAATTTTACCATCATCGCCTCGGTCCTTTACCTCCAAACGAAAATGATCATTCTGACTCAGTTTATACTGTTGGACAGAATATATCCCACTATCCGGATCGCGCGCAGCTTGGAGCTGGAAGCGTTCACCAGGCAGCGCGGACTCAAATATCTCCAGACGCGCCTCCTTTTCGGGAAAAGTGGGACTGTGGTCATTGATATCTTGAATCTCCACCGAGACATAGTGGATTTCTAATGGGTTCTCGAGCACAGCTTTCAAGTTTATCAAACATGTAATGGTACGTTCACACACCGCCTCCCTGTCCATTTTTTTATTTAGGTACATAATGCCATCGTTCTGGTTAACCTGGAACATTGGCTCGTTCGACCCAGACACAATCCGAAATCCCCTAGCTTTCAAAGTACCAAGATCCAGACCTAGATCTTTAGCTATATTTCCAACCAGGGTTCCTTCTTTGAGCTCTTCAGAAATGGAGTATCGTGTCTGTGCATCGCTAACATCCCAGAACATAAATGTCGCTGCCAGGAGAGCGACCAGCCCCGTCCGCCATGGTCCACATCCTCCTCTTTTTGCCATATTTGAAGAGGAAAGAGATATTAATCCACGCAAATATGGATACAACTAAACTGTAGAGGAGACGCCAGCCTTTGGAAAGCCTATTCTAACATACAAAGAGTTGTTAGAAAAAATGAATGCTGTGCGAAAAAAAGAGAAAATCTGACCAGGCATCCTCAGAGACGTTGAATGCTGCCTTTTCCGAATAATTGTCAAACTACGTAAGGGGAGGGTTTCTTTATCACTGCGTGCTGTACAGAAACGCAGCTCTACTTGCACAGTGACATCATGCGATCAGATGCCTGACAGCAGGAAATACAAATTATTTCTCTACAATGAAAACATTTTTTTAGAATCATTTCCCACATTTGCCAAGAATACAAATACAAGCGCAAGAGCAATACAAAATTGCGTGGACAGTGACATTTTTCTTTTTCTTTCTTTCTTTCCTTGTTTTTTTACAACTGCTTTAAAGAATCTTTTTTTTATCTTTTTCTCAAGTAAAATGTTTGTGAGGACATTGATAAAACCGAATCATTATTAACACCATTCAAAAGGATAGTCATCACTTCATGTGAGAAACTTGAATGAATGACGCTGATTTCTTCAGCTGTGAATCTAAAACAGGCGGAAAGACGGACTGATATTGTATATGATATGCATGGGTGAGTGTCTGTAATATTAAAAGAGGGCCAGAGACAATCTCCCTACCTCTCCAGAAGCCCGTCTCCTGTCAGGAAGCGCTAGAGTATTCGCTTGGCTGCCTGGGACTATAGTAGATCCTATACTCATCCTGGGTCCAACTAACATGTACCGTCTGTCTCCAGATCTGTACTGGATGCTGTGACACAGTGTCCCGTCATAATTAGGCTCTTGTAGATATTTAGAAGTATAGTCTGTGGGTTTGGAGCACTGCATTGCAATCAGCACAATGATACTGATGAGAAAAAGAGCTGAGACTGAGCCCAAAGTTATCATCAGATAAAAAGTCACGTTATTGTCCTCATCTGCTGTTGCAGAAGTTTTTACATCAGAAGCTGCAAAAGCCTCTTTGGGCTCCACAAGTCTGACAATCACAGTAGCTGTTGCTGAGAGTGAAACGTTGCCATTGTCTTTGACCAGTATGAGCAGTTTATGCTCGGCCTCGTCTGTCTCTGTGAATGAGCGAAGTGTTCTGATCTGTCCTGTATAGCGGTCCAGACCAAAGAGACTGTGGTCAGTAACTTCCTGCAGTGAAAAGAGTAGCCAGCCGTTATATCCTATATCGGCGTCATAGGCTCTGACTTTAGTCACCAAGTGTCCTGCGTTGACGTTGCGGGGAATCTCCTCCACACCTTCAGCAGAACCGTTAGAGCTGACTGGATACAGGATGACTGGAGCGTTGTCGTTCTGATCCAGAATGAACACGTTCACTGTCACGTTGCTGCTGAGTGACGGAGTTCCTGAATCTGACGCCACCACGTGGAATTGGAAAGTTTTCAGTGTTTCAAAGTCAAAACTCTTCAACGCCGTAATGTCTCCATTTTCAGAGTTAATATTCAAAAACAGACGATCACTAGCTCCAGTGCTGTACCTCGAAATGTGATATGAAATACGTGCATTATCACTATCATCACGATCAGATGCCCTCACTGAAAATATCGGTGCAGCTAGGTCATTATTTTCAGTTATGTAGAAAGTATATGGATTCTGTGTAAACTGTGGTCTGTTATCGTTCACATCTGATACAACCACAGTTACTGTCTTTTCAGATGAGAGTGGTGGCTCACCAGTGTCCTTTGCAACAACTGTAAGTTTATAAAAAGAATTTTCTTCTCTGTCCAATTTGGATTTTGTTACTATGGCGTACATATTATCTTGCAAGGATAGAGAAATAGCGAAAGGAACTTCCTCACGTATAAAGCAAGAAACTTTTCCATTCAGGCCTGAGTCTAAATCATTGACACTGATAAGCGCAACTGTTGTTCCAATTCTGGAATCCTCGGGAACTGATTTTGAAAATGATGTAACTTCAATTTCTGGAGGATTATCATTAAGATCAATTACCTTTATAATCACAGTTTTGTCTGTGGACAAAGGGACTGAGCCCTTATCTGAAGCTTGTATATCAATTTCATAGGTTTTCTTCTCTTCAAAATCAATTTGACCTATTACTGTAATTTCCCCCGTCTCTGGGTCTATGGTAAATAGTTTTTGCGCATTTACATCCACTTCTTTACCAAACGAGTAAACGATTTCGCTGTTTGCGCTCTCATCCAAATCGGTCGCATTGACCCGGATAACTAACGTGCCAGGGGCTGCGTTTTCATTTAAAATAGCAGAATATACGTCCTGCGTGAAAACTGGTGAATTGTCATTAACATCAAGCACCAAAATCAGTATTTCTATTGTTCCTGACCTCGCCGGTCTCCCACCATCAATCGCTGATAGCAGTAGCTTGTGTTCCCTCATTGACTCTCTGTCTAACTGCTTCTGTAAAATCAGAAAGGGCATCTTACGATCCTCGCCTCTCTCCTTAATCTCCAGACGAAAGTGATCATTGTGACTCAGTTTATACTGCTGAACGGAAAACTGACCGCCATCTGGGTCGCGTGCAGGTTGGAGCTGGAACCTCGCTCCCGGTGACGTCGATTCAAATATCTCCAACCGTTTTTCTTTCTCTGGAAACGTGGGGGAGTGGTCATTTACGTCCAGCACCTCTATGGCCACATAATGGATTTCCAGGGGATTTTCCAGCACTGTTTTAAGGTTGATTACACACGCGTTGCTTCGTTCACAGATCTCCTCCCTGTCCACGTTCCTGCTGACATACAAGTTACCGTCGTCTTTATTCAAATGAAAAAGGGGTTCAGTTGAGCTGCCAACAATACGATACTCGCGATCTTTCAACGTAGCCACATCAATACCCAAGTCTTTCGCTATGTTTCCAACAAGACTTCCTTCTTTAACTTCTTCGGAGATGGAATATCTGATCTGAGCTAAGGCTTCGCTACAAAACGTTACCATAACCACCATATAGGCGAAGCATCTCCATCGCTCTATCCACGGCTGGCGTCCGCTTTGATCCATTATGCACAGGAAAAAAAAATCCGCAATTTATATTGGTTTGGCCAAGAAATAGTAAAAACTCTTATTCCTTAGCAAACTGCGCTCCATCGCCAACTCAGCGCTGGGAATGATACAGAGCTGGGTTCGTGTTAGAGCTCTCCTCACTTAATGCCAAAATACAGGGTTGCACCTTATGGTGATGACGCAAAGATCTGGATACAATATTGGCGATTATGCCGACACCATGCGACCCACAAAGTTATTACAGCACCGTCCATCTAAAAAAAACCCCACATTTAAGTCGAAAGTTATCACAACAACGAAAATACTTGGCAAAGGCGTCAGACTGTCCGCTGGTGTTATAAGATATGAACTAGTTGAACAGTCACTAGTCAGTAGCCCCCTCTTCAGAATGCTATTTCAAGAATCTATCTATTCAAATGATCCATTTTGCGTATATTTCAAGAGAACGTTCTGCGTTCAATAAGCACAACTTTCAGCACCACGGCCAGCGACGCTACCTCCTCCACTCAGACATGTAGGCACAGATCACGTGCCTCCTGACACAGTGTCTGCATACTTGAACATTATGGATAACGGAATGGGCATAAAATGTATATCTCCTACTGCCCAAAAAAAAAGTAGACTGCGCCATGTATATCTAAAACTAAGTGAATGAGATGTCAACTAGATGACGCGAGATGTTGCTTTCCATCAGAAAAACATGTACTTGTTCTGAAAGAAATCTGACTTAAGCGCGTTCATGTTCTACAATGTCACCGTATGCTTTTGGCTTATGAGGGCAAGTGAATTATGTCATGCAATTACCCATTGGAATTAATCACCATGTGATTACAATGCTGTTTGGTGGCTGCAGCTTATTCAGATACATGTTTAAGAGCAGGGTCACACAACCTCCTAATATTCCCTTATATGTATGTAATACATTTCTGTATAGCTCTTCTGGGTATTTGTGTGATTCAGCAATTTTTAGCAAAGCTAATTCATTGGGATCTGAATCTGACTAATCATTAGCAATTATATCCAGACTACCTTGATTAAAGAGCAACTGTTCTTACCTCTCCAGATGTTCCCCTCCTGTCAGGAAGCACTAGTGTATTCGCATTGCTGCCTGGGACTATAGTAGATCCTATACTCATCCTGGGTCCAACTAACATGTACCGTCTGTCTCCAGATCTGTACTGGATGCTGTGACACAGTGTCCCGTCATAATTAGGCTCTTGTAGATATTTAGAAGTATAGTCTGTGGGTTTGGAGCACTGCATTGCAATCAGCACAATGATACTGATGAGAAAAAGAGCTGAGACTGAGCCCAAAGTTATCATCAGGTAAAAAGTCGCGTTATTGTCCTCAACTGCTGTTGCAGAACTTTTGACATCAGAAGCTGCAAAAGCCTCTTTGGGCTCCACAAGTCTGACAATCACAGTAGCTGTTGCTGAGAGTGAAACGTTGCCATTGTCTTTGACCAGTATGAGCAGTTTATGCTCGGCCTCGTCTGTCTCTGTGAATGAGCGAAGTGTTCTGATCTGTCCTGTATAGCGGTCCAGACCAAAGAGACTGTGGTCAGTAAATTCCTGCAGTGAAAAGAGAAGCCAGCCGTTATATCCTATATCGGCGTCATAGGCTCTGACTTTAGTCACCAAGTGTCCTGCGTTGACGTTGCGGGGAATCTCCTCCACACCTTCAGCAGAACCGTTAGAGCTGACTGGATACAGGATGACTGGAGCGTTGTCGTTCTGATCCAGAATGAACACATTCACTGTCACGTTGCTGCTGAGTGATGGAGTTCCTGAATCTGACGCAACAACGTGGAACTGAAAAGTTTTCAGTGTTTCAAAGTCAAAACTTTTCAGCGCCATAATGTCTCCATTTTCAGAGTTGATGCTTAGAAATGAAGTAACTTTCTTATCTTCGCTCGAATGTCTGAATATATGATAGGAAATAAGTGCATTCTCATTCTCGTCACGATCAAAAGCTTTAACAGAAAACACAGAGGCACCTGGTTCATTAGCTTCACTGACATAGAAAGTATAGGGGCTCAGAGAAAACTCTGGACTGTTGTCATTCACATCTGATACGACGATATTAATTTTCTTTTCAGAGGATAGTGGAGGTTGACCAGCATCTTTTGCAATTACCGTTATAATATATTGCGACTGTTTCTCTCTGTCCAGAGGGGATTTGGTCACTAGTGAATACATTTTGTCTTGTAAGGATGGTGATAATGCAAAAGGAACATCCTCACCTATAGAGCAAATAACTTTTCCATTAAGACCAGAGTCCAAATCATTGATACTGATAAGGGCAACTGTAGTTCCAGGTCTAGAGTCCTCAGGGATGGAGCTGGAAAATGATGTGACCTCAATCTCAGGTGCGTTGTCATTCACGTCAACTATCTTGATTATAACGCTTTTTGTGTTGCCAATGGAGCCAGACCTTTATCTGAAGCTTCAATTTCAATTTCATATTTATCATTTTCCTCATAGTCTATTAATCCGTTCACTATTATGTCACCTGTTGACTGATTGATATCAAAAAGGTTTAACAATCTGTGACTCACACTGTTGCTAAAAGAATAAACGACATCTCCGTTTGGTCCTTCATCTAAATCGGTTGCATTTACTTGTACAACGGTTGTACCCACTGGTGCGTTTTCATCGAGCATCACAGAATAAACGTCTTTCGAGAAAACAGGGACGTTATCATTTACATCTAAAACATGTACTAGAATATTAATTTCGCCAGATTTGGGAGGTTTCCCTCCATCCAGCGCCGTCAGTATTAACGAGTGGCTTCCCGCTGCCTCCCTATCCAAAGATTTTTGCACAATTAAAATAGGTACTTTACCATCTTCCCCTTTATCTTTAACTTCCAATCGAAAGTGATCGTTTGGGCTAAGTTTATACTGCTGAACAGAGAAAGGACCGCCGTCTGGATCTCGTGATGCTTTTAGAGGAATTCGTACTCCAGGCAACACAGACTCGGAAATCTCTATTGTCGTCTCTTTTTCTGGGAAACTGGGGGAATGATCATTTATATCCAGCACCTCCACTCCTACGTAGTGGACCTCCAGTGGGTTTTCCAGCACGGTCTTTAGATTCAGCATACATGTGGTGGTACGCTCGCAAATCTCTTCTCTGTCAATCTTTCGGCTCACGTAAAGGACGCCGTCGTTCTGATTTACATAGAAGGGAGGGTCCGCACCACTGGAAACAATCCGATACTTCCTGTCTGTCAGCGTGCCTTTATCTAATCCCAGATCTTTTGCTATATTCCCTACCATAGTTCCTTCCTTAACTTCCTCAGAGACTGAATATCGTAATTGCGCAGAGGCCAGACTCCACAACAGCAGAGCGACCACGTAACCGATCCACCGTTTTCTCGTCTTTCTCGCTTCGCATCGTCTTTTTTCCATGGTTACGAAAAAACGCTTGCTTATTCCTTGCCGGATTAATAATCGAATTGAAATAAATTAATCCAACACATCCAGATATACCAGTGGTCCCTCTGTTTCAAAAATGTTTAGAATATTGGACAATATCCGTAACGGTGAAAGAAAGCCGACAAGCGATTTTGTCAGCATCGTACTGAGAATGCTATAAAGAGGTGGAACCAAAATGCAGTGACGACAAGCATAAGCCTATATTTTCCTAACACACTGACACCATGCGATCCCACTCTTAACTACAAGGATACCAAAGTTTCTAAATATTATCTGAGCAGCATCGGATGTATTTTCCTTTATCTTAACTCTGAGATTGTGGACAAACACTACATTTGCAAAGCAGACGAATTCTTTAGGCAGTTTAACAGGCGAAACTTAAATTCCTCTGAATGAAGATGGACACATTAAATCCTCCGAAAAATGTTTGCTGTTTCTGCATGCTTTCAATTCAATTTGTTTGTTATGTATGAACAAAATAATCTGAGGTAATGGTATTTAACCAATTAGTGGGAAGGCATTTCTCATATGGCAATAACAGTTATCAGAATATGACTGCAAAACGTATCAGCACCATGGACAGAGTATAAGACCAGTTATAATTGTAGGTTACGTTATAGATACTAGGAAGTCTCAAATCTCATTCGGATCAAAGTGAAATTGCAGAATGTTTGAAGTTGTGTGATCTCTTTAACCGACACTGAGATGTTTTTCACAGTGTAGTGGAAGAGGCGAATACTACAAAGTAAGAAAGGGATGAGTCAGCATATTTGTCCACCTTAAAAACGGATTTTATATTTGTGTCTATGTCTTAAAGCACTTGATCAGAATTGTAACTGAAAACCAAAGTGAAGCAGTAAATTATCCTACCTCACTAAACTTATTATGATGCCATGTAACAGTATATAGTGAGTTAAAAAAAAAAGTGTTTGGTGGCTGCAGCTTATTCAGATGCACGTTTAAGAGCAGGGTCACCGAACCTCCTAATATTCCCTTATATGTCTGTAATACATTTCTGTATAGCTCTTCTGGGTATAAAGTGTGATTGAGTATTTTTGGCAAAGCTAATTCATTGGGATCTGAATCTCATCAATCATTAGCAATTATATCCAGACTACCTTGATTAAAGAGCAACTGTTCTTACCTCTCCAGATGTTCCCCTCCTGTCAGGAAGCACTAGTGTATTTGCATTGCTGCCTGGGACTATAGTAGATCCTATACTCATCCTGGGTCCAACTAACATGTACCGTCTGTCTCCAGATCTGTACTGGATGCTGTGACACAGTGTCCCGTCATAATTAGGCTCTTGTAGATATTTAGAAGTATAGTCTGTGGGTTTGGAGCACTGCATTGCAATCAGCACAATGATACTGATGAGAAAAAGAGCTGAGACTGAACCCAAAGTTATCATCAGATAAAAAGCGACATTACTATCCTCATCTGCTGTTGCAGAAGTTTTGACATCAGAAGCTGCAAAAGCCTCTTTGGGCTCCACAAGTCTGACAATCACAGTAGCTGTTGCTGAGAGTGAAACGTTGCCATTGTCTTTGACCAGTATGAGCAGTTTATGCTCGGCCTCGTCTGTCTCTGTGAATGAGCGAAGTGTTCTGATCTGTCCTGTATATCGGTCCAGACCAAAGAGACTGTGGTCAGTAACTTCCTGCAGTGAAAAGAGTAGCCAGCCGTTATATCCTATATCGGCGTCATAGGCTCTGACTTTAGTCACCAAGTGTCCTGCGTTGACGTTGCGGGGAATCTCCTCCACACCTTCAGCAGAACCGTTAGAGCTGACTGGATACAGGATGACTGGAGCGTTGTCGTTCTGATCCAGAATGAACACGTTCACTGTCACGTTGCTGCTGAGTGACGGAGTTCCTGAATCTGACGCAACAACGTGGAACTGAAAAGTTTTTAGGGTTTCAAAGTCAAAACTTTTCAGCGCCATAATGTCTCCATTTTCAGAGTTGATGCTTAGAAATGAAGTAACTCTCTTATCTTCGCTCGAATGTCTGAATATATGATAGGAAATAAGTGCATTCTCATTCTCGTCACGATCAAAAGCTTTAACAGAAAACACAGAGGCACCTGGTTCATTGGCTTCACTGACATAGAAAGTATAGGGGCTCAGAGAAAACTCTGGACTGTTGTCATTCACATCTGATACCACGATATTAATTTTCTTTTCAGAAGATAGTGGAGGTTGACCAGCATCTTTTGCAGTTATTGTCAGGTCATAATGTGACTGTTTCTCTCTGTCCAGAGGGGATTTGGTCACTAGTGAATACATTTTGTCTTGTAAGGTTGGTGATAAAGTAAAAGGAACATCCTCACCTATGGAGCAAATAACTTTTCCATTCAGACCAGAGTCCAAATCATTGACACTGATAAGAGCAACTGTAGTTCCAGGTCTGGAGTCTTCAGGGATGGAGTTGGAAAACGAGGTTACTTCAATCTCAGGTGCGTTGTCATTCACGTCAACTATCCTGATAATGACACTTTTTTCTGTCGTTAAAGGAGCTAGACCTTTATCTGATGCCTCGATTTCAATTTCATATTTGTCTTTTTCCTCGTAGTCTACTAAACCTTTCACAATAATCTCTCCTGTTAACGGATTGATGTCAAATAGGTTTAAAATGTTTTGATTCATACTGTTGCTAAATGAATAAACGACATCTCCGTTTGGTCCTTCATCTAAATCGGTTGCATTTACTTGTACAACAGTTGTACCCACTGGTGCGTCTTCATAAAGCATCACAGAATAAACATCCTTAAAGAAAGCAGGGACGTTATCGTTTACATCTAAAACATGTACTAGAATATTAATTTCGCCAGATTTCGGAGGTTTCCCTCCATCCAGCGCCGTCAGTATTAACGAGTGGCTTCTTGTAGTTTCTCTATCTAACGATTTTTGAATTACTAATACAGGTGTTTTACCATCTTCTCCTTTATCTTTTACTTCCAAACGGAAGTGATCGTTGGGACTGAGTTTATAATGTTGCACGGAGAAAGGACCACTATCTAGATCCCGTGCTGCTTTTAGCTGAAATCTCGCTCCGGGCAACACCGACTCAGATATCTCCAAACGTGTCTCTTTCTCTGGGAAACGTGGGGAATGGTCATTTATATCCAGCACCTCTACTCCTACATAGTGTACTTCAAGTGGGTTTTCTAGCACAGTTTTCAAATTTATCAAACACGTACTGCTCTTTGCGCAAACCTCCTCTCTGTCAATCTTTCGACTCACATACAGGACGCCATCGTTCTGATTCACATGGAACAGCGGATCGGCACTACTGGAAACAATCCGGTACTTCCTGTCTGTCAGCGTGCCTTTATCTAATCCCAGGTCCTTGGCGATGTTTCCGACCACAGTTCCTTCCTTAACCTCCTCAGAAACAGAATATCTTAGTTGCGCAGAGGCCAGACTCCACAACAGCACAACGACCATGCAGCCGCCCATGTATCCTCGTTCCCTTCGTGGCTTGCATCCTCTTTGTTCCATGGTCAAACCCGATATCACCAGTATCCACTCACAACAACGATTAAGAAATGATGAAATAATGCAGCTCTTAAACCTGTGAAAATATTCGTCCTCTTACTAAAACGACAGTCATGATGGCAAAATGAGTGTATAAATATATGTACACAGGCAGCCGTACACTCAAAAACCACTGCGACTACATCGAGTTGGGGACTCCCGGAAGAGGTGGAACCAAAATGCGATGACGACAAGCTGTGCATTGCGGTCTTTTGACATTACACTGACACCATACGACAAAACCTCTCACTGCAGGAAATAAAAAACTTAAAAGGGTTTTAGCACATTAAATAAACGGTAAACTGTCCCGTACCTGACCATTATTCTCTGACCAAAGAGAAGAGGTATTTGAAAAAGACGAGGTGTTCTCCTTGTCAGTCAGTAACTAGTAAACACTTTCTTTTAATGAAGATGTGGAAGGGAGCTTCTCAAAATGTCGAAGATTCTAAATAAAATTTGCAATCATAGTTTGTAAAGAAAGAAGAAAATTTATAAAGTAAACGAATAAATAAATAAAGTCAATGAGCGTTTTGCGATCATATTTACAATTAATGAGCAGATACTGAGTAATTTACAGCGCTCAAGTTCAGCACAATGAGCAAAGATCACAATGAATTTTATGACAGCAAAGGGATTAATGCTTTTATTTTAAAAGCCCATGACGCGCATCATTATTGCACACAGTGCAGTATGTCAACAGCAAAAAAAAAACAAACCCACACAGTTTCCACAGCTCTTAACCTCATTTGAGAAATTTCTTTCATCTGCAGGTTATATGTAATCAGTGCTATGCGATTTCAAATAATAACCAAAATGATTCCTAAATTCTCAATCAGGTGTTTTTGTTATTTGCCAACATTTCTGAATTCCTTTAAGATGTAATTTCTACAAAGAGTAGAAAAGGGTTTTAAATGAGGACAGTAAAAGCATCTCAAAAACATTAATTTTAACAGTATCTTGGGAAAAAAATCATTGAAGGCGAAATTTTCCAAATATTGTTGGATATCAAAGTTTTCAGTTCCTCAACACACCACACCAAGGGTCACACCATGATTCACAGTGCTTAATACCAAACTGAAACAATAAATTGATATTCTATTCCTTACCTCTCCAGATGCCCCTCTCCTGTCAGGAAGCGCTAGTGTATTCGCATTGCTACCTGGGACAATAGTAGATCCTATACTCATCCTGGGTCCAACTAACATGTACCGTCTGTCTCCAGATCTGTACTGGATGCTGTGACACAGTGTCCCGTCATAATTAGGCTCTTGTAGATATTTAGAAGTATAGTCTGTGGGTTTGGAGCACTGCATTGCAATCAGCACAATGATACTGATGAGAAAAAGAGCTGAGACTGAGCCCAAAGTTATCATCAGGTAAAAAGTCACATTATTATCCTCATTTTTTGTTGCAGAAGTTTTGACATCAGAAGCTGCAAAAGCCTCTTTGGGCTCCACAAGTCTGACAATCACAGTAGCTGTTGCTGAGAGTGAAACGTTGCCATTGTCTTTGACCAGTATGAGCAGTTTATGCTCGGCCTCGTCTGTCTCTGTGAATGAGCGAAGTGTTCTGATCTGTCCTGTATATCGGTCCAGACCAAAGAGACTGTGGTCAGTAACTTCCTGCAGTGAAAAGAGTAGCCAGCCGTTATATCCTATATCGGCGTCATAGGCTCTGACTTTAGTCACCAAGTGTCCTGCGTTGACGTTGCGGGGAATCTCCTCCACACCTTCAGCAGAACCGTTAGAGCTGACTGGATACAGGATGACTGGAGCGTTGTCGTTCTGATCCAGAATGAACACGTTCACTGTCACGTTGCTGCTGAGTGACGGAGTTCCTGAATCTGATGCCACCACGTGGAACTGAAAAGTTTTCAGTCTTTCAAAGTCAAAAATTTTCAGCGCCATAATGTCTCCATTTTCAGAGTTGATGCTTAGAAATGAAGTAACTTTCTTATCTTCACTCGAATGTCTGAATATATGATAGGAAATAAGTGCATTCTCATTATCGTCACGATCAAAAGCTTTAACAGAAAACACAGAGGCACCTGGTTCATTAGCTTCACTGACATAGAAAGTATAGGGGCTCAGAGAAAACTCTGGACTGTTGTCATTCACATCTGATACCACGATATTAATTTTCTTTTCAGAGGATAGTGGAGGTTGACCAGCATCTTTTGCAGTTATTGTCAGGTCATAATGTGACTGTTTCTCTCTGTCCAGAGGGGATTTGGTCACTAGTGAATACATTTTGTCTTGTAAGGTTGGTGATAAAGTAAAAGGAACATCCTCACCTATGGAGCAAATAACTTTTCCATTCAGACCAGAGTCCAAATCATTGACACTGATAAGAGCAACTGTAGTTCCAGGTCTGGAGTCCTCAGGGATGGAGTTGGAAAACGAGGTGATTTCAATCTCAGGTGCGTTGTCATTCACGTCGACTATCTTAATTATGACACTTTTTTCTGTCGCCAGTGGAGCTAGACCTTTATCTGATGCTTGAATTTCAATTTCATATTTTTCCTTTTGCTCATAATCGATTAAACCTTTCACAATTATGTCACCTGTTAATGGATTAATATCAAAAAGGTTTAATAACCTTTGACTGATGCTGTTTGTAAACGAATAAACGACATCTCCGTTTGGTCCTTCATCTAAGTCGGTTGCATTTACTTGTACAACGGTTGTACCCACTGGTGCGTTTTCATTGAGCATCACAGAATAAACATCCTTAGAGAAAATAGGGGCGTTATCATTTATATCTAAAACATGTATTAGAATATTAATTTCGCCAGATTTCGGAGGTTTCCCTCCATCCAGCGCCGTAAGTAATAACGAGTGGCTTCTTGCAGTTTCTCTATCTAACGATTTTTGAATTACTAATACAGGTGTTTTACCATCTTCTCCTTTATCTTTTACTTCCAAACGGAAGTGATCGTTGGGACTAAGTTTATATTCCTGCACGGAGAAATGACCACTATCTAGATCCCGTGCTGCTTTTAGCTGAATGCGTACTCCGGGAAATACGGATTCTGAAATATCAAGTGTTATCTCTTCCCCTGGAAAACTGGGAGAATGGTCGTTTATATCCAGCACCTCAACTCCCACATAATGTACTTCAAGGGGGTTTTCTAACACGGTTTTTAGATTTATCAAACACGTACTGCTCTGTGCGCAAACCTCCTCTCTGTCAATCTTTCGACTCACATACAGGACGCCATCGTTCTGATTCACATGGAACAGCGGATCGGCACTACTGGAAACAATCCGGTACTTCCTGTCTGTCAGCGTGCCTTTATCTAATCCCAGGTCCTTTGCGATGTTACCGACCACAGTTCCTTCCTTAACCTCCTCAGAAATAGAATATCTTACTTGTCCAGAGGCTACGCTCCATAATAGCACAGCAACCATGCAGCCGGCTAAATATCCTCTCGCCCTTCCAGGCTCGCCTTTTCTTTGTTCCATGGTCAAACCCGAAATCATCAGTAATCCATCACATCAACGATAATTATATTTATAAAACAGATTCCAGCGCTTTCAAAAATAGGCTACAAAGATCCACTCTGTCCATAGATATGTAGAAATGATGGCAAATCGACCACCTACACAGAAGAACAGAAACGATCCTTTTAATGCCGAAGTGAAAATATTTTGAAGAGGTGGAACTAAATAGCAATGACGAGCCCGAGAAACCCTGACTTTTTACATTACAGTGACACCATGCGTCTGTATTTTTCACTGCTGAAATCTGAAGGATCTACTGCACATTAGGTTGATGGTAGACGGCTTTTGAGCCAATGTGAACCTCCGAGCAAAGTATGTATCGAGGCTTCACCAGAACTCCTTTAAGGATGGTGCAACAAACGAATTATTTTTATATTGTAAAACCAAGAGTGACCATGTTTAGCTCTTGCGATTATATTCGTGTAATTAAAAACACTGACAACGATTTTAGCATCAGAAAAGGAAGGCAAACACTTTCAGCACCAAGGACAGCGATCGCAACTTGATGCATTTCAGTATTACATTTCTTTTCGGTTTCTGTGGTGCTGAATCGGCACGACATACTGTACTTGTAATTTTACTGAATGGTATTGTTCACCTTTTCATTATGGGGTGACCTTGGCCGGGTTAAGTATTAACGACGCACACGTACCAAACTTTTGCTGTTCCCCCATTTTAAATGATCAAGCTGGTGTAAAGTTTGAGAATTTTTTAAGATGTTGAAGCCGGAATAGATTAGAAATCATCGTAAAAAATGAATCAAGATAGTAGAGTAAAATAAAAGTGCAGTAAGCATTGTTCATCGTGGCTCCAGAAAACGCGCAGAAGGTAAACCACCTTCCAGGATTGTTCTGAACAGCCGATGAAGATATTCACAAAGTAGGAGGATACAAAATGAATAAATAAAATATTGTTAAAATATTGCAAGTCAACCTAAATTATCCTGTACCTACAGACAGGTCCTCAAAGGAGTTAATGTCATAGCCAACAAAACCAAAGTCATGCTAAGCAAAACGTCATCCATGGAGGCATAGTTGATATGATTAGTAAACACCTCGCAGTTTGCTTTTAAAGAATTACTCACCTCTCCAGATGCCCCTCTCCTGTCAGGAAGCGCTAGAGTATTCGCTTGGCTGCCTGGGACTATAGTAGATCCTATACTCATCCTGGGTCCAACTAACATGTACCGTCTGTCTCCAGATCTGTACTGGATGCTGTGACACAGTGTCCCGTCATAATTAGGCTCTTGTAGATATTTAGAAGTATAGTCTGTGGGTTTGGAGCACTGCATTGCAATCAGCACAATGATACTGATGAGAAAAAGAGCTGAGACTGAGCCCAAAGTTATCATCAGGTAAAAAGTCACATTATTATCCTCATTTTTTGTTGCAGAACTTTTGACATCAGACGCTGCAAAAGCCTCTTTGGGCTCCACAAGTCTGACAATCACAGTAGCTGTTGCTGAGAGTGAAACGTTGCCATTGTCTTTGACAAGTATGAGCAGTTTATGCTCGGCCTCGTCTGTCTCTGTGAATGAGCGAAGTGTTCTGATCTGTCCTGTATAGCGGTCCAGACCAAAGAGACTGTGGTCAGTAACTTCCTGCAGTGAAAAGAGTAGCCAGCCGTTATATCCTATATCGGCGTCATAGGCTCTGACTTTAGTCACCAAGTGTCCTGCGTTGACGTTGCGGGGAATCTCCTCCACACCTTCAGCAGAACCGTTAGAGCTGACTGGATACAGGATGACTGGAGCGTTGTCGTTCTGATCCAGAATGAACACGTTCACTGTCACGTTGCTGCTGAGTGACGGAGTTCCTGAATCTGACGCAACAACATGGAACTGGAAAGTTTTCAGTCTTTCAAAGTCAAAACTTTTTAGCGCTGAGATATCTCCATTTTCAGAGTTAACGCTCAAAAACGAGGCAAATTTATCTCCACCTCCATCTCTCAAAATATGATATGAAATGAGAGAGTTATCACTTGCATCACAATCAGAGGCATTAACTGTAAATACCACCGCTCCGGGGCTGTTATTCTCAGTGATATAAAATGTATAGGGACTTGATGAAAACTCCGGACTGTTGTCATTCACGTCTGATATAATAACGCTTATACTCCTTTCTGTTAAAAACAAAGGAACACCTGTATCTTTCGCAACAATTGTGATATCATATTGAGAAATCCGTTCCCTGTCCAATTTGGACCTTGTTACAATAGCATACATGTTTTCTTGTAAAGATGGAGATAAAGTAAAATGAACATCTTCTTTGATCGTGCAAATGGTTTTACCATTGATTCCAGAGTCTAAGTCACTGACGCTAATGAGGGCTACTGTGGTTCCTATTTTTGAATCCTCATGTATAGAGCTAGAAAGGGACGTTACTTCTATCTCAGGAGCATTATCATTAACATCAATAATAATTATCATAACGCTTTTGTCAGTTGTTAAAGGAACTGGTCCTTTATCGGATGCCTGAATGTCAATTTCATAACTTTTACTTTTCTCGAAGTCTATCGGACCCGTCACTTTAATTTCGCCAGTGTTTGGGTCTATACTAAAAAGATCCATTAATTTTGAATCAACTTCGTTGCCAAATGAATATACGATTTCGGCGTTTGCTCCCTGGTCCAAATCAGTTGCATTTACCCGAATAACTGTAGTGCCAACGGGGACATTTTCTTCAAGTCTGGCGGAATACGACTCTTCAGTGAACACGGGCGAGTTGTCATTAACATCAAGCACATCCACAATTATTTCAATATCACCAGACTTCGCCGGTTTTCCTCCATCAATTGCTGTTAGCTGTAGCTTATGTTTCCCCGCTGTTTCTCTGTCCAACTGCTTCTGCAAAACTAGAAATGGTACCTTACGGTCTTCGCCTCTATCCTTGACTTCTACTCTAAAACACTCGTTCTGGCTGAGTTTATATTGCCGAATGGAGAACTGGCCTACATCGAGGTCGAGCGCAGCTTGTAGTTGAAATCTTGCTCCTGCCAGAGCCGACTCGGAAATCTCAAGCCTTTTCTCTCTCTCTGGAAAAACAGGCGAGTGATCATTTATATCGAGGATTTCCACTGCCACATAATGAATCTCCAACGGGTTTTCTAGCACGGTTTTCAGTTGGATCAAACATGGACTGGTCCGATCGCACACCTCCTCCCTGTCTATTCTTCTTTTCACATACAGGATACCGTTGTTTTGATTCACCTGAAACAGGGGTTCCATTGATCCTGTTACAATGCGATATCCTCTGTCTTTGAGTGCATTCTTATCTAGTCCCAAATCCTTGGCTATATTCCCGACGACGGTTCCATCTTCGACCTCCTCGGATATCGAATATCTTATCTGTGCGAAAGCTCCGCTCCATAAAACATCCAAAACAACCATGAAGACAATCCAACACGGTCGCTCCCTGCATGCTGTGCATGCTCCTCTTTGTTCCATGACTTAAATATGATAAGACTAGTCCATTAAAATACGTCGTGTTATTACAGAAACTCAGTGCGTCATGGTTCTGAACGATGCTCTATGTCTGTCTTTACAGAAACTGCTGGAAGAAAAACTCACTCGTTGCTGGCAGTCGTGATGTTACGCTTAACTATGCTGTTTTAGACAAATGCAAGGGCTTGGTTTAATAAAGCTCGTGACGTAAAGTGCTACCAGATGCACAGAATCGCTGAACTACACTGACACCAGGCGTTGAGATTGTTATTTACACAGGTTGCCTCAGTCTTAACAATTTAAATATCAGCTTCAAAAATTCAGATGTGCACCTGGTTGCTTCAAGCCACTGGTGTTGATAACTCTAACTTTCAACACGGAGGAGCGCAGCAAGGAATACATTGCATAGCTACTCATAGTAAAACCACCATTCCGAGAATAAGGATACAAAACACAATAACAACACCATGGCTTAAAAAACAAGAAACCGATATAATGTACAAGTTGAACCATCTGGAGTTTGTAAAATGTATGCGTGTAAATTGACAATCGAACCTATCACGACCGATTGTGGTAAAGGTGTCCGGAATATTAAAGTCAAAACACTCAAAAGATCAACCGTAAAATTCGAGGTCTTTCATGAAAAGCACATTACTCAGACGTTCACAGAAACAGTGGTATATTCTTTAGCGGAAAATCAGCACCAAGGAAGAGCGAAAGTAAAGATCTTCAGTCAGTAAAAAATGAGATAAAATGTTAAATGAATTAACCTCATTACTGAAACATGCTTTCCCCTCCATCCCCTATGTCTATGTAATCAGCTACTGTCAAAATAATCTTACCTCTCCAGATGCACTTCTCCTGTCAGGAAGCGCCAGTGTATTGGCATGGCTGCCTGGGACTATAGTAGATCCTATACTCATCCTGGGTCCAACTAACATGTACCGTCTGTCTCCAGATCTGTACTGGATGCTGTGACACAGTGTCCCGTCATAATTAGGCTCTTGTAGATATTTAGAAGTATAGTCTGTGGGTTTGGAGCACTGCATTGCAATCAGCACAATGATACTGATGAGAAAAAGAGCTGAGACTGAGCCCAAAGTTATCATCAGATAAAAAGTCACGTTATTATCCTCATCTGCTTTTGCAGAAGTTTTGACATCAGATGCTGCAAAAGCCTCTTTGGGCTCCACAAGTCTGACGATCACAGTAGCTGTTGCTGAGAGTGAAACGTTGCCATTGTCTTTGACCAGTATGAGCAGTTTATGCTCGGCCTCGTCTGTCTCTGTGAATGAGCGAAGTGTTCTGATCTGTCCTGTATAGCGGTCCAGACCAAAGAGACTGTGGTCAGTAACTTCCTGCAGTGAAAAGAGTAGCCAGCCGTTATATCCTATATCGGCGTCATAGGCTCTGACTTTAGTCACCAAGTGTCCTGCGTTGACGTTGCGGGGAATCTCCTCCACACCTTCAGCAGAACCGTTAGAGCTGACTGGATACAGGATGACTGGAGCGTTGTCGTTCTGATCCAGAATGAACACGTTCACTGTCACGTTGCTGCTGAGTGACGGAGTTCCTGAATCTGACGCGACAACGTAGAACTGGAACGTTTTTAGTGTTTCAAAGTCAAAACTTTTCAGCGCCATAATGTCTCCATTTTCAGAATTGATGTTTAGAAAGGAAGTGAGCAGGATTTCTCTTCCCCTATCCTTTGAAATAAAGTATGAAATAAGAGCATTGTTTCCCTCGTCATCATCATGGGCTGTCACTGATAAAACAGACGCTCCTGGGTTGTTATTCTCAGTTATGTAGAAAGTATATGGGTTCTGTGTAAACTCTGGGTGGTTGTCATTCACATCTGACACAACAATTTTTATAGTTTTATCAGATGATAAAGATGGTTCGCCTGCGTCTTTAGCGACAATTGTTACATCATATTGTGATTGCTGCTCTCGATCCAAAAGCAATTTAGTTACTAGAGAATACATATTATTTTGTAAAGATGGAGTGAGCAGAAAAGGGAGACCTTGGCTTATGTGACACATGACTTTTCCATTGAGACCTGAATCTGAGTCTTTAACACTTATCAACGCCACTGTGGTTCCTGGTTTTGAATCTTCCGGGACTGCACGTGAAAAAGAGGTTACCTCAATCTCTGGTGCGTTGTCATTCATATCAACAATATCTATAATGACGGTTTTGTCTGTTGTTAGTCTAGCTGCGCCTTTGTCTGACGCCTGTACATCAATTTCATATCTGCCACCCTTTTCAAAGTCTATGGCTGCTGCTACAGTAATGACTCCAGTCTCTGGATTCAAATCAAAATGTGCACGTACATTTGCATCCACGTCGTTGCCAAATGAATATACAACTTCACCATTTGAACCCTCATCCATGTCTGTAGCATTTACATGAATGACTGTAGTGCCAAGGGGGGAGTTTTCCTTTAACCGTACATGATAGGAATCCTTTGTAAAAACCGGGGGGTTATCATTAACATCAGAGACATCGATAGTTATTGTCATGTTACCGGATCTTGGAGGCTTACCTCCATCAGTTGCTGTCAGAAGTAACTCATGCGTCTTGACAGTTTCTCTATCGAGTGGCTTTTGAAGGACTAAACTAGGTGTTTTACGGTCCTCACCCCGATCTTTCACTTCCAAACGGAAATGTTCGTTTTGACTCAGCTTATACTGCTGAACGGATAGTGAACCACTGTCAGCATCACGCGCAGCTTGTAACTGAAATCTTGCTCCTGGTAATGCAGATTCAAAAATCTCTAACATCTTTTCACTTTCGGGGAAACTCGGTGCGTGGTCGTTCACATCCAGAATTTCCACTGCTACATAGTGGACCTCCAGTGGGTTTTCTAACACGGTTTTTAAGTCTAGTACACAAACCTTGCTTCGCTCGCACACTTCCTCTCTGTCAATGTTTCGGCTCACGTACAGGATACCGTTGTCCGGATTCACTCGAAAGGGAGGTTCGGTCGAGCTGTAGACAATACGGCAACCCCTCTCTTTCAGCGTGCTCTTATCGAGGCCTAAATCCCTGGCAATATTTCCAACAAAGGTTCCTTCTTTCACTTCCTCGGAGATAGAATATCGGACTTGCGCTGAAGCTCTGCCCCAAAATGTTACCAAAAGCAACATATAGGCGACCCACTGCGTCCGTTCTCTCCATGTCTGGCGTCCTCTTTGTCCCATGATATGAAGATTAAAGGTTTAAAATAATAAAAAAGAAAAAGCTTCCAAAGGGTTATACTCGAGTACTAACGTATAATTCTTCCGACACAGTCCTCGTCAACCATCCTCCGGCACGGCATTACGTGTATTTTAAGATGAATCGTGTGTTCAAGCCTTTAGCAAATAAAAAGACTCTTTCGGTGATGATATGAGAGGAACGGGATGGGTCTAGTGGCTGTGACGAAAATATGTGGAAGCATTATTTGTCATTATACCGACACCAAGTGATCGAGAATCACACTGCAGCACTCTATTTGAAATAATAGCAAACCATAGTGCATGGACACATTAAATCTTACTTATCCTTATATTACCGATTAATACCATGCATGAAAGACACAAAAAGGTCAAGGGATTAGCCTCAGACTGTTTCAATACCATGGACAGCGATATGATAAATTAAATTAAGCCACCAGTGCAAGTTCAGACGTACTGCACAAAAAGCTAGATGAGATTGCAATTGTAGAGTATTTCTTTTGGCAAAAATGATATTGAATATAGCTGGAATTTAAACAAAGATAAGTTGATCTGGCAAAGCAGTCGGCACCACACATCAGAAGCTGTGATTCAACTAGTTAAGGAACAGCTGCTCTCCTTTACTGAATGTTTATTACTACTCAATTTGTAAATTTATCTGCTTGATATTGAACTTTCTTAGTAAAGCTAACCGATACCTCACTCTCACACAGACTAACCTCACCAATAACTCGTTGCCCCAGAGGTATTAGTTTTATATCAAAATAACAGCATAACAGTAAGTTTATGTCATTGGAAAAGGAGGGGTTCGATAATAGCATGAAAGCAAAATCTACTCCCATTTATCTTATTAGATCACTTCACAAAAACAGCCTGCGCAATGCTTGCTTCATAACCATCAACATTAATTAATTGATCTCGTAAATATAAACTTCTACACACATGTAGTGATAGAGGCATAAACTTTAAACTTGAGAAAATGAAATTCAAATTGATAAATCGAAAAATTAGGCTATAAAATATTACAAGATGGAGATTCAAACTATTGCTCTTACCTCTGTAGACGCACTTCTCCTGTCAGGAAGCGCTAGAGTATTGGCATGGCTGCCTGGGACTATAGTAGATCCTATACTCATCCTGGGTCCAACTAACATGTAGCGTCTGTCTCCAGATCTGTACTGGATGCTGTGACACAGTGTCCCGTCATAATTAGGCTCTTGTAGATATTTAGAAGTATAGTCTGTGGGTTTGGAGCACTGCATTGCAATCAGCACAATGATACTGATGAGAAAAAGAGCTGAGACTGAGCCCAAAGTTATCATCAGGTAAAAAGTCACGTTATTATCCTCATCTGCTTTTGCAGAACTTTTGACATCAGATGCTGCAAAAGCCTCTTTGGGCTCCACAAGTCTGACGATCACAGTAGCTGTTGCTGAGAGTGAAACGTTGCCATTGTCTTTGACCAGTATGAGCAGTTTATGCTCGGCCTCGTCTGTCTCTGTGAATGAGCGAAGTGTTCTGATCTGTCCTGTATAGCGGTCCAGACCAAAGAGACTGTGGTCAGTAACTTCCTGCAGTGAAAAGAGTAGCCAGCCGTTATATCCTATATCGGCGTCATAGGCTCTGACTTTAGTCACCAAGTGTCCTGCGTTGACGTTGCGGGGAATCTCCTCCACACCTTCAGCAGAACCGTTAGAGCTGACTGGATACAGGATGACTGGAGCGTTGTCGTTCTGATCCAGAATGAACACGTTCACTGTCACGTTGCTGCTGAGTGACGGAGTTCCTGAATCTGACGCGACAACGTAGAACTGGAACGTTTTTAGTGTTTCAAAGTCAAAACTTTTCAACGCCATAATGTCTCCACTTTCAGAGTTAACATTAAGTAATGATGCCACTTTATTTCCATAACCTTCGTTCCTGGGAATATGATATGAAATAAGCGCATTATCTCCATCGTCACGATCAGACGCTCTTACAGAAAACACAGAGGCTCCCGGCAGGTTATTTTCGGTGATGTAGAAAGAGTAGGGGCTCAGAAAAAACTCGGGACTGTTGTCATTCACATCTGAAAGAAATACGCTTAAAGTCTTTTCGGACGTTAAGGCTGGCTCACCCGCGTCTTTAGCGATTAGTGTAATATCATACCTTGATTGTTGTTCCCTGTCAAGCAGTGATTTGGTGACGATAGCAAACATATTATCTTGTACTGATGGAGTTAATGTAAAGGGGGAGTCTTCGGCGACATGGCTAATTATTTTTCCATTCATACCAGAATCTAAATCGGTAATGCTGATAAGCGCTACGGTTGTTCCAGGTCTGGAGTCCTCTGAAACCGCACTCGACAATGATGCGACCTCTATCTCAGGGGCATTATCGTTGATATCTCTAATTTTAATGATGACACTTTTATCTGTTCTGAACGGTATGGTTCCCTTATCAGAGGCCTGTACATCAATGTCATAGCTGTCTTGTTCCTCAAAGTCCACACGACCTTTCACAACGATCTCCCCGGTAACAGAGTCGATATCAAACAGCTCTCGAATTTTACCCTTTACATCACTGCCAAAAGAATAAACCACTGCTCCATTGACACCGTCGTCCAAATCGGTTGCGTTAACCTGGATGACTGTTGTGCCAATTGGGGCGTTCTCTTCTAGTAATGCCGAATATGTGTCCTTGGTGAATACTGGCATATTGTCATTTACATCTAGGACATCTATGTAAATTTCAACTGTGCCTGTTTTAGAGGGGGTTCCGCCATCTATAGCAGTCAAAACCAATTTATGGCTACTCTTGGTCTCCCTGTCTAGCTGTCTCTGTAACTGTAAAATTGGTGTTTTACCATCTCTTCCTCGATCTTTAATTTCTAAACGAAAATAGTCATTCTGGCCGATTTTATACTGCTGGACAGAGTTTGTGCCACCATCCGGATCGTGAGCCTTTTGCAGCTGATATCGTGTCCCTGGCAACGCAGACTCTGAGATCTCTAGTCTCTTTGTTTTTTCTGGAAATGCGGGAGAGTGGTCATTCAAATCTGTTATTTCCACGGTGACATAATGTACTTCTAGTGGGTTTTCGAGAACCGTTTTAAGGTTAATCAAACACACAGGGTTCTCCTTACATATTTCTTCTCGGTCTATTTTATAATTCGCGTAAAGAACACCGTCGTTCTCATTTACCTTAAAAAGAGGTTCACCGGAGCCAGACATTATACGAAATCCCCTCTGCTTCATTGTATTCAAATCTATTCCCAAATCTTTAGCCATATTCCCCACAAAACTCCCCTCTTTGAGTTCTTCGGATATAGAGTATTTCAGTTGCGCCAAGGCTGCTCTGAAAAATAAAATCAAAACCAAGCCGACGAGCCTTGTTGACCATGGTCGCCATGAATCCCGTCCAGTTTGTTTCATATTTTGAGGTGAAAGTGTGAATCCAATCGTGTAGATCATTGTCCGCTTATCTTAAATGTTGTCTCCATCACAGCAAAAAAAAAAAAAAAAGATAATACCATCCCCTTACAATATATTTTACAAAATGCAAAAACAGTCACCGTGCGCTTATTCCGAGTGTGCCAGTTAAATGTTGTCTAACCAGGCTGAGCGTAGTAGGGGCGGACTCCTTTATACTGAAACGCTTGTAGGACTGATAGTGATAGGGTACTGCCACCTTGTGAATGCGTGTGGTAATGTATGATAATATTAATTTATCATCATAAATCACCTGAAACTGATCAATGCTGACTTTCATACGTCGTATTTTGAGTGAGAAGGATCTTCATGTAGGTTAAGTTTAAATCCGATTTCAGTTAGGGCTGAGTAGACAATTTCCAAAAGTGATAGTTGAAATATTATGGAGGGCAAATATATTAACTCACCTCTTCAGATGTTCTCCTCCTGTCTGGAAGCGCTAGTGTATTGGCATTGCTGCCTGGGACTATAGTAGATCCTATACTCATCCTGGGTCCAACTAACATGTACCGTCTGTCTCCAGATCTGTACTGGATGCTGTGACACAGTGTCCCGTCATAATTAGGCTCTTGTAGATATTTAGAAGTATAGTCTGTGGGTTTGGAGCACTGCATTGCAATCAGCACAACGATACTGATGAGAAACAGAGCTGAGACTGAGCCCAAAGTTATCATCAGGTAAAAAATCACGTTATTATCCTCATTTTTTGTTGCAGAAGTTTTGACATCAGAAGCTGCAAAAGCCTCTTTGGGCTCCACAAGTTTGACAATCACAGTAGCTGTTGCTGAGAGTGAAACGTTGCCATTGTCTTTGACCAGTATGAGCAGTTTATGCTCGGCCTCGTCTGTCTCTGTGAATGAGCGAAGTGTTCTGATCTGTCCTGTATAGCGGTCCAGACCAAAGAGACTGTGGTCAGTAACTTCCTGCAGTGAAAAGAGTAGCCAGCCGTTATATCCTATATCGGCGTCATAGGCTCTGACTTTAGTCACCAAGTGTCCTGCGTTGACGTTGCGGGGAATCTCCTCCACACCTTCAGCAGAACCGTTAGAGCTGACTGGATACAGGATGACTGGAGCGTTGTCGTTCTGATCCAGAATGAACACGTTCACTGTCACGTTGCTGCTGAGTGACGGAGTTCCTGAATCTGATGCCACCACGTGGAACTGGAAAGTTTTCAGTCTTTCAAAGTCAAAACTTTTCAGAGCGGTGATGTGCCCATTATCAGGATTTATATTAAGGAAAGACATGATGTCATTTTGACTCCCTTCTCTGGCAATATGATATGAAATAACTGCATTTTCATTTACATCATTGTCCGTTGCGCTTACAGAGAAGATTGACTTTCCAGCCACATTGTTTTCTACCAAGTAAAATTGTAACGGGTATTGAGAGAATTTTGGACTATTGTCATTAACATCTGATATCTGAATGTTCAGAGTTTTAAAGGTAGATAAGGGAGGTTCACCACAGTCGATGGCTTTTATCGTTATTTCATATTTTGACAAATCCTCACGATCTAAAATTCCCTTTGTGACAACAGAGTACATGTTTTCCTTATAAGAAGGATTTAATTGAAATGGGCCTTTATTGGTTATGTGTAAAATAACTTTTCCATTAACACCAGAGTCTTTATCTATCACACTTATGAGTGAAATAACTGTTCCAGGCTTCGAGTCTTCAGGGACTTTATCTGACAGTGATGTTACTTCAATCTCCGGTGGGTTGTCATTGACGTCTTTAATTTTTATAATGACTCTACATCTTCCTATTAATGGAGGTTGGCCTTTATCAGATGCTTGGACTTCTAGTTTATAAATCTCTGATTCCTCAAAGTCCAGTTCTCCCTTCAACTTAATTTGTCCACTTAAACTATCCAGTTCAAATATCTCGTAGACTTTACGTGCTAACGTTTTGCTGAGGCTGTACTCTATTTCTCCGTTACTATTTTCGTCTGGATCTGTTGCGTTGACTTTTGTAAGAGTCGTTCCCACTGAGACGTTTTCATATATTTCTATTTGGTAAATCTCCTGACTAAACATTGGACGATTATCATTGGTATCGAGAACGATGATAGAAACATTTAATGAGCCTGATTTTGGAGGTTTACCTCCATCAACTGCTGTAACCAGTAGCGTGTGTTTGTTCTTTTGTTCTCTGTCTAACGACTTCTTAAGCACCAAAAATGGAATTTTATCTTCATCGCTCTGAGTAATTTCTATTTCAAAGTGATCATTTGGTGTTAATGTGTATGTGAGGATAGAATTCTTTCCGGCATCGGGATCACGGGCCGGGTGTAGTTCGAATCTCGTTCCCGGAGATGAATGCTCTGCTATTTCTAATGTCTGTACCTTTTCAGAAAAACTAGGGGAGTGGTCATTTACATCAGTAATTTCTACAACTACATAGTGTATTTCCAGAGGGTTTTCAACAAGGATTTTCAGCTCCATTAAACAGGGACCACTAACGTGACAGAGCTCCTCTCTGTCTAATTTATTATGGACCTGTAAAGCACCGTTTTCCGGATTTACCTCGAAAAAAGCGTCCTTAGATCCAGACACAACACGGAAACGTCGCTCAAACAAAGAGGTTTTATCCAGACCAAGATCCTTGGCAACATTTCCAACAACGGTTCCTTCCCTCATCTCCTCTGCAATAGAGTATCTCAATTCGGCCATAGCGTGCTTTCCGAAAATCAGCAGTAAGAAAAAACGAAAAGTAAACCGATGGTAATTTGATCGAAGTCGTCTTTCGCTCTCCATCGTTATCCAACAAAACATATATACATGGGACTATTGCTGCAGCAAATCAAATGAGTATATCGGACCCGTTTAGCAATTCATGTTGTGAAAACACGTTACACCGTGTCATCCTACTCACATCCTTAGAACAAATGTAGCCTCTGCTGTATGGTACCAAACAAAAGCTTTGTTAGGGGAGGGACTATGTCCTTTTTTGCCATATTAATGTAACAGTGACACCAAGAGGGCAACATTTTAGACGATTTAAATACTTTTAACGGCAGAGCAGACAAGTTGTGAAAAACAAACGTAATCACCAGCAATGAAGTGCCACAGAAAAAGGCCTAACGTCCTTAGGGCTGTCTACTCGTTTGTTCTCTCTTTCTCTCTGTCTAGGTTACAAATAGACAAAAACAAGGCAAATCAGTGTTAATTAGTGAACTTTTAGCTTAGCAAGAATGCAACAAGCTTATACTTTTAAGTGTCAGTATAAATGAAAAATCAGAGAAAAAAAATAACAGTCCTGTCACTATATATTTAAACATAGTTCGTATTTATGCTTGGAACTAGTAAAACCAGAGTATTCCAGCACCATGGATAGCGATCACAGACCCGTAGCCTTTTCTCTCTTAATATTGTTTACATTCTTTTTTACTAGAACTTTTCTACAATTAGGATAAATGCCACTGGCACATATACCCAAGAGTATATCAGTATGTGCAGGTATTGTTTTTAATTCTATTACAATTATTCTTGGTCGGAGCAAAAGCTCTTTGCTCACATAATGCCAGAAAGAGGCCACAAGAAAGTACTGTCTCCCCATGGGAGAAGAATAATTTTATCATGATATAGAAAAACCGCTGTTGGTCATCATGACTTTAGGAACATAAACTGGAGTAAAACAAAAGTCTACTGATGAGAGAAGCTAATGAAAGATCATTTTTCAGACACTGGCATTTTAAAATAAAAGCATAAGGCTGAGTCCGAAGTCATAATAGTCTGAAAATATTAAATCTGTTCTTTTGGAAAGAGATGACAAAATTGCATGTAACTCAAATGCATCTGAACATAGTTTAATTATGCTGAATAAGACAAGTCTGCGAAGCTCAAATATGGTGATTCAGATCCGAAAATCTAAAACCACACTTTTTTACATAGCATCTTACCTCTTCAGATGTCTGTCTCCGGTCAGGAAGCACTAGAGTATTTGCATGGCTGCCTGGGACTATAGTAGATCCTATACTCATCCTGGGTCCAACTAACATGTACCGTCTGTCTCCAGATCTGTACTGGATGCTGTGACACAGTGTCCCATCATAATTAGGCTCTTGTAGATATTTAGAAGTATAGTCTGTGGCTTTGGAGCACTGCATTGCAATCAGCACAACAATACTGATGAGAAAAAGAGCTGAGACTGAGCCCAAAGTTATCATCAGGTAAAAAATCACGTTATTGTCCTCATTTTTTGTTGCAGAAGTTTTGACATCAGAAGCTGCAAAAGCCTCTTTGGGCTCCACAAGTCTGACAATCACAGTAGCTGTTGCTGAGAGTGAAACGTTGCCATTGTCTTTGACCAGTATGAGCAGTTTATGCTCGGCCTCGTCTGTCTCTGTGAATGAGCGAAGTGTTCTGATCTGTCCTGTATAGCGGTCCAGACCAAAGAGACTGTGGTCAGTAACTTCCTGCAGTGAAAAGAGTAGCCAGCCGTTATATCCTATATCGGCGTCATAGGCTCTGACTTTAGTCACCAAGTGTCCTGCGTTGACGTTGCGGGGAATCTCCTCCACACCTTCAGCAGAACCGTTAGAGCTGACTGGATACAGGATGACTGGAGCGTTGTCGTTCTGATCCAGAATGAACACGTTCACTGTCACGTTGCTGCTGAGTGACGGAGTTCCTGAATCTGACGCCACCACTTGGAATTGGAAAGTTTTCAGTCTTTCAAAATCAAAACTTTTCAGCGCCATAATTTCTCCATTTTCCAAGTTAATATTTAGATCGATTGAATGGAGGTCAGTATTCTCTTTTGCATCTCTTATGATATGATATACAATTCGAGAATTATCACCCTCGTCGCGGTCTGATGCTCTCACAGAAAATAGTGAAGCTCCTGGAGAGTTGTTCTCAGTAACATAATATGTGTGAGGGCTGGCTGAAAACTCTGGGCTGTTATCATTCACATCTGATATAACAATAGTAATGCTTTTTTCAGAAGACAGCGATGGTACACCTGCATCTTTCGCAACAATTGTAACATCATATATGGACCGCTTTTCTCTATCCAAGGGCGATTTTGTGATTATAGAAAACATATTGTCCTGAGTCGAAGGCGATAATCTGAAGGGGACATCCTCATTAAATGAGCAAATAACTTTCCCGTTAAGAGCAGAGTCTTTATCAAGAACACTGATTAAGGCCACAGTAGTTCCCAATCTTGCATCCTCTGGTATTGCCCTTGAAAATGATGTAACCTCTATCTGCGGGATGTTATCGTTCAAATCAACAATTTTCACCAACACACTTTTATCTGTCCTGAAAGGAGCGGATCCTTTATCAGAAGCCTGTATATCAATTTCATAACTTTCCTCTAATTCAAAGTCAATCACCTGTTGAACAATAATGTCACCTGTATTCGGGTTTACCCTAAAAAGTTCACGTATTCTTTTATTCACATTATTGCCCAATGAATACGTAATTTCACCATTTGATCCTTCGTCTAAATCAATGGCATTTACTTTTATAACTGTTGTGCCAATTGGAGAATTTTCCTCCAGAAGTACCGAGTAAGGTTCTTCTGTGAAAATCGGCATATTATCATTGACATCTAAGACGTCAACAATAAGTTCAGCTGTTCCAGAGTTTCTTGGTTTGCCTCCATCAATGGCTGTGAGAAGCAACTTGTGATTTCTCTTTGTTTCCCTATCTAGCGTCTTTTCTAAAACTAAAATGGGTATTTTTCCATCTTTTCCACGATCTTTGACCTCCAGCCGAAAATGATTATTGGGACTAAGTTTATATTCCTGGACCGAAAACTGACCAACGTCAGGGTCGTGTGCTGCTTGCAGCTGTAGGCGCAAGCCAGGTAAAGCTGACTCTGAAATTTCGAGATGTGACTCTTTGCCTGAGAAGCTGGGAGAGTGGTCGTTCACATCCAGCACCTCCACGGTCACATAATGAATTTCAAGAGGGTTTTCCAGCACCGTTTTCAGATTAATCAAGCACGAACTGCTCCGCTCACAAACCTTCTCTCTGTCAATAATTCTGTCTACATACAATAGTCCATCAATCTGGTCTACGTGAAAAAATGACTCCGTTGAACCCGTGACAATGCGACATCCTCTCTCTTTCAGCACGTTTATCTCTAATCCCAAATCCTTCGCTATATTGCCAACGACGGTTCCTTCTTTAACTTCCTCGGCGATGGAATATCTGATTTGCGCTGAAGTTCTGCTGTACAACAAAATGAACGAAACAATGAAAGCGATCCACCGCCATTGCTCTCTCGATGATCCGGGTCCTCTCTGCTCCATAACTACCAGATAAAAATGAACCCCGGTGATTCGGAATAGCAACTCCTTTATCACATGAAAATTAATATACAAAAAATAATGCGCACAATTTGCAGTGTATTATCTAAATCGCAGGCGCTGAACATTGGCTGTGAGTGTGAAAGGGTGCATCCAGCACTAAAATGTAAAAACCCATCCCACAAAGGGGAGGGGCCCATATCACTGACAAAAGGCTTCTCTTGAAACACTTTTCTGTTCACATACTGACACCAAGTGATCATTTTCCAGTTTGTGTGTTCCTCCGTAAATATGACAAAGTTTAAGGTTTGCTCAGTTAAAATAATAGTGGCGATTTCAAACGGACGGAACAATTATGGAATCCACATACCTGAGCTCGTGGCTTTATAGAACACACAAACAAAGGTAAATTCAGTTTGAACAAAGTTGGAAAGTGACATTGGCACCCGGACTCTCCCGCGGAGCCATTCTATAATGTACATCTTTAAAGGAAAAAAATGTGTCCGACACTACCCAAAATAAGCCTTGACGGTAAATCAGCTTACCTCTCCAGACGTCCTTGTCTTGTCAGGAAGCGCCAGTGTATTGGCATGGCTGCCTGGGACTATAGTAGATCCTATACTCATCCTGGGTCCAACTAACATGTACCGTCTGTCTCCAGATCTGTACTGGATGCTGTGACACAGTGTCCCGTCATAATTAGGCTCTTGTAGATATTTAGAAGTATAGTCTGTGGGTTTGGAGCACTGCATTGCAATCAGCACAACGATACTGATGAGAAAAAGAGCTGAGACTGAGCCCAAAGTTATCATCAGGTAAAAAGTCACGTTATTATCCTCATCTGCTTTTGCAGAAGTTTTGACATCAGAAGCTGCAAAAGCCTCTTTGGGCTCCACAAGTCTGACGATCACAGTAGCTGTTGCTGAGAGTGAAACGTTGCCATTGTCTTTGACCAGTATGAGCAGTTTATGCTCGGCCTCGTCTGTCTCTGTGAATGAGCGAAGTGTTCTGATCTGTCCTGTATAGCGGTCCAGACCAAAGAGACTGTGGTCAGTAACTTCCTGCAGTGAAAAGAGTAGCCAGCCGTTATATCCTATATCGGCGTCATAGGCTCTGACTTTAGTCACCAAGTGTCCTGCGTTGACGTTGCGGGGAATCTCCTCCACACCTTCAGCAGAACCGTTAGAGCTGACTGGATACAGGATGACTGGAGCGTTGTCGTTCTGATCCAGAATGAACACGTTCACTGTCACGTTGCTGCTGAGTGACGGAGTTCCTGAATCTGACGCCACCACGTGGAACTGAAAAGTTTTCAGTCTTTCAAAGTCAAAACTTTTCAGAGCGGTGATGTGCCCATTATCAGGATTTATATTAAGGAAAGACATGATGTCATTTTGACTCCCTTCTCTGGCAATATGATATGAAATAACTGCATTTTCATTTACATCATTGTCCATTGCACTTACAGAGAAGATTGACTTTCCAGCCACATTGTTTTCTACCAAGTAAAATTGTAACGGGTATTGAGAGAATTTTGGACTATTGTCATTAACATCTGATATCTGAATGTTGAGAGTTTTAAAGGTCGATAAGGGAGGTTCACCACAGTCGATGGCTTTTATTGTTATTTCATAATGTGACAAATCCTCACGATCTAAAATTCCCTTTGTGACAACAGAGTACATGTTTTCCTTATAAGAAGGATTTAATTGAAATGGGCCTTTATTGATTATGTGTAAAATAACTTTTCCATTAACACCAGAGTCTTTATCTATCACACTTATGAGTGAAATAACTGTTCCAGGCTTCGAGTCTTCAGGGACTTTATCTGACAGTGATGTTACCTCAATTTCCGGTGGGTTGTCATTGACATCTTTAATTTTTATAATGACTCTACATCTTCCTATTAATGGAGGTTGGCCTTTATCAGATGCTTGGACTTCTAGTTTATAAATCTCTGATTCCTCAAAGTCCAGTTCTCCCTTCAACTTAATTTGTCCACTTAAACTATCCAGTTCAAATATCTCGTAGACTTTACGTGCCAGCGTTTCGCTGAGGCTGTACTCTATTTCTCCGTTACTATTTTCGTCTGGATCTGTTGCCTTGACTTTTGTAAGAGTCGTTCCCACTGAAACGTTTTCATATATTTCTATTTGGTAAATCTCCTGACTAAACATTGGACGATTATCATTAATATCTAGAACGATAATAGAAACATTTAATGAGCCTGATCTTGGAGGTTTACCTCCATCAACTGCTGTAACCAGTAGCGTGTGTTTGTTCTTTTGTTCTCTGTCTAACGACTTCTTAAGCACCAAAAATGGAATTTTATCTTCATCGCTCTGAGTAATTTCTATTTCAAAGTGATCATTTGGTGTTAATGAGTATGTGAGGATAGAATTCTTTCCGGCATCGGGATCACGGGCCGGGTGTAGTTCGAATCTCGTTCCCGGAGATGAATGCTCTGCTATTTTTAATGTCTGTACCTTTTCAGAAAAACTAGGGGAGTGGTCATTTACATCAGTAATTTCTACAACTACATAGTGTATTTCCAGAGGGTTTTCAACAAGGATTTTCAGCTCCACTAAACAGGGACCACTAACGTGACAGAGCTCCTCTCTGTCTATTTTATTATGGACCTCTAAAGCACCGTTTTCCGGATTTACCTCGAAAAAAGCGTCCATAGATCCTGACACAACACGGAAACGTCGCTCAGACAAAGAGGTTTTATCCAGACCAAGATCCTTGGCAACATTTCCAACAACGGTTCCTTCCCTCATCTCCTCTGCAATAGAGTATCTCAATTCGGCCATAGCGTGCTTTCCGAAAATCAGCAGTAAGAAAAAACGAAAAGTAAACCGATGGTAATTTGATCGAAGTCGTCTTTCGCTCTCCATCGTTATCCAACAAAACATATATACATGGGACTATTGCCGCAGCAAATCAAATGAGTATATCGGACCCGTTTAGCAATTCATGTTGTGAAAACACGTTACACCGTGTCATCCTACTCACATCCTTAGAACAAATGTAGCCTCTGCTGTATGGTACCAAACAAAAGCTTTGTTAGGGGAGGGACTATGTCCTTTTTGGCCATATTAATGTAACAGTGACACCAAGAGGGCAACATTTTAGACGACTGAAAGTCTTTTAAACGGCAGAGAAGACAGGTTGTGAAAAACAAACATAATCACCAACAATGAAGTGCCACAGAAAAAGGCCTAACGTCCTCAGGGCTGTCTACTTGTTCTACTTGTCTCTTTCTCTCTGTCTCGATTACAAATAGAGAAAAACAAGGCAAATAAGTGTTAATTAGTGAACCTTTAGCTTAGCAAGAGTGCAACAAGCTTATACTTTTAAGTGTCAGTATAAATGAAAAATCAGAGAAAAAAAATAACAGTCCAGTCACTATATGTTTAAACATAGTTCGTATTTATGCTTGGAACTAGTAAAACCAGAGTATTCCAGCACCATGGATAGCGATCAAAGACCCGTAGCCTTTTCTCTCTTAATATTGTTTACGTCCTTTATTAATAGACCTTTTCTACAATTAGGATGATGCCAATAGCAGCCATTGTTTTTAATTCTATTACAATTATTATTGGTCGGAGCAAAAGCTCTTTGCTCACATAATGCCAGAAAGAGGCCACAAGAAAGTAATTTCTCCCTAGGAGAGAAGAATAATTTTATCATGATATAGAAAAACCGCTGTTGGTCATCATGACTTTAGGAACATAAACTGGAGTAAAACAAAAGTCTACAGATGAGAGAAGCTAATGAAAGATCATTTTTCAGACACTGGCATTTTAAAATAAAAGCATAAGGCTGAGTCCGAAGTCATAATAGTCTGAAAACATTAAATCTGTTCTTTTGGAAAGAGATGACAAAATTGCATGTAACTCAAACGCATCTGAACATAGTTTAATTATGCTGAATAAGACAAGTCTGCAAAGCTAAAATATGGTCATTCAGATCCGAAAATCTTAAACCACACTTGTTTACATAGCATCTTACCTCTTCAGATGTCTGTCTCCTGTCAGGAAGCACTAGAGTATTTGCATGGCTGCCTGGGACTATAGTAGATCCTATACTCATCCTGGGTCCAACTAACATGTACCGTCTGTCTCCAGATCTGTACTGGATGCTGTGACACAGTGTCCCGTCATAATTAGGCTCTTGTAGATATTTAGAAGTATAGTCTGTGGGTTTGGAGCACTGCATTGCAATCAGCACAATGATACTGATGAGAAACAGAGCTGAGACTGAGCCCAAAGTTATCATCAGGTAAAAAGTCACGTTATTATCCTCATTTTTTGTTGCAGAACTTTTGACATCAGAAGCTGCAAAAGCCTCTTTGGGCTCCACAAGTCTGACGATCACAGTAGCTGTTGCTGAGAGTGAAACGTTGCCATTGTCTTTGACAAGTATGAGCAGTTTATGCTCGACCTCGTCTGTCTCTGTGAATGAGCGAAGTGTTCTGATCTGTCCTGTATATCGGTCCAGACCAAAGAGACTGTGGTCAGTAACTTCCTGCAGTGAAAAGAGTAGCCAGCCGTTATATCCTATATCGGCGTCATAGGCTCTGACTTTAGTCACCAAGTGTCCTGCGTTGACGTTGCGGGGAATCTCCTCCACACCTTCAGCAGAACCGTTAGAGCTGACTGGATACAGGATGACTGGAGCGTTGTCGTTCTGATCCAGAATGAACACGTTCACTGTCACGTTGCTGCTGAGTGACGGAGTTCCTGAATCTGATGCCACCACGTGGAACTGAAAAGTTTTCAGTCTTTCAAAGTCAAAACTTTTCAGAGCAGTGATGTGCCCATTATCGGGATTTATATTGAGGAAAGACATGATGTCATTTTGACTCCCTTCTCTGGCAATATGATATGAAATAACTGCATTTTCATTTACATCATTGTCCGTTGCACTTACAGAGAAGATTGACTTTCCAGCCACATTGTTTTCCACAAGGTAAAACTGTAATGGATATTGAGAGAATTGGGGACTATTATCATTAACATCTGATATCTGAATGTTTAGAGTTTTAAAGGTAGATAAGGGAGGTTCACCACAGTCGGTGGCTTTTATTGTTATTTCATATTTTGACACCTCTTCTCGATCTAAAATTCCCTTTGTGACAACTGAATATATGTTTTCCTTATAAGAGGGATTTAATTGAAAGGGGCCTTTATTGGTTATGTGTAAAATAACTTTTCCATTGGCACCAGAGTCTTTATCTCGCACACTGAGTAGTGAAATAACTGTTCCAGGCTTCGAGTCTTCAGGTACTTTATCTGACAGTGATGTTACCTCAATTTCCGGTGGGTTGTCATTGACATCTTTAATTTTTATAATGACTCTACATCTTCCTATTAATGGAGGTTGGCCTTTATCAGAGGCCTGGACTTCTAGTTTATAAATCTCTGATTCCTCAAAGTCCAGTTCTCCCTTCAACTTAATTTGTCCACTTAAACTATCCAGTTCAAATATCTCGTAGACTTTACGTGCTAACGTTTTGCTGAGGCTGTACTCTATTTCTCCGTTACTATTTTCGTCTGGATCTGTTGCGTTGACCTTTGTAAGAGTCGTTCCCACTGAGACGTTTTCATATATTTCTATTTGGTAAATCTCCTGACTAAACATTGGACGATTATCATTGATATCTAGAACGATGATAGAAACATTTAATGAGCCTGATCTTGGAGGTTTACCTCCATCAACTGCTGTAACCAGTAGCGTGTGTTTGTTCTTTTGTTCTCTGTCTAACGACTTCTTAAGCACCAAAAATGGAATTTTATCTTCATCGCTCTGAGTAATTTCTATTTCAAAGTGATCATTTGGTGTTAATGTGTATGTGAGGATAGAATTCTTTCCGGCATCGGGATCACGGGCCGGGTGTAGTTCGAATCTCGTTCCCGGAGATGAATGCTCTGCTATTTCTAATGTCTGTACCTTTTCAGAAAAACTAGGGGAGTGGTCATTTACATCAGTAATTTCTACAACGACATGATGCATTTCCAGAGGGTTTTCAACAAGGATTTTCAGCTCCATTAAACAGGGACCACTAACTTGACAGAGCTCCTCTCTGTCTATTTTATTATGGACCTGTAAAGCACCGTTTTCCGGATTTACCTCAAAGAATGTATCCGTATATTCAGACACAACACGGAAACGTCGCTCAAACAAAGAGGTTTTGTCCAGACCAAGATCCTTGGCAACATTTCCAACAACGGTTCCTTCGTTCACCTCCTCTGGAATAGAGTATCTCAATTCAGCCCAAACCCGTTTCCCGAAAACCACCAGCAAAAACAGATGAAAAGCAAACCAACAATACTCAGTCGATCGTTTTTTACTCCCCATCGTTGTCCAACAACATAAACACGCAGGAGCCTTTCCCTCTGATGATCAGTTATTTATATCCGATAACACGGTCTCCTCCGACTCCCTCTCTGACATCAAATGCAGCCCCAGCTGTGAGGTACCGAACAAAACCTTTGTTAGGGGAGGGACAACCTGTTTTATAGCCTCGCTGATGTAACAGTGACGCCAAGAGGACATTTTATACCGTTTACTATATAACAGCTCACCTCTTTGCATAGTTATGTGTTTTGTCAGAAAACCTACTTCGAGAGCTGGAGATAAAAGCGGGGAAACCGTTATATTAGAAAAACTTACAACCGTCTGAAGTAGTCGCACTTTATAATCCAAACCGTTGAATCTGCTATATTTTAATGTAAATCAACTACTAAGTATTATTGTTTACTACTATATACATTTTTATATATATACATTTACATATATATATAAAATCGCTATGTGCTCATATATCATGCCAGCAGCATGATAGTAAAACAAATACATAGCATCAACAACAAACGTGGATTAGGGTTGTTTGGAATTGTAACTGTCATAACCTATTGACACATTGTCACAAAAGGAGTTCAAGAGTTCAAATTTCTAGGACTGTGTTCTCATCCTTTCTTTTAAAAGATGGGAGACTAAAATAAGTCTGGTAAGCATAATGGTCTTGAGATTATATTTATGTGTAGATGAGATTAAAAAAAAACAAGATAAAAGTATATGGGCTGGGAGAACATTAAGCGATAACGCGGATTATACTGTTGATTGGCAGAGTTATAGCTCTAGGTGCGGACAAAGACGAATAACAGTAACTTATGTGAAACACAGAGCAACACCCCAGGTAAAAGACTGAAATATGAGGGCACAGATCTGGGCAGAGAGCATCACATTGCCGCCATATGTTTTACCGGCCATCACAGGCAAATAAGACGTGTTTACTCATAAACGAAACACTGCATTTTAAAGTCTTACCTCTTCTGATGTCTGTCTCCTGTCAGGAAGCACTAGAGTATTGGCATGGCTTCCTGGGACTATAGTAGATCCTATACTCATCCTGGGTCCAACTAACATGTACCGTCTGTCTCCTGATCTGTACTGGATGCTGTGACACAGTGTCCCGTCATAATTAGGCTCTTGTAGATATTTAGAAGTATAGTCTGTGGGTTTGGAGCACTGCATTGCAATCAGCACAATGATACTGATGAGAAAAAGAGCTGAGACTGAGCCCAAAGTTATCATCAGATAAAAAGCCACATTATTGTCCTCATTTTCTGTTGCAGAACTTTTGACATCAGAAGCTGCAAAAGCCTCTTTGGGCTCCACAAGTCTGACGATCACAGTAGCTGTTGCTGAGAGTGAAACGTTGCCATTGTCTTTGACCAGTATGAGCAGTTTATGCTCGGCCTCGTCTGTCTCTGTGAATGAGCGAAGTGTTCTGATCTGTCCTGTATATCGGTCCAGACCAAAGAGACTGTGGTCAGTAACTTCCTGCAGTGAAAAGAGTAGCCAGCCGTTATATCCTATATCGGCGTCATAGGCTCTGACTTTAGTCACCAAGTGTCCTGCGTTGACGTTGCGGGGAATCTCTTCCACACCTTCAGCAGAACCGTTAGAGCTGACTGGATACAGGATGACTGGAGCGTTGTCGTTCTGATCCAGAATGAACACGTTCACTGTCACGTTGCTGCTGAGTGACGGAGTTCCTGAATCTGACGCCACCACGTGGAACTGGAAAGTTTTCAGTCTTTCAAAGTCAAAACTTTTTAGTGCAAAAATGTCTCCATTTTCAGAGTTGATATTAAGAAATAATGGAACTTTATTATCTTCTTCTCCATCTCTAATGATATTATAAGATATAAGAGCGTTGTCTCCTTCGTCAGGATCAGACGCGATTAAAGAACATATCAACCCCCCCGCTGGGTTATTCTCACCTACATAGAAATTATATATTCTCATTGAAAATTCTGGACAGTTATCGTTTACGTCGGATACAGCAACTTTTAATGTCTTTTCAGATATTAATTCTGGTTCACCTGCATCTTTCGCGATTACCGTTACATCATAAATCGATTTTTTTTCCCTGTCAAGCTGTGACTTTGTCACCACAGCGTAAATGTTGTCTTGTATTGAAGGCGTTAGTGTGAAAGGTACATCTTCTGTCACAAAGCTGACAACTTTTCCGTTCACCCCAGAATCCAGATCGGTAATACTAAGAAGTGCTACTGTGGTCCCTGGCCTAGAATCTTCTGATATTTTGTTAGAGAGTGAGGTTACGTCGATTACGGGTGCATTGTCATTTATGTCTATAATATTTACAGTGACGCTTTTATCCGTTCGAAGTGGAACAGCACCACTGTCGGATGCTTGGATGTCTATCTCATAACTGTCATACACTTCGTAGTCTAGTTCTCCTTTCACAGTTATTTCACCAGTGCTCGGGTCGACATGAAACAGTTCGCGCACCTTGGTATTTACATTACCAAAGGAATAACTTACTTTTCCATTTAAACCCTGATCTAAATCCGTGGCGTTTACTTTCATGACTACTGTGCCAATTGGTGAATTCTCGTTTATATCTGCGGAATAGACATCTTTTGTAAAAACTGGAGCATTGTCATTCACGTCTAAAACGTCTATTGATATCTCCATGGTCCCTGATTTCGGAGGTTTTCCCCCATCCAAGGCAGTGAGCAATAGTTTATGGCTGCTAGATGATTCTCTGTCTAATAAACGTTGTAACTTTAAAATGGGCACTTTGCCATCCTTCCCGCGATCTTTCACTTCCAATTGAAAATTATAATTTTGACTTAGTTTATACCGTTGGACGGAATTTACGCCACCATCAGGATCTAGAGCAGCATGGAGCTGAAATCGTGTTCCCGGTAAAGTGGACTCTGAAATCTCCAGCGTTTTGTTTTTCTCTGGGAAAGAGGGAGAATGGTCATTCACGTCTAACACTTCCACTGCAACGTAATGAATCTCCAGTGGGTTCTCCAGCACGCTTTTAACGTTTATCAGACACACGCTGGTCCGCTGGCATATTTCTTCTCGATCAATATTACGATTAACATATAAAATCCCATCATTTTGGTTTACCTGGAAAAGTGGTTCAGTGGAGCCGGAGACAATGCGAAACCCCCTTGATTTTAATATATTTGGATCAAGTCCCAGATCCTTTGCTATACTCCCAACAGCAGTTCCTTCGTTGATCTCTTCTGATATATAGTATCTTATCGTTCCGGACGCCTGGCCAAAAATCAAAATCAAAGCCAACACGAAGACAAGCCATTTTCGTCTTTGTGGCCAGGAGTCTTGTCCGCTTTGTTCCATTGTCTGATGTCAACGGATAAATCCAGCAAATATCAAGTGGTCTAAATACTATTCATAACTGAAAAGAACACACGTCTGACAATACGCTCCTATGCTTCGTGTTGACGGGAATATGTTTAAAATAAAATTCCGTGTCGAAGGATATCTGCCGTCTGCCGTCTTGAATGTTTCAGAGGCAGTCTAAAGGACCTATCTATGATGAACTGTGTGGTGCGTATTTCTTGTTGTGTAGTGCCACCATGCGATTCCGTCACAAAACCGATTTATATCAATACTATCATTTGAAAAAAAAAAAAAAAACACTTGACAAAGAGTCATTTAGTCATTAAGACCTATACTTGTAAGACAATTAACCAGAATTGTGTTCACTTTATGTATGGACGTGAGAAAGGTGAAATGCAATGTGTCAACAAAAATAGTGTATAGAAAACTTTCCCCGACCCTCAGCTCACATCGTAAAGCAACCGGAGAGATCTTGTTTCCTTAAGAAGAAACTAAACTTCCCGCTAAACAAATGTTGAACGAGCAAAACCATTTAATTTTTGTAGAGTTTAATATTTTATATCACTGACGCCTCTAAAATTATCCCCTAAACATAATTGTGTTACTGGGACTGTATCTGAAAAAAACAACCAACAAGTGATGGCATTCAAGCATGTCTTACCTCGACAGTTGTAGACCTCCTGTCAGGAAGCGCTAGAGTATTCGCTTGGCTGCCTGGGACTATAGTAGATCCTATACTCATCCTGGGTCCAACTAACATGTACCGTCTGTCTCCAGATCTGTACTGGATGCTGTGACACAGTGTCCCGTCATAATTAGGCTGTTGTAGATATTTAGAAGTATAGTCTGTGGGTTTGGAGCACTGCATTGCAATCAGCACAATGATACTGATGAGAAAAAGAGCTGAGACTGAGCCCAAAGTTATCATCAGGTAAAAAGTCACGTTATTATCCTCATCTGCTTTTGCAGAACTTTTGACATCAGATGCTGCAAAAGCCTCTTTGGGCTCCACAAGTCTGACGATCACAGTAGCTGTTGCTGAGAGTGAAACGTTGCCATTGTCTTTGACCAGTATGAGCAGTTTATGCTCGGCCTCGTCTGTCTCTGTGAATGAGCGAAGTGTTCTGATCTGTCCTGTATATCGGTCCAGACCAAAGAGACTGTGGTCAGTAACTTCCTGCAGTGAAAAGAGTAGCCAGCCGTTATATCCTATATCGGCGTCATAGGCTCTGACTTTAGTCACCAAGTGTCCTGCGTTGACGTTGCGGGGAATCTCCTCCACACCTTCAGCAGAACCGTTAGAGCTGACTGGATACAGGATGACTGGAGCGTTGTCGTTCTGATCCAGAATGAACACGTTCACTGTCACGTTGCTGCTGAGTGACGGAGTTCCTGAATCTGACGCCACCACGTGGAACTGGAAAGTTTTCAGTCTTTCAAAGTCAAAACTTTTCAGAGCAGTGATGTGCCCATTATCCGGATTTATATTGAGGAAAGACATGATGTCATTTTGACTCCCTTCTCTGGCAATATGATATGAAATAGCTGCATTTTCATTTACATCATTGTCCGTTGCGCTTACAGAGAAGATTGACTTTCCAGCCACATTATTTTCTACCAAGTAAAACTGTAATGGGTTTTGGGAGAATTTTGGACTGTTGTCATTAACATCTGATACCTGAATGGTCAGAGTTTTAAAGGTAGATAAGGGAGGTTCACCACAGTCGGTGGCTTTTATTGTTATTTCATAATGTGGCACTTCTTCTCGATCCAAAAATCCTTTCGTGACCACAGAATATGTATTTTCCATATAAGAGGGTTTTAGTTCAAAAGGGACTTGATTGATTATGCTTGAAATTATTTTTCCATTGACACCAGAGTCTTTATCACGCACACTAAGTAGTGAAATAACTGTTCCAGGCTTCGAGTCTTCAGGGACTTTATCTGACAGTGATGTTACTTCTATCTCCGGTGGATTATCATTGACGTCTTTAATCTTTATAACGACCCTGCACTCACCTGTCAGTGGAGGTGTTGCATTATCCGATGCCTCGATATCCAGTTTATAAACGTCGTTTTCCTCATAGTCCACTATTCCTTTTATTCTAATCTCTCCAGTTAATTTGTCCAATTCGAAAATGTCATAAACTTTTTTCTTGAGAGTTTTTCCAAAGTTGTATTCAATTTCCCCGTTCGTACCTTCATCGGGATCCTTCGCATTTATTTGAAATACTGACGTACCGACAGGAACGTCCTCTGGTATTTCTATTTGGTAAATCTCCTGACTAAACATTGGACGATTATCATTGATATCTAGAACGATAATGGAAACATTTAATGAGCCCGATCTTGGAGGTTTACCTCCATCAACTGCTGTAACCAGTAGCGTGTGTTTGTTCTTTTTTTCTCGGTCTAACGACTTCTTAAGTACTAAAAATGGTATTTTTTCCTCATCGCTTTGGCTGATGTCTAGTTCAAAGTGGTCGTTTGACGTTAAAGTGTATGTACGAATAGTGTTAATTCCAGCGTCAGGGTCACGAGCAGTGTGCAGCTGAAATCGCCTTCCTGGCAACGTGTGCTCTGCTATTTCAAACGTCTGCTGTTTTTCAGGAAAATTCGGTGAGTGATCATTTACATCAGTAATTTCTACGACTACATAATGTATTTCCAAGGGGTTTTCGACAAGAATCTTCAGCTCCATTAGGCAGGCACCACTTCCTTGACAGAGCTCCTCTCTGTCGATTTTCTTATGAACACACAGTGCCCCATTGTCCTGGTTTACCTCAAAAAAGACGTCCTTAGTCCCAGAAACAACACGGAACCGCCGATCAGTCAAAGATGTGATGTCAAGGCCAAGGTCCTTCGCAACATTTCCGACAACCGTTCCGTCTTTAACCTCCTCTGGAACAGAGTATCTTATCTGAGCATTAGCAGGTTTTCCGAAAATTAGTAGAGCCAAATGAAATGCAAACCAGGAGTAGTCTCTCGTTCGAGTTTTTCTATCAGTCCCCATCCTCATGATACAACACCTATACGAACAATAGCCCGTTAATGTGACAAACCACCATATATTTCTAATCCGTCGAATATCGCATATTTGCAAAACGTAAAGCGTCCATCGGTCGGTGTGCTCGGTTCAGTTCCTTTCTTTGCTCTATTCAGGAGTGAAAAGAAAAAGCCATCAATGGGGAGGGACAAAGTTGTTCAGGGTTTACCGGTGCAATAGTGACACCAAGAGGTAATTGTTGAGGGTAAACATCACTATATGTATTTCTTTTTTTCAGAAACGTCCCTGGACAAAGAGCGTAGTTAAAAAAAAACCAAAATATTATTTCTATTGAATTCCCTGTCTCGCTTTTCTTCCCTCTGACATTTACAAAATAATGATATGCTGTATTTTTCATAGAGGTTTATTGACTGAAGCTGTTCACATCTAATACAGACTTATATCCTGAAAGTAATGATATTCAATAAGTTTTCATTAACATTGCCCATTTAGTTGATATGTCCATGTCTTTCAGCACCATGGACAGTATGCAATGATAGTGGCTTGGCTCTTTCCTCCGATGATAAGAGTACACCAGAGTTCAAAACTATTAAGTCAATGCATAGTGCTCAGGTAAACAGCAACAGTGCAACAGCCTCATACATTGGAAAGTTTTGAGACCCACCTGTCATCAACGCACTGCCCACATATCACTTCAAACACGCTCTAATTAATCTGTTCGCTCAGCATGGTGAGTTGAAGTGTTACCTCTCGATGTAAACGATAACTCTGTTATTGATCGAGACGATAGAAATCAAGTTTGTCTTCAATGTGGTACACGGACCCCATATATCTGTTTTGATTTTGGTGTGAGTTACATTTGGTACTGTCCTCCGTGCTAATTGTTTTAGAAACATGAAACATAACCGTAATGCGTAAATGTTTTTAAAGTCTTACCTCTTCAGATGTCTGTCTCCTGTCAGGAAGCGCTAGTGTATTGGCATGGCTGCCTGGGACTATAGTAGATCCTATACTCATCCTGGGTCCAACTAACATGTACCGTCTGTCTCCAGATCTGTACTGGATGCTGTGACACAGTGTCCCGTCATAATTAGGCTCTTGTAGATATTTAGAAGTATAGTCTGTGGGTTTGGAGCACTGCATTGCAATCAGCACAATGATACTGATGAGAAAAAGAGCTGAGACTGAGCCCAAAGTTATCATCAGGTAAAAAGTCACGTTATTATCCTCATTTTTTGTTGCAGAAGTTTTGACATCAGAAGCTGCAAAAGCCTCTTTTGGCTCCACAAGTCTGACGATCACAGTAGCTGTTGCTGAGAGTGAAACGTTGCCATTGTCTTTGACCAGTATGAGCAGTTTATGCTCGGCCTCGTCTGTCTCTGTGAATGAGCGAAGTGTTCTGATCTGTCCTGTATATCGGTCCAGACCAAAGAGACTGTGGTCAGTAACTTCCTGCAGTGAAAAGAGTAGCCAGCCGTTATATCCTATATCGGCATCATAGGCTCTGACTTTAGTCACCAAGTGTCCTGCGTTGACGTTGCGGGGAATCTCCTCCACACCTTCAGCAGAACCGTTAGAGCTGACTGGATACAGGATGACTGGAGCGTTGTCGTTCTGATCCAGAATGAACACGTTCACTGTCACGTTGCTGCTGAGTGACGGAGTTCCTGAATCTGACGCCACCACGTGGAACTGGAAAGTTTTCAGTCTTTCAAAGTCAAAACTTTTCAGAGCAGTGATGTGCCCATTATCCGGATTTATATTGAGGAAAGACATGATGTCATTTTGACTCCCTTCTCTGGCAATATGATATGAAATAGCTGCATTTTCATTTACATCATTGTCCGTTGCGCTTACAGAGAAGATTGACTTTCCAGCCACATTATTTTCTACCAAGTAAAACTGTAATGGGTTTTGGGAGAATTTTGGACTGTTGTCATTAACATCTGATACCTGAATGGTCAGAGTTTTAAAGGTAGATAAGGGAGGTTCACCACAGTCGGTGGCTTTTATTGTTATTTCATAATGTGGCACTTCTTCTCGATCCAAAAATCCTTTTGTGACCACAGAATATGTATTTTCCATATAAGAGGGTTTTAGTTCAAAAGGGGCTTCTTTGATTATACTTGAAATTATTTTTCCATTGACACCAGAGTCCTTATCTATCACACTTATGAGTGAAATAACTGTACCAGGCTTCGAGTCTTCAGGTACTTTATCTGACAGTGATGTTACTTCTATCTCCGGTGGATTATCATTGACGTCTTTAATCTTTATAACGACCCTACACTCACCTGTCAGTGGAGGTGTTCCTTTGTCTGATGCCTCAATGTCCAGTTCATAAACGTCGTTTTCTTCATAGTCCACTATTCCTTTTACTCTAATTTCTCCAGTTAATTTGTCCAATTCGAAAATGTCATAGACTTTCCGCCGCAACGTTTTTCCAAGTCTGTATTCAATTTCCCCGTTGGTGCCTTCATCTGCATCAGTCGCATTTATTTGAAATACTGACGTACCGACAGGAACGTCCTCTTGTATTTCTATTTGGTAAATCTCCTGACTGAATATCGGACGATTGTCATTACTATCAAGAACAATAATGGAAACATTTAATGAGCCCGATCTTGGAGGTTTACCTCCATCAACTGCTGTAACCAGTAGCGTGTGTTTGTCCTTTTTTTCTCGGTCTAATGACTTTTTTAGCACTAAAAATGGTATTTTATCTGAATCACTCTGACGGATATTTACTTCAAAGTGATCGTTTGACGTTACAGTGTATGTACGAATAGTGTTAATTCCAGCGTCAGGGTCACGAGCAGTGTGTAGCTGAAATCGCCTTCCTGGCAACGTGTGCTCTGCTATTTCAAACGTCTGCTGTTTTTCAGGAAAATTCGGTGAGTGATCATTTACATCAGTAATTTCTACGACTACATAATGTATTTCCAAAGGGTTTTCGACAAGAATCTTCAGCTCCATTAGACAGGCACCACTTCCTTGGCAGAGCTCCTCTCTGTCAATATGGTTGTGGACGAACAATACCCCATTATTCTGGTTTACTGCAAAAATATCGTCTTTACGCCCAGACACAACACGGAACCGTCGATCAATCAAAGAAGTGATGTCAAGCCCGAGATCCTTCGCAACATTTCCGACAACCGTTCCGTCTTGAACCTCCTCTGGAACAGAGTATCTTATCTGAGCATTAGCCTGTTTTCCGAAAAGTAGTAGAGCCAAATGAAATGCAAACCAGGAGTAGTCTCTCGTTCTAGTCTTTGTATCCTTTCCCATGGTTAAATGACAACAAGTGTGCACGGAAAAAACTGTTAATGCCACAGTTATTCGTATCGGTCCGTTGAGTATGTCATATTTACAGAACGCAGACGTAATTTCATCGGCTGGTGTCCTTGATTCAAGTGCTTTCTTTGCTCTCCTGAGATGGCAAACAAAGGGTTCGTGAGGGGAGGGATAAAGTCGTTCATGGTTTCTCGATTTAATAGTGACACCCAGAGGTTAGAATTGAGAACAAATTTGATCACCTTTTTAATTACCCTACAAATCAGAAGTGTAACTGGACTTAAAAAAAAAAAAACACAGATTATCAGCATTTTAACACCCCCCCCCCCCCACCCACTATTACCACCATTCCTCTTCTAGATGGTTTGCGTTAACCAAAAAGCTTTTTCACTTTACAATCAAACTAAAACCTTGTTGTGTAGCTGAATATCAGTAAAGTGCTTTGACCACTAAAGCACTATGGACAGCAATAACGGCCTTTTCTTCTTATACCATCAGTAGTTCACTACTAAAACAACAATGCAACACATGCTGGTCATACTCTTCAACTGAAACATTATAAAATCCTTCAACTTTTCAGCCAGTGATAGGTTAGAAGTTGGAATGTTCTGAAACAAACTGTTAAAAACTCACTGCCTACATATTCCCAAATAAAGAGTATAATTACTCTGTTTTGCTGGAAAACGGTTGATCTTTCATTTCCGTACCATGAACAGTGGAAACAATCAGGTGATATCAATGCAAAGAGTATCTTTTACAATGGATGAGTTCTTTTATGAATGTCAAATTTCAAATTTGGGTTTGGAGCACTGCGTTGAAATCAGCACACTGATACTGATGAGAAAAAGAGCTGAGACTGAGTCCAAAGTTATCATCAGGTAAAAAGTCACGTTATTGTCCTGATTTTTTGTTGAAGAACTTTTGACATCAGAAGCTGCAAAAGCCTCTTTGGGTTCCACAAGTCTGATAATCAAAGTAGCTGTTGCTGAGAGTGAACTGTTTTGAAAAATTTAACAACTGATTTAGTCTCAACATCTCTACTGGATGCTGTGACATTGTGTCCCACGTGGAAAAGATACATTGATATTTCTAAAACATGGTTGTATTAAAAGGTAAAAAACGTAGTGATTTCTGGTAAATGGGCTAGGATAAAAACCAAGGTTGGTCCTTGAAATCCATAAATTAAATTTATAAATAATCTGAATTAAATGACATTATTAAGTGGTAATGTGAGCAAACGTTACTCAGTCTCAGCACCATGGACAGCTCTGTGAAATATGCTCTTATACCTGTCTAGGTTTCTTCATGGAGCAGCCTAAAAACATTTTTTAAAAACAGACTAATCCGAACCAAAACTCAAATTCCAACCTAAAAACTACCACAATGTGACCAGTGGTACCAAAACTACACTTCAGAGACCTCACATCGCTAAGACATAAACCATCGATACTTCCATGAAATACAGAGAGATGTTAGAAGCCTGAATAAATTTTCTAATTTTGAGGGAGGCATTAGGGACATTGATGTCACTTAAATGAAAATGGTGAGAAACATCTCAAAGATGTTTTATTTATACACTAAATATTTTTTTAATCACTTTCTATGGTAATCTTCTCTGTCAGGAAGAAATTATCTCATTTAAACCCAAAGTAATCTCTATCCTAGTCCATGAAAAATGTATTAACTGGAAACTGAAATATGGCCTTACCTCTTCAGATGTCTGTCTCCTGTCAGGAAGCGCCAGTGTATTGGCATGGCTGCCTGGGACTATAGTAGATCCTATACTCATCCTTGGTCCAACTAACATGTACCGTCTGTCTCCAGATCTGTACTGGATGCTGTGACACAGTGTCCCGTCATAATTAGGCTCTTGTAGATATTTAGAAGTATAGTCTGTGGGTTTGGAGCACTGCATTGCAATCAGCACAATGATACTGATGAGAAAAAGAGCTGAGACTGAGCCCAAAGTTATCATCAGGTAAAAAGTCACACTATTATCCTCATTTTTTGTTGCAGAAGTTTTGACATCAGAAGCTGCAAAAGCCTCTTTGGGCTCCACAAGTCTGACAATCACAGTAGCTGTTGCTGAGAGTGAAACGTTGCCATTGTCTTTGACCAGTATGAGCAGTTTATGCTCGGCCTCGTCTGTCTCTGTGAATGAGCGAAGTGTTCTGATCTGTCCTGTATAGCGGTCCAGACCAAAGAGACTGTGGTCAGTAACTTCCTGCAGTGAAAAGAGTAGCCAGCCGTTATATCCTATATCGGCGTCATAGGCTCTGACTTTAGTCACCAAGTGTCCTGCGTTGACGTTGCGGGGAATCTCCTCCACACCTTCAGCAGAACCGTTAGAGCTGACTGGATACAGGATGACTGGAGCGTTGTCGTTCTGATCCAGAATGAACACGTTCACTGTCACGTTGCTGCTGAGTGACGGAGTTCCTGAATCTGACGCCACCACTTGGAACTGGAAAGTTTTCAGTCTTTCAAAGTCAAAACTTTTTAGGGCTGAAATAGTGCCACTATCGGGATTTATATTAAGAAAAGACGCCATATCATTGTGACCGCCTCCTTCTCTAATTATACGATAAGACACTGCAGCATTGTCGTGTAAGTCTTTATCAGCTGCACTCACAGAAAATATAGATGAGCCAGGAGCATTGTTTTCCATCAAATATATCTCCAGGGTGCGTTGTGAGAACTCTGGGATGTTATCAATAACATCTGACACCTGAATGGTCAAAGTTTGGAACGTGGAAAGAGGTGGCTCACCACAGTCCGTTGCCGTTATTGAAATGTCATAATATGAAACAGTTTCCCTGTCTAGTGTTTCTGTTGTCACTAACGAATACATGTTTTCTTTAAGTGATGGTTTTAATTCAAATGGTACATTCCCCTCCAGACTGCATATTACTTTGCCATTCAGGCCAGAATCGATGTCTCTAACACTAATAAGAGAAATCACGGTCCCACGTTTTGAATCTTCCGCGACCATGCTGGATATTGATGTCACCTCAATCTCAGGTTCATTGTCATTAATATCTTGAATCTTTATTAGCACTCTACAGTCCGTAGTCATTGGCGGTTGACCTTTGTCAAAGGCTTGGACATCTAACTTGAAAACATCAGCTTTCTCATAGTCAATTTGTCCGTTAACTCGAATTTCGCCTGTATTTCTGTCGAGGCTGAATAGCTCCGACGCCCTAGAATTAATATCACCTCCGAAGGAATATTCGACTTCGCCATTAGTTCCCTCGTCTAGATCGGCTGCTTGAACTTTTATTACAACAGTATCTAAAGCAACATTTTCTTGTAAAACCACAGAATACACCTCTTTCGAAAACGTAGGTCTGTTATCATTGATATCGAGGACCTTTATGGTAAGATTAAGATTTGCAGATTTTGGAGGTGTCCCTCAGTCTATAGCGGTTAAAATCAGGCTGTGGTTTGTTATCTGCTCTCTTTCCAAGTGTCTCTTTAACACTAAGAAAGGGATTTTATCCTCCCCCCATCTCGAATTTCAAGCTTAAAATCATGGTTTTGACTAAGTTTATATTGTTGAATTGAATTTATTCCAACATCTGGGTCATGTGCGCCCGGTAATTGAAATCGTGCTCCTGGTAAAGTCGTTTCTGCTATTTCAATTACTTTTTCGTTCTCTGCAAAACTCGGTACATGGTCGTTTGCATCAGTTATTTCAACTGTGACATAGTGGATTTCAAGCGGATTTTCAACAACTATTTTTAGGTCTGTTAAACAGGGACCATTTCGATCGCACAGCTGTTCCCGGTCGAGATTCTTCTGAACATACAAAACCCCATTGTTCGGGTTTACCTCAAACAGCGCGTCCTGAGCTCCAGACACAATACGAAATTGCCTGTTTATCAATGTGCCAACATCCAGGCCCAAATCTTTGGCTACATTTCCAATAATAGCTCCCACTTTAACTTCCTCAGGTGTCCAGTATCTTATCTGAGCGAAGATCAGCTCACCAAAGCAAAACAGCAGAGACAAAAGCAGAGGACGTGACCAAGACATCATTTTGCCTCTTTGTCCTTTGTCTCCTTTGACTTTATCTTTTAAAATGGCATCCACAAATATCTTCCTCTTCAAAACACTCCAGTTATCCTGAAGTTATATTACAGAAAGCCACGGTTGCGTTGAAATGATACAGATCAAAATCCGAAAAGGTGGCATTCTTTGAGGCCGACCTAAAAAAAAAACACTCTTTGAAAGGGGTAGAGTCTAGTTTGCCAAAGCTTCAGTAATTCCCTACAGTAACACTGACATCCTGTGGACAATCCAGTGCTTACATTGAGTAGAAAGGAGGGAAAACATGATTTCATCAAACATAAACCACTGAAGTATGAAGTTTAGTCTCACAATATCTAAGGTATTTAAGGTTACCTTTCGGTTCAAGGGACAGAAAAGAAACTTTACTGTTAAAACGTAAGAAAAAAACCTTTGCTAGTGTCACTACAACGAATCAAAACTCGTTTTCTTCTAGCCTAGATAGCACAACACGATAGGAGTCACCACAGCGTGACCAAATTCAGCAGGACCAGACTTCAGCGATACAAAACATGTTGTGCTGGTACCAGTACTGGCTTGATGACGTGAGCACATTTTACAGCATAGACAGGTGGAAAACGTTGAACTATGTAAGGACTTTGAAAAAAACACGTTACAACAATGCGTCTTTTTTTCCTCAGAAATGGAAAAAAAAGTTTTCAAAAATTGAACACCTGATTTAGTCTCAACATCTCTACTGGATGTTGTGACACAGTGTTCCACGTGGAAAAGATACATCGAGATTTCTAAAAACACGGTTGTTTTAAGCAGTTAGAAAAAAACTTACTGATTTCTGATAAATGGGATAAAATAAGAAAAAACACAACTTTGGTCATTGAGATCCATAAATAGATTCCATAAATATTCCGACTTAAATGACATTATTAAGTGGTAATGTGAGCAAACGTTACTCAGTCTCAGCACCATGGACAGCTCTGTGAACTATGCCCTTATACTTGTCTAGGTTTCTTCATGGAGCAGCCTAAAAACATTGTTTAAAAAAAGACTCATCCGAAACAAAACACAAATCCTAACTTGAAAGTTAACACAATGTGACCAGCAGTAGCCAAACTACACCTCAGCACATTGGACACAACTGAGACATAAACCATCAAAAGCTCCACGAAATACAGAGTAATGTAAGAAGCCTGAACACATTTTCTTATTTTGAGAGAGAGAGAACGATGACATTCAAATGAAAACGGCATGAAACAAATCATAAAAGTTTTATTTATACACTAATTGTGTTTCTTCTCTACACTCTACGGTAGTCTTGTCTGTCAGGAAGAAAGTATCTCAGTTCAACCAAAAGTAATTTCTCTATGAGTGCATGAAAAATTTTTTAACTGGAAACTGAAATATGGCCTTACCTCTCCAGATGTCTGTCTCCTGTCGGGAAGCGCTAGTGTATTCGCTTGGCTGCCTGGGACTATAGTAGATCCTATACTCATCCTGGGTCCAACTAACATGTACCGTCTGTCTCCAGATCTGTACTGGATGCTGTGACACAGTGTCCCGTCATAATTAGGCTCTTGTAGATATTTAGAAGTATAGTCTGTGGGTTTGGAGCACTGCATTGCAATCAGCACAATGATACTGATGAGAAAAAGAGCTGAGACTGAGCCCAAAGTTATTATCAGGTAAAAAGTCACGTTATTGTCCTCATCTGCCTTTGCAGAAGTTTTGACATCAGAAGCTGCAAAAGCCTCTTTGGGCTCAACAAGTCTGACAATCACAGTAGCTGTTGCTGAGAGTGAAACGTTGCCATTGTCTTTGACCAGTATGAGCAGTTTATGCTCGGCCTCATCTGTCTCTGTGAATGAGCGAAGTGTTCTGATCTGTCCTGTATATCGGTCCAGACCAAAGAGACTGTGGTCAGTAACTTCCTGCAGTGAAAAGAGTAGCCAGCCGTTATATCCTATATCGGCGTCATAGGCTCTGACTTTAGTCACCAAGTGTCCTGCGTTGACGTTGCGGGGAATCTCCTCCACACCTTCAGCAGAACCGTTAGAGCTGACTGGATACAGGATGACTGGAGCGTTGTCGTTCTGATCCAGAATGAACACGTTCACTGTCACGTTGCTGCTGAGGGACGGAGTTCCTGAATCTGACGCCACCACGTGGAATTGGAAAGTTTTCAGTCTTTCAAAGTCAAAACTTTTCAGAGCGGTGATGTGCCCATTATCAGGATTTATATTGAGGAAAGACATGATGTCATTTTGACTCCCTTCTCTGGCAATATGATGTGAAATAACTGCATTTTCATTTACATCATTGTCCATTGCGCTTATAGAGAAGATCGACTTTCCAGCCACATTATTTTCCACAAGGTAAAACTGTAATGGATTTTGGGAGAATTGAGGACTATTGTCATTAACATCTGATACCTGAATGGTCAGAGTTTTAAAGGTAGATAAGGGAGGTTCACCACAGTCGGTGGCTTTTATTGTTATTTCATAATGTGACACCTCTTCTCGATCCAAAGATTCCTTTGTTACAACTGAATATATGTTGATTTTGTGGGATGGTTGTAATTGAAAAGGGACGTCTGAAGTTACGCTTGAAATTATTTTTCCGTTAACACCAGAGTCTTTATCTCGCACACTAAGTAGTGAAATAACTGTTCCAGGCTTCGAGTCTTCAGGGACTTTATCTGACAGTGATGTTACTTCTATCTCCGGTGGATTATCATTGACGTCTTTAATCTTTATAACGACCCTACACTCACCTGTCAGTGGAGGTGTACCTTTGTCTGATGCCTCAACGTCCAGTTTATAAACGTCGTTTTCTTCATAGTCCACTATTCCTTTTACTCTAATTTCTCCAGTTAATTTATCTAATTCGAAAATGTCATAGATTTTTTCCTTGAGAGTTTTTCCAAAGTTGTATTCAATTTCCCCGTTGGTACCTTCATCAGGATCCTTTGCATTTATTTGAAATACTGACGTACCGACAGGAACGTCCTCTGGTATTTCTATTTGGTAAATCTCCTGACTGAATATCGGTCGATTGTCATTACTATCAAGAACAACAATGGAAACATTTAATGAGCCTGATCTTGGAGGTTTACCTCCATCAACTGCTGTAACCAGTAGCGTGTGTTTGTTCTTTTTTTCTCGGTCTAACGACTTCTTAAGTACTAAAAATGGTATTTTTTCCTCATCGCTTTGGCTGATGTCTATTTCAAAATGTTCGTTTGACGTTAAAGTGTATGTACGAATAGTGTTAATTCCAGCGTCAGGGTCACGAGCAGTGTGCAGCTGAAATCGCCTTCCTGGCAACGTGTGCTCTGCTATTTCAAACGTCTGCATTTTTGCAGGAAAATTCGGTGAGTGATCATTTACATCAGTAATTTCCACAAGAATATAATGTATTTCCAAAGGATTTTCAACCAGGATTTTCAGCTCCATTAGACAGGCACCACTTCCTTGACAGAGCTCCTCTCTGTCGATTTTCTTATGAACATACAGAGCCCCATTGTCCCGATTTACCTCAAAAAACGTCTCCTTGGATTCAGACACAACACGGAACCGTCGCTCAAACAAAGATGTGATGTCAAGGCCAAGGTCCTTCGCAACATTTCCGACAACAGTTCCGTCTTTAACCTCCTCTGGAACAGAGTATCTTATTTCTGCAAAAGCCCGTTTTCCGTAAAACAGCAGCAGAGCCAAATAAAAAGAGAACCAAGAAGAGTTCCTTTTTCGGGTTTGTCTTCTAGTCCCCATCGCTGACCGGCAAAATATAAAACAACCAAAACCCTTTACTGCGACAAATTACTATCTATATCCCACCCACTGTTATTCGCCTATTTACAGTAGCACAACACGATTCCATCGGATTGCGAGCTCGATTCAATTGCTCTCTCTGCTTCTTCCAGGGGGCAAACAATGGCTTGTGAGGGGAGGGACAAGGTGCTCTGTGGTTCCCCAATGTTATACTGACACCAAGAGGTCAACAGAAAAGCACTGCTCCATATATTCTGCATTTTAAAAGAAAAATCTGTAACATCTGGTTCCCTTATATACGATCAAGATTTCGGAATTAATATCCTTGATCAACGTATTCACTTTTTGCGGCCCATACAATATGAGGCGAATGTCTCTAGATAAACCGTGGAAACAACGTATTAGTTGAAGCTGTTAAAACATTCCTGCAGTAAATGGGCTGCGCTGGCAAAACTGGTTCTACTCATTAAGTTTCTTGACTTAATATCTTCGTTTATCATATTCCAGATGAACACAAATATAAAATTTCGTTTCAGCACCTTACACAGATTTTTGAAACAGGAATGTTATCTTAATGAAACTAGTCCATCCTGATGTACATTACTACATTGTTGTTGTTTTTTTTGTTTGTTTGTTTTTCTTTTATTGTTTGTTTGTTTTCAATTCCAACGTGTTGAATTTCTTGGGAAGAGTAAAGTTTAAAGATTAATGTACCGTGAACGGCAATCATAATCGGCCATAGATCCTGATCTTTAAAATGGATGAAAGAAGATAAACAATTTTATCTCTTTTGTCTGTTTTAAATTTCAAGTGTTCATCAGTTACACAGGTTTAAAATGACAAACCGAGCTAAGTGAAGCTTGAAGAAAGCCGAGGAGCAGTGTGACTCTTTTCGACACAAAGCAAAGCACAGAAAGTAAAACCTTTAGTACACTGAATTGCATACATCGCTTCCTATAGAGACAGAAAACAGCGGAAAGTGAGTAATGCGTTTCTGTAAAAGAATTCTGCCTGACGGGTAAAGTTTCAAATAATAAGCCTTAACCTTGTAATAACAGTTTTAATAATTTCCATATTATTTTGAGCTATACTATTCTGTGCACAAGGGGCTTTAGAAATATGGTATAAAAGAAAATATAACACATAGCACATAGCACGAACATAGCAAAAAAAATGAACATGCTATATAAGTTCCAGCTCTTACTTCTCCAGATGCTCCTCACCCTTCAGGAAGCTCTAGAGTATTCGCATCGCTGTCTGGGACTATGGCGGTTCCTATACTCATTCTGGCTCCAACCAACAAGTGAGGAAATCATCTCAATCGAACCCGCAGTAAATTCACGGCGATTGCGTGAAAATGTCTTAAATATGAATTGAAACATGGTCTTACCTCTCCAGATGCACTTCTCCTGTCAGGAAGCGCCAGTGTATTGGCATGGCTGCCTGGGACTATAGTAGATCCTATACTCATCCTGGGTCCAACTAACATGTACCGTCTGTCTCCAGATCTGTACTGGATGCTGTGACACAGTGTCCCGTCATAATTAGGCTCTTGTAGATATTTAGAAGTATAGTCTGTGGGTTTGGAGCACTGCATTGCAATCAGCACAATGATACTGATGAGAAAAAGAGCTGAGACTGAGCCCAAAGTTATCATCAGGTAAAAAGTCACGTTATTGTCCTCATCTGCTTTTGCAGAAGTTTTGACATCAGAAGCTGCAAAAGCCTCTTTTGGCTCCACAAGTCTGACAATCACAGTAGCTGTTGCTGAGAGTGAAACGTTGCCATTGTCTTTGACCAGTATGAGCAGTTTATGCTCGGCCTCGTCTGTCTCTGTGAATGAGCGAAGTGTTCTGATCTGTCCTGTATATCGGTCCAGACCAAAGAGACTGTGGTCAGTAACTTCCTGCAGTGAAAAGAGTAGCCAGCCGTTATATCCTATATCGGCGTCATAGGCTCTGACTTTAGTCACCAAGTGTCCTGCGTTGACGTTGCGGGGAATCTCCTCCACACCTTCAGCAGAACCGTTAGAGCTGACTGGATACAGGATGACTGGAGCGTTGTCGTTCTGATCCAGAATGAACACGTTCACTGTCACGTTGCTGCTGAGTGACGGAGTTCCTGAATCTGACGCCACCACGTGGAACTGGAAAGTTTTCAGTCTTTCAAAGTCAAAACTTTTCAGCGCGCTTACCTGTCCATTGTCGGAATTGATATTAAAAAATGCTGCAATCTTACCTGCACTACTTTCCTCTCTAACGATACGATAAGTTAAAGCCGAGTTTTCATTCAAGTCTTTATCCAAAGCTGTAACAGAACATATCGTGTCACCTGGCACGTTATTTTCTATCAAGTAAAGTTCGACTGGATTTTGCAAAAACTCTGGGTTGTTATCATTCACGTCTGATACATCAATACTCAGAATTCTGTATGTAGATAAAGGAGGCTGACCACAGTCCGTGGCTGTTATTTTGATGTCATAATGCGAAACTAATTCTCGATCCAAACGATTTTTCAAAACTAACGAGTACATATTATCTTGAAATGACGGTTTTAATTCGAATGGCACATTATCTGAAATAGTACATATGACTTTGCCGTTCACTCCGACGTCTTTGTCTGTAATACTAATGAGAGAAACCACAGTCCCAGGTTTAGAGTCTTCGGATACCATCTTTGACAAGGATGTCACCTCTATTTCAGGCTTGTTGTCATTTTCGTCGAGCACTTTGATGACCACCCTGCAATCGGTAACCATTGGAGGTTGACCTTTGTCGGTGGCATGCACGTCTAATTTATAGACTTCAGTCCTTTCAAAGTCAATTTCCCCTTTTACTCGGATTTCACCAGTGTCTTTATCTAAGGTGAACATGTCATATATTTTCCGGTCAAGTTCGCCACCAAAAAAATATTCAATCTCTCCATTTGCACCTTCATCCAGATCAGTTGCCTTCACCTTGATTACACTTGTTTCAGTTTTGATATTTTCAGGTATTGTTACTGAATATACCTCTTGGCTGAATATAGGATGATTATCATTTGAATCGAGGACTATGACTGTGACATTAAGAGTCCCTGATCTCGGTGGATTCCCACCGTCGACTGCTGTCAGAATCAGTTGCTGCTCATTGTGTTTTTCCCGATCTAGAGACTTTTGTAAAACTAAGAACGGTATTTTGTCCTCTCCCCTTTCTCGAATTTGTATGGTGAAATATTCGTTGTGGCTCAATTTATATACACGTACTGTATTGACGCCAACGTCTGGATCGCGGGCAGTTGGTAACTGGAAGCGTTTTCCAGGAACAGTGGACTCAGAGATTTCTAGTATTTTTTCTTCCTCCTGAAAACTGGGTGTGTTATCATTTACATCAATGATTTCTACTCCAACATAATGTATTTCCATGGGGTTCTCCGCTACCATTTTCAGGTTTATTAAACACAGCGAAGCGCTTTCACACAGCTGCTCTCGGTCGATGTTTTTAAGCACGTACAACACGCCATTGTTCTGACTGACATCAAACTGAGAATCTTGAGTTCCAGAAACTATACGAAATCGTCTTTCCTCCAAGGAGCTGATGTCCAGCCCTAGATCCTTGGCGACATGTCCAACATTAGATCCCACTTTTATTTCCTCAGGAATGGAATATTTGATCTGAGCTGAAACTCGCTGCACACAGCTGAGTATCAAAGAGAGACGGAAGGTTACCCAGCAGTAGCGTATTCCTCGGCTTTGACCTCCCGTTCCCATTCTTTCAGATTAAATTGATATGCTTACATCCACTCACGGGTCCTTAGGAAAAGGGAAATCGCCTAAGCCACAAAATATATTGTCGAAATTCGTCCCATATGGTCAACTTATCCATGCACAAATGCCCCAGCGGTAACACTCGTTTGCTTTGAAGGTACACTGTCTCCGGTTTGTCGACCAGAACAATACCTCTCTGGAAGGGGCAGGGCCAACTATATAACACAACACTTTATGCTGATATGACACTGACACCGTGTGGACACAATATACTATGACCAATTTTATAGAGCAAAACGTAATATAATGGAAGATACTAGTGTATTTACAAATTGTTTATCATTAGATACAGATCATTTATGTATATATATATATATATATATATATATATATATATATATATATATATATATATATATATATATATATATATATATATATATATATACTATTGTTTCCTGGGCATGTTTGAATGTAGCTTAAACAATTTTAGGTTTGAAAGATGCATTTTTTTTCGACGATTCCAGGTAGCTAGTGTCAGATGACTTCTATTGCCCGTAGTCTTCTAAAAAGTTCAGAGATTCTGATATTTGCTTCTGTTGTGCAATCATCACAGTAAAGATGGTTTCTGCAGTATTTTTTTGTTTTGTTTTTTAATCTATGTTACCTTCATTTTAGTGGCAATGTAGTGTAAGGAAAGTGTTGGGAAAGTACAAATTTTGACTTGGAAATACAGAACTGTCTATGCAGACCTGATGCAGTGTAATGGCTATAAGTCAAGCCAATCTGAATGGTGACCTGACCTTTTGTAATGCAAATACTTGGAAAGGTGGTCAACATATATTCAGATTCCAAAAGCACTGTTGTTTGACAAGTAAGAAACTCTCTGGTTTGTATTAAATGGGCTACGATGAAAACCACAAGGTTGGTCCTTGAAATCCAAGAAATAAATACATGAAACCTGGACTTGAAACATACTTTCTGACCTGAAAACCATTTCAATATGACCAAGCGAGACTCAGTCTCATCACCATGGACAGCGCTGTGAAATATGCCGGTATTCTTGTCTAGGTTTCTTAGTGGAGCAGCCTAAAAACATTGTTTACAAACAGACTCATCCGAACCAAAACTCAAATCCCAACCTGAAAACTACCACAATGTGACCAGTAGTACCAGAACTACACTTCAGAGCCTTGACATCGCTAAGACATAAACCATCGATAGCTCCATGAAATATTGTGTCAAGTTGGGAGCCTGAATAATTTTCTTATTTTAAGAGAGATTCATTAGGGACATTGTTGACGCTTAAATGAAAACAGCATCAACATTTTTAAAACTTCGATTATACATAGGAAACATTATTTTGTTTTTATCTAAAGGTAAACTTGTCTCTTAGGAGGAAAAAAAGCTTAATCTAAAATGCACTATATTCTCTGTTATTACATGAAAATATCTTTAATATAAAATCAAACATAGTCTTACCTCTCCAGATGCCTCTCTCCTCTCAGGAAGCGCTAGAGTATTTGCTTGGCTGCCTGGGACTATAGTAGATCCTATACTCATCCTGGGTCCAACTAACATGTACCGTCTGTCTCCAGATCTGTACTGGATGCTGTGACACAGTGTCCCGTCATAATTAGGCTCTTGTAGATATTTAGAAGTATAGTCTGTGGGTTTGGAGCACTGCATTGCAATCAGCACAATGATACTGATGAGAAAAAGAGCTGAGACTGAGCCCAAAGTTATCATCAGGTAAAAAGCCACGTTATTATCCTCAACTGCTGTTGCAGAAGTTTTGACATCAGAAGCTGCAAAAGCCTCTTTGGGCTCCACAAGTCTGACGATCACAGTAGCTGTTGCTGAGAGTGAAACATTGCCATTGTCTTTGACCAGTATGAGCAGTTTATGCTCGGCCTCGTCTGTCTCTGTGAATGAGCGAAGTGTTCTGATCTGTCCTGTATATCGGTCCAGACCAAAGAGACTGTGGTCAGTAACTTCCTGCAGTGAAAAGAGTAGCCAGCCGTTATATCCTATATCGGCGTCATAGGCTCTGACTTTAGTCACCAAGTGTCCTGCGTTGACGTTAGGGAATCTCCTCCACACCTTCAGCAGAACCGTTAGAGCTGACTGGATACAGGATGACTGGAGCGTTGTCGTTGTGATCCAGAATGAACACGTTCACTGTCACGTTGCTGCTGAGTGACGGAGTTCCTGAATCTGACGCCACCACTTGGAACTGGAAAGTTTTCAGTCTTTCAAAGTCAAAACTTTTTAGGGCTGAAATAGTGCCACTATCGGGATTTATATTAAGAAAAGACGCCATATCATTGTGACCGCCTCCTTCTCTAATTATACGATAAGACACTGCAGCATTGTCGTGTGAGTCTTTATCAGCTGCACTCACAGAAAATATAGATGAGCCAGGAGCATTGTTTTCCATCAAATATATCTCCAGGGTGCGTTGTGAGAACTCTGGGATGTTATCATTGACATCTGACACCTGAATGGTCAAAGTTTGGAACGTGGAAAGAGGTGGCTCACCACAGTCCGTTGCCGTTATTGAAATGTCATAATATGAAACAGTTTCCCTGTCTAGTGTTTCTGTTGTCACTAACGAATACATGTTTTCTTTAAATGATGGTTTTAATTCAAATGGTACATTCCCCTCCAGACTGCATATTACTTTGCCATTCAGGCCAGAATCGATGTCTCTAACACTAATAAGAGAAATCACGGTCCCACGTTTTGAATCTTCCGCGACCATGCTGGATATTGATGTCACCTCAATCTCAGGTTCATTGTCATTAATATCTTGAATCTTTATTAGCACTCTACAGTCTGTAGTCATTGGCGGTTGACCTTTGTCAAAGGCTTGGACATCTAACTTGAAAACATCAGCTGTTTCATAGTCAATTTGTCCGTTAACTCGAATTTCGCCTGTATTTCTGTCAAGGCTGAATAGCTCCGACGCCCTAGAATTAATATCACCTCCGAAGGAATATTCGACTTCGCCATTAGTTCCCTCGTCTAGATCGGCTGCTTGAACTTTTATTACAACAGTATCTAAAGCAACATTTTCTTGTAAAATCACAGAATACACCTCTTTCGAAAACGTAGGTCTGTTATCATTGATATCGAGGACCTTTATGGTAAGATTAAGATTTGCAGATTTTGGAGGTGTCCCTCCGTCTATAGCGGTTAAAATCAGGCTGTGGTTTGTTATCTGCTCTCTGTCCAAGTGTCTCTTTAACACTAAGAAAGGGATTTTATCCTCCCCCCTATCTCGAATTTCAAGCTGAAAATCATGGTTTTGACTAAGTTTATATTGTTGAATTGAATTTATTCCGACATCTGGGTCATGTGCGCCCGGTAATTGAAATCGTGCTCCTGGTAACGTCGTTTCTGCTATTTCAATTACTTTTTCGTTCTCTGCAAAACTCGGTACATGGTCGTTTGCATCAGTTATTTCAACTGTGACATAGTGGATTTCAAGCGGATTTTCAACAACTATTTTTAGGTCTGTTAAACAGGGACCATTTCGATCGCATAGCTGTTCCCGGTCGAGATTCTTATGAACATACAAAACCCCATTGTTCAGGTTTACCTCAAACAGCGCGTCCTGAGCTCCAGACACAATACGAAATCGCCTGTTTATCAATGTGCCAACGTCCAGGCCCAAATCTTTGGCTACATTTCCAATAATAGCTCCCACTTTAACTTCCTCAGGTGTCCAGTATCTTATCTGAGCGAAGATCAGCTCACCAAAGCAAAACAGCAGAGACAAAAGCAGAGGACGTGACCAAGACATCATTTTGCCTCTTTGTCCTTTGTCTCCTTTGACTTTATCTTTTAAAATGGCATCCACAAATATCTTCCTCTTCAAAACACTCCAGTTATCCTGAAGCTATATTACAGAAAGCCACGGTTGCGTTGAAATGATACAGATCAAAATCCGAAAAGGTGGCATTCTTTGAGGCCGAGCTGAAAAAAAAACACTCTTTGAAAGGGGTAGAGTCTAGTTTGCCAAAGCTTCAGTAATTCCCTACAGTAACACTGACATCCTGTGGACAATCCAGTGCTTACATTGAGTAGAAAGGAGGGAAAACATGATTTCATCGAACATAAACCACTGAAGTACGAAGTTTAGTATCACAATATCTAAGGTATTTAAGGTTACCTTTCGGTTCAAGGGACAGAAAAGAAACTTTACTGTTAAAACGTAAGAAAAAAACCTTTGCTAGTGTCACTACAACGAATCAAAACTCTTTTTCTTCTAGCCTAGATAGCACAACACGATAGGAGTCACCACAGCGTGACCAAATTCAGCAGGACCAGACTTCAGCGATACAAAACATGTTGTGCTGGTAACAGTACTGGCTTGATGACGTGAGCACATTTTACAGCATAGACAGGTGGAAAACGTTGAATTATGTAAGGACTTTGAAAAAAACACGTTACAACAATGCGTCTTTTTTTCCTCAGAAATGGAAAAAAAAGTTTTCAAAAATTGAACACCTGATTTAGTCTCAACATCTCTACTGGATGTTGTGACACAGTGTTCCACGTGGAAAAGATACATCGAGATTTCTAAAAACACGGTTGTTTTAAGCAGTTAAAAAAAAACTTACTGATTTCTGATAAATGGGATGAAATAAGAAAAAACACAACTTTGGTCATTGAGATCCATAAATAGATTCATTAAATATTCCGACTTAAATGACATTATTAAGTGGTAATGAGAGCAAACGTTACTCAGTCTCAGCACCATGGACAGCTCTGTGAAATATGCCCTTACACTTGTCTAGGTTTCTTCATGGAGCAGCCTTAAAAAAAGACTCATCCGAAACAAAACACAAATCCTAACTTGAAAGTTAACACAATGTGACCAGCAGTAGCCAAACTACACCTCAGCATATTGGACATCGCTGAGACATAAACCATCAAAAGCTCGATGAAATACAGAGTGATGTAAGAAGCCTGAATACATTTTCTTATTTTAAGAGAGGGAGAACGATGACATTCAAATGAAAACGGCATGAAACAAATCATAAAAGTTTTATTTATACACTAATTGTGTTTCTTCTCTACTCTCTACGGTAGTCTTGTCTGTCAGGAAGAAAGTATCTCAGTTCAACCAAAAGTAATTTCTCTATGAGTGCATGAAAAATTTTTTAACTGGAAACTGAAATATGGCCTTACCTCTCCAGATGTCTGTCTCCTGTCAGGAAGCGCTAGAGTATTTGCTTGGCTGCCTGGGACTATAGTAGATCCTATACTCATCCTGGGTCCAACTAACATGTACCGTCTGTCTCCAGATCTGTACTGGATGCTGTGACACAGTGTCCCGTCATAATTAGGCTCTTGTAGATATTTAGAAGTATAGTCTGTGGGTTTGGAGCACTGCATTGCAATCAGCACAATGATACTGATGAGAAAAAGAGCTGAGACTGAGCCCAAAGTTATCATCAGGTAAAAAGTCACGTTATTATCCTCATCTGCTTTTGCAGAACTTTTGACATCAGATGCTGCAAAAGCCTCTTTGGGCTCCACAAGTCTGACGATCACAGTAGCTGTTGCTGAGAGTGAAACGTTGCCATTGTCTTTGACCAGTATGAGCAGTTTATGCTCGGCCTCGTCTGTCTCTGTGAATGAGCGAAGTGTTCTGATCTGTCCTGTATAGCGGTCCAGACCAAAGAGACTGTGGTCAGTAACTTCCTGCAGTGAAAAGAGAAGCCAGCCGTTATATCCTATATCGGCGTCATAGGCTCTGACTTTAGTCACCAAGTGTCCTGCGTTGACGTTGCGGGGAATCTCCTCCACACCTTCAGCAGAACCGTTAGAGCTGACTGGATACAGGATGACTGGAGCGTTGTCGTTCTGATCCAGAATGAACACGTTCACTGTCACGTTGCTGCTGAGTGACGGAGTTCCTGAATCTGACGCCACCACGTGGAACTGGAAAGTTTTCAGTCTTTCAAAGTCAAAACTTTTCAGCGCGCTTACCTGTCCATTGTCGGAATTGATATTAAAAAATGCTCCAATCTTACCTGCACTACTTTCCTCTCTAACGATACGATAAGTTAAAGCCGCGTTTTCATTCAAGTCTTTATCCAAAGCAGTAACAGAACATATCGTGTCACCTGGCACGTTATTTTCTATCAAGTAAAGTTCGACTGGATTTTGCAAAAACTCTGGGTTGTTATCATTCACGTCTGATACATCAATACTCAGAATTCTGTATGTAGATAAAGGAGGCTGACCACAGTCCGTGGCTGTTATTTTGATGTCATAATGCGAAACTAATTCTCGATCCAAACGATTTTTCAAAACTAACGAGTACATATTATCTTGAAATGACGGTTTTAATTCGAATGGCACATTATCTGAAATAGTACATATGACTTTGCCGTTCACTCCGACGTCTTTGTCTGTAATACTAATGAGAGAAACCACAGTCCCAGGTTTAGAGTCTTCGGATACCATCTTTGACAAGGACGTCACCTCTATTTCAGGCTTGTTGTCATTTTCGTCGAGCACTTTGATGACCACCCTGCAATCGGTAACCATTGGAGGTTGACCCTTGTCCGTGGCATGCACGTCTAATTTATAGACTTCAGTCCTTTCAAAGTCAATTTCCCCTTTTACTCGGATTTCACCAGTGTCTTTATCTAAGGTGAACATGTCATATATTTTCCGGTCAAGTTCGCCACCAAAAAAATATTCAATCTCTCCATTTGCACCTTCATCCAGATCAGTTGCCTTCACCTTGATTACACTTGTTTCAGTTTTGATATTTTCAGGTATTGTTACTGAATATACCTCTTGGCTGAATATAGGATGATTATCATTTGAATCGAGGACTATGACTGTGACATTAAGAGTCCCTGATCTCGGTGGATTCCCACCGTCGACTGCTGTCAGAATCAGTTGCTGCTCATTGTGTTTTTCCCGATCTAGAGACTTTTGCAAAACTAAGAACGGTATTTTGTCCTCTCCCCTTTCTCGAATTTGTATGGTGAAATATTCGTTGTGGCTCAATTTATATACACGTACTGTATTTACGCCAACGTCTGGATCGCGGGCAGTTGGTAACTGGAAGCGTTTTCCAGGAACAGTGGACTCAGAGATTTCTAGTATTTTTTCTTCCTCCTGAAAACTGGGTGTGTTATCATTTACATCAATGATTTCTACTCCAACATAATGTATTTCCATGGGGTTCTCCGCTACCATTTTCAGGTTTATTAAACACAGCGAAGCGCTTTCACACAGCTGCTCTCGGTCGATGTTTTTAAGCACGTACAACACGCCATTGTTCTGACTGACTTCAAACTGAGAATCTTGAGTTCCAGAAACTATACGAAATCGTCTTTCCTCCAAGGAGCTGATGTCCAACCCTAGATCCTTGGCGACATGTCCAACATTAGATCCCACTTTTATTTCCTCAGGAATGGAATACTTGATCTGAGCTGAAACTCGCTGCACACAGCTGAGTATCAAAGAGAGACGGAAGGTTACCCAGCAGTAGCGTATTCCTCGGCTTTGACCTCCCGTTCCCATTCTTTCAGATTAAATTGATATGCTTACATCCACTCACGGGTCCTTAGGAAAAGGGAAATCGCCTAAGCCACAAAATATATTGTCGAAATTCGTCCCATATGGTCAACTTATCCATGCACAAATGCCCCAGCGGTAACACTCGTTTGCTTTGAAGGTACACTGTCTCCGGTTTGTCGACCAGAACAATACCTCTCTGGAAGGGGCAGGGCCAACTATATAACACAACACTTTATGCTGATATGACACTGACACCGTGTGGACACAATATATTATGACCAATTTTATAGAGCAAAACGTAATATAATGGAAGATACTAGTGTATTTACAAATTGTTTATCCTTAGATACAGATCATTTATGTATATATATATATATATATATATATATATATATATATATATATATATATATATATATATATATATATATATATAGTTTCCTGGCCATGTTTGAATGTAGCTTAAAAAATTTTAGGTTTGAAAGATGCATTTTTTTCGACGATTCCAGGTAGCTAGTGTTAGATGACTTCTATTGCCCGTAGTCTTCTAAAAAGTTCAGAGATTCTGATATTTGCTTCTGTTGTGCAATCATCACAGTAAAGATGGTTTCTGCAGTATTTTTTTTGTTTTGTTTTTTAATCTATGTTACCTTCATTTTAGTGGCAATGTAGTGTAAGGAAAGTGTTGGGAAAGTACAAATTTTGACTAGGAAATACAGAACTGTCTATGCAGACTTGATGCATTTTATTGGCTATAGGTCCAGCCAGTCTGAATGGTGACCTGACCTTTTGTAATGCAAATTCTTGGAAAGGTGGTCAACATATATTCAGATTTCTAAAACGCTGTTGTTTGACAAGTAAGAAACTCTGTGATTTGTACTAAATGGGCTATGATGAAAATCACAAGGTTGTTCCTTGAAATCCAAGAAATAAATACATGAAACCTGAACTTGAAACCTACTTTCCGACCTGAAAACCACTTCAATATGACCAAGCGTGAATCAGTCTCAGCACCATGGACAGCGCCGGTATTCTTGTCTAGGTTTCTTAGTGGAGCAGCCTAAAAACATTGTTTAAAAACAGATTCATCCGAACCAAAACTCCAATCCCAACCTGAAAACTGCCACAATGTGACCAGTAGTACCAAAACTACACTTCACAGCCTTGACATCGCTAAGACATAAACCATCGATAGCTCCATGAAGTATTGTGTCAAGTTAGGAGCCTGAATAATTTTCTTGTTTTAAGAGAGATTCATTAGGGACATTGTTGACGCTTAAATGAAAACAGCATCAACATTTTTAAATATTCCATTATACATAGGAAACATTATTTTGTTTTTATCTAAAGGTAAACTTGTCTCTTAGGAGGAAAAAAAGCTTAATCTAAAATGCACTATATTCTCTGTTATTACATGAAAATATCTTTAATATAGAATCAAACATAGTCTTACCTCTCCAGATGCACTTCTCCTGTCAGGAAGCGCCAGTGTATTGGCATGGCTGCCTGGGACTATAGTAGATCCTATACTCATCCTGGGTCCAACTAACATGTACCGTCTGTCTCCAGATCTGTACTGGATGCTGTGACACAGTGTCCCGTCATAATTAGGCTCTTGTAGATATTTAGAAGTATAGTCTGTGGGTTTGGAGCACTGCATAACAATCAGTACAATGATACTGATGAGAAAAAGAGCTGAGACTGAGCCCAAAGTTATCATTAGGTAAAAAGTCACGTTATTATCCTCATCTGCTTTTGCAGAAGTTTTGACATCAGATGCTGCAAAAGCCTCTTTGGGCTCCACAAGTCTGACGATCACAGTAGCTGTTGCTGAGAGTGAAACGTTGCCATTGTCTTTGACCAGTATGAGCAGTTTATGCTCGGCCTCGTCTGTCTCTGTGAATGAGCGAAGTGTTCTGATCTGTCCTGTATAGCGGTCCAGACCAAAGAGACTGTGGTCAGTAACTTCCTGCAGTGAAAAGAGTAGCCAGCCGTTATATCCTATATCGGCGTCATAGGCTCTGACTTTAGTCACCAAGTGTCCTGCGTTGACGTTGCGGGGAATCTCCTCCACACCTTCAGCAGAACCGTTAGAGCTGACTGGATACAGGATGACTGGAGCATTGTCGTTCTGATCCAGAATGAACACGTTCACTGTCACGTTGCTGCTGAGTGACGGAGTTCCTGAATCTGACGCCACCACGTGGAACTGGAAAGTTTTCAGTCTTTCAAAGTCAAAACTCTTTAACGTGGATATTTTTCCGTTCTCCGAATGTATATAAAAGAGAGATGTCACATCAGCCTTCAGCCCATCACCTCTCACAATTTTGTATGTTATTTCTGCATTTTCATTCAGATCATTATCAACAGCGGTTACAGAAAATATTGACGTGCCCGGGGCATTGTTTTCCATCAAGTAAAGTTCGACTGGATTCTGACTAAAAATTGGCCTGTTGTCATTTACATCTGACACTTCAACTCGCACGTTTTTTGCAGAGAAAAGTGGAGGTTCACCACAGTCAGTAGCTGTTACTGTGATGTCATAATGGGTCACATTTTCTCGGTCTAAACGCCCTTTTGTGACAAGAGAGTACATGTTTTCTTCAATGGAGGGAGTCAAATCAAATGGAACATTATCGGAGATTTTACAAATAACTTTTCCATTAACACCCGAATCTCGGTCCGTAACACTAATGAGAGAGATAGCAGTTCCAGGCTTTGAATCCTCGGGGACAACGTTGGACAATGATGTTACTTCAATTTCTGGCTTATTATCGTTTATATCTATAATTTTAATCACAACTCTACTTTCCGCCGTCCAAGGTGGTTGGCCTTTATCTGAAACCTGCAAGTCTAGTCTGTAAATGTCCGTGTCCTCAAAGTCCACTTTCCCTTTCACTCGAATCTCACCAGTGACGCTGTCTAATTCAAAGGTATCATGCACTTTTTTCTTTTGTGTTTTTCCAAAGGAGAATTCAATTTCGCTGTTCGACCCTTCGTCTAAATCTGTAGCGTTCAATTGTATTACAAGAGTTCCTATCGAGGCATTTTCATCTAATGACACAATATATCTATCTTTGCTGAACACGGGGCGATTATCATTTGCATCTAACACAGATATAGTTAAATTAAGGCTCCCAGATTTGGACGGACTGCCTCCATCAAGAGCAGTTAATACTACGCGATGTTCTGCCTTTTGTTCCCTGTCCAGAGGCTTTTTCAGCACTAAAAACGGTATCTTGTCCTCCTCGCTGTCTCTCACTTCTATATCAAAAAAATCATTTTGGTTCAATTTATATAATCGAACTGACTGTGTACCGACATCAGGGTCTCTAGCGGCATGGATTTGGAAACGAGTACCTGGAGGAGTGTGCTCTGCTATTTCCAGTCGCTGCTCGTTTTCTGGAAAAGTCGGTGAATGATCATTTACATCCGTTATTTCGACGCCAACGTAATGTATTTCCAGTGGGCTTTCAACAACAATTTTCAGGTTTATCAAACAAACCTTGGTTCCATCGCAGAACTCTTCGCGGTCGATAATTTCTCCGACATACAACACTCCGTTGGTCTGATTTAACTTAAACAGAGCATGATTTGGACCCGAAACAATACGAAACCGCCTGTCGATCAAAGTGCTAGTGTCAAGCCCTAAATCCCTTGCAACATTACCAACAGGAGTTCCCACTTGCACCTCTTCTGAAATGGAGTATCTTAACTGAGCCAAAATCCGCTCCCCAAAAGACAGCAACAAAATCCCGGCAACCCACCAGCAGTTTAGTCGGGGCCTTTGTCCCCTTTTTCCCATTTTGAAGCAAAAAAAATGTTGTCTTCTTTGTAGTAAATAGAGTGATCCAGTTGCTCATGGAACCAGTCTAATTAGATCCATTTCATCATTCTCAAAAAGAAGCAAACACACGCACATATTAACCGCCTTTTGTTTTACTTAATACATAGCCTACGATGTGTACGCCGTAAGCATACCACCTCCATCAGAGATGATCCCAGGATGGGCAGGGCCCTTGCAGGATGAGCAACACAACCATTATCTAGGCCACACTGACACCACGTGGTCCCTTGGCTACAATACCATACGGAATCAAAGGTATTTTACTTCAGTACCTCCTTCGCTCACGACTTCTATCACAGGAGAAGTCCATGGTGCCCTTAGTCCATTAGAAAAGGACAAGTGATGAGCTGGTGAAAATGTCCCCAAAGTCTCGCTCCGTGAAGGAAGCTTAGGTCTGTCTCTGCCAGCAAGTCACCCAAACGTTTTGTATTTTTCCCAGCAGCCTCCAGTCAGAATGTCACTCAGATGTGGGGCCAATTAGCAACTAACAGGACAAACAATAACACCTGAAATTATATTCGTTTTTTATGTATATTATTAAATGACATGTAACTTCGTAAACTTCAAATTATGTTGGTGTAATTTAATCGAGTCAGAACAGATGAGAAGATACACACTTTTAGTCAGCTCAAAAACTCTGTCTTGTTAAAAACGTCAGGTATCGCTTTGATTAACACGGAACACTATGGTTGTTGCTGAAAGTGAGAAAATAAAAATTGTTTCTGTGCATCCAGCTTCGAGATCTTTTGAGATGTAACAATTATAATTGTTACATTAATACTGAACACTGGATTTAAAGATTTGAAGATAGTAGTTAAATGGGGAAAACAAACTTAATTCATAACAATTCAAATGATTATTCACTTAGGTGTATGTGTCATGACTGTTTTGCCAAGAAAAAGAAATCAATAGGAAATATTAGGGATAAAAAAACGGGAGCAACATTTCAGCACCACGAACAGCGCAATTTCACGCTAACTGCGTGTAATTGCAGTTTGGAAAAAAAGAAAGGGAAATTCAAAAAAATAACTTCTATAAATGTAAGACAACAATTCAATGATACCATGTCAAAGCATATGATGCCATGTAATTAACAAAAGAATTACCTCATCAGATGTTCTTCTCCTGTCAGGAAGCGCTAGAGTATTCGCTTGGCTGCCTGGGACTATAGTAGATCCTATACTCATCCTGGGTCCAACTAACATGTACCGCCTGTCTCCAGATCTGTACTGGATGCTGTGACACAGTGTCCCGTCATAATTAGGCTCTTGTAGATATTTAGAAGTATAGTCTGTGGGTTTGGAGCACTGCATTGCAATCAGCACAATGATACTGATGAGAAAAAGAGCTGAGACTGAGCCCAAAGTTATCATCAGGTAAAAAGTCACGTTATTATCCTCATCTGCTTTTGCAGAAGTTTTGACATCAGATGCTGCAAAAGCCTCTTTGGGCTCCACAAGTCTGACGATCACAGTAGCTGTTGCTGAGAGTGAAACGTTGCCATTGTCTTTGACCAGTATGAGCAGTTTATGCTCGGCCTCGTCTGTCTCTGTGAATGAGCGAAGGGTTCTGATCTGTCCTGTATAGCGGTCCAGACCAAAGAGACTGTGGTCAGTAACTTCCTGCAGTGAAAAGAGTAGCCAGCCGTTATATCCTATATCGGCGTCATAGGCTCTGACTTTAGTCACCAAGTGTCCTGCGTTGACGTTGCGGGGAATCTCCTCCACACCTTCAGCAGAACCGTTAGAGCTGACTGGATACAGGATGACTGGAGCGTTGTCGTTCTGATCCAGAATGAACACGTTCACTGTCACGTTGCTGCTGAGTGACGGAGTTCCGGAATCTGACGCGACAACGTGGAACTTGAAAGTTTTCAGTCTTTCAAAGTCAAAACTTTTTAGGGCTGAAATAGTGCCACTGGCTTCGTTTATATTTAGAAAGGAGGTTACAATGGGCCCTCGACTATTGCGATCCAATAAATATCTTACTTCCGCATTTTCACCGCTGTCCGCATCAGTCGCGCTCACTGAAAAAATTGACATCCCGGCCTTGTTATTCTCAGGGACATAAAAAGTATATGGGCTTTCAGTGAACAAAGGACTGTTATCATTAACATCTACCACATCTACCCGTACAACCTTCGTAGATGACAGGGCGGGGCTCCCTAAATCTTTAGCCGTTATTTCGATGTCATACATATGCATCGTTTCCTTATCCAAGTAGTCCTTGGTGACCAGAGAGTATGACTGTCCGTCAGGAGATGGCTTTAAGTCAAAAGGTAAATGGCCGGGCACACTGCAGACCACCTGTCCATTCACACCTGAGTCAAGGTCCGTCACACCCATTAACGCCACCACTGTGCCAAGAGGTACATCCTCTCTAATGCGACTTGAGAGGGATGTGATCTCTATTTCGGGCTGGTTATCATTCACATCTTCCACTCTAATAACCACGTTGCAGTGTGTGGAGAGAGACACGGTGCCTTTATCGGCAGCCAGTACTTTAATCTCATATGCCTGCTTTTCTTCGTAATCAAGTTCTTCTTTCACCGTTAGTTTGCCAGTTTTACTATCCAAATCAAACGGGTCAGATGAATGTCCTTTATGTTTACCTCTTAAAGAATATTCAATCTCACCGTTCATCCCCTCGTCCGAGTCAGATGCATTTACTCTCAGCAGAAATGTCCCCGCAGGTGCGTTTTCCTTTATGGTTAGGGCGTATTTCTGTTTATCACACACTGGTGAGTTGTCATTAACGTCGGACACAGTAACAGTGATATTAAATGTACCAGATTTTGATGGATTTCCTCCATCTGTAGCTATTAATAGTAACCTGTGTTGAGCAGTCTGTTCTCTATCCAAAGGTCGAAGTAATTTCAGGAATGGAACTTTTCCCTCCTCCCCAAATTCCTCCGTTTCCAGGCGAAAATATTCGTTATGGTTTAGCTTATATGACTGTAAGGAATTCAAACCGACATCCAAGTCGTGGGCTCCTTCAAGCTGAAATCGAGATCCGACTACGGCAGACTCCAGCACCTCTAATGTGTAGTTTTCTTCTGGAAATTTTGGCGAATTGTCGTTGACATCGAGTATTTCAATTATTACTTGATGCATCTCAAGAGGATTTTCTACAACTGCTTTCAGACTTGTGATGCATGGAACAATTTTTGCGCACAGCTCCTCTCTGTCTACTCTCTGGTTCACTAACAAAGCTCCATCTCTTGGATTTATCTTAAACAGATCCTGCTTTGTTCCCGAAAAGACGCGAAGATTTCTTTCTCCCAGTCCTCCAAGATCTAACCCAAGGTCTTTGGCCACATTTCCAACTGCCGTCCCTGATTTTAATTCTTCCTGAATTGAATACCGTATTTGAGCAGAGATACCTTCCAGTTTAATCACAATCAGCAGAGCTAGACAAAAGAAAATCCACACATGTAGCCATCGTCCTTTGATGCTTGTTATGCCCATTGTTTGACGAAAAAGTCTTTTAATCATCGGTCTTAAACCCTTCAACAAAATTCAGTTTCGTCGTATTGATAACAACCAGTAAAAGTCTGCAGGAACCATCATTCTAGCAGAAGGATGAAGGCTGTTTAGTCCGTACCGTCAACCCCTGTCTTGGTTGTTACCGAACGCACACGTAATAAAGAAGATCCCCCGCCTCCCGTTCACACATAACCTCTGGTTATACATAGTGTAACAGCACCACCTTTTGTCACTGCAGCGATGCTGTGGTGATGAGAAAACGTTCCCTTCAGGTTAAGCCTGTGTGATTTTTCTCCCACGTCTGCATTTATAATTACACCAGTTAAGAAAAAGGACCTTAATGGTCGGGTCTTATAAACTGGTCCTAGAAAGCACAATGGATATTTCAAATCGGAAGGTGGTAGTTATTTTGTCAATTTTATTTTGTTAATTTTATTTAATTATTTATTTATTTATTTATTTATATGTATATGTGTGTGTGTGTGTGTGTGTGTGTGTGTGTGTGTGTGTGTACGTTGTATTACAAAATTTTTACCCCGCAAATAGCTAGTTAATATTTTTCATAATAAACCACTGCTTCCATAACAGTCGAACTTTAATGTTTTAAAAGTGTCTGTTCAACGTAAACTGCCACTAAATATAAAGAAAGTAAATAGCAGTTTATTGTTTTCCCACAGACAATTCAGGCCGTATTGGCAACCAAAGGTGTCAAGATGTAACAATTATAATTGTTATATCTCCACAGATGTAACAACAGATCTCGAAGCTGGATGCACAGAAACTTTTTTTTTCTCACCTGCAACAACAACCACAGTAAAATGTCGCTCAAAGTGTCCTGGAGAGAGCGATGAATTTTTGTACTTATTATTGTGGAAAAAGGAATTTCTCTAAATCACGTGGTGAAAGTTCATTGAATAGCAATTCAGTACTGGAAATTTTCATTCGCTCTGTATGTTGAATTGTGTGCTTGCGGTTTTTTTACTGTTTTTGTTTTTTTATTTTTTTATTTTTTTTTGCCCTGGTGGATAACTGTTTAGTGCAATTGTGCAATTAACTGTAATGAATGAACTGAAGGTGTATCAACTGAACAGTGGCTGTTTTTTTCTACATTTTGGGGCAAATTATATATTTCTTTCCGGGAAAGTTATTGTAAATAGTTCGGAAGCCACGGGCCCATAAGATAAGGCTTTATACGTTTTTTTGTTTGTTTTTTAAATTTATTTTATTTTAATCATTGTTTGTTTGTTTTGTTTTACTGTGTTGCTGCTAATGTAGGTAAAACTGGCATTCACATTCTGTCTGCTTAAACTGCATGTGGTCCACTTGGCACACATCCACATCCTCTCTCCTAATGCGGGGGTGAACAGTGACACCTCATGGATTACACCTGCCAATGCTGCTATGAACCCCTTCCCATGGCAGCTCTGCACTGGTCGCACGCTACGGTGCCTTGTTCCCCCAGCAGCAGCCTTTCCACACTACCGCAGGGCAGCGCAAAAACCGGGAAAAAAAATATGACAGAAAAGATAAAATGATGAAAGCAACTAGGAAACAAAGTGACCTACACAATAATAATAATAATAATGATAATAATAAAAAGACTCGAATCTGCACACTCCTCTCACCGCCCACGTCTACATATACGTGCTCGTGCATGTGCTCTGCCGCATTCTGCATCACGTCCATCCATTTTCCTGAAGGGGCGCGGGGGCGGGCGAGGGGGGGGGGGTTTTTAGAGTATTAATTTACGGGCGGATCCAGAACGCACCACGAGCCTCAGCGAGCAGACAGTCCGTCACCATGGCAACACAGCTTCTTTAGGCAGGTCACTGTCTGTGGTGCTGAAAGCAAGCGTGCGCGCAGGAAGGAAGGGAAGGAGCCAGAGGGGGGAGGGATGCAGGAACTGTGAACGCTGCAGACAAAGAAAGCCCGCTGTATCCACACAGGCTGAATTTATTCAGGCCATGAAATATTGAAGATGCATCTTACAGATTTGTTTTTGTAATGAATACTTGAAGCGCGGAGAATTTTAAACGCACAAAATATCGCCGTTAAAATAAAGATTTGGTCTTCAGAATTAAAAAAAAATTATGCATTTTAAGAGCGACCCCAGATGAATGCCGATAAATAAAATACTTTATAATACAGCATGGTGTGCATGGTGTGCATGTGTTAGCCTACTAGTGCCAGCTGGTGGCTGTTGTTTTAGTGTTTTGTCTCATGTTGGTGCATTTTTGTGTTATGTCTCAGTGTGCTACTCTGCCACGGACCAGTGCTGCAGACAACAGACAGTTTGTGAGTCTCCTCTCAGGGTCAAATGGTGATGAGAAATGTTTTTTTGTCTCACTTTGCTCCAACCAAATATAATATTATATAAAGCGAGGGCTTTTATTCTTACTCTTGTACTTAATAAAGACATCACAAAGACCAACCTCTTGAGTGGCAAAAAGTGCTACTAAAATCTGTGGGTTTGGAGGAAACTGAATAAATAACCATTCTAAGGGCCTCTATTTCAAGGTCTCCTGCACACACACAGACTAGCACACTCATTATGACACATTCAGAAAAAATAATCCTGCAAACATTAATTGTCTGTTAAACAGTTATATGAAAAAACATTTTTATATACTAACTATGCACTGATTCGGTTCAGACGTAATGTGGTTGCTGTTTTCCTATCATACTAATTATTTTTGGCATCATGTTTCTTTACAGGATAAAGATGGTCAAGGTTTCCTCACACATGTTGGATGTGCTGATTTTGAACAGTGAAGATAGGCCAGAGGGCAACATAGCTGGTGCTTGTTTCCACTGCGATGACATATGAGAGAGGTATTCTCATACATGCCTTGTCATGCCTTTTTACCAAAATTGGAAATATGGAAAGTGAGTATTACCTCCTAACTAAGTATTTTAGATTATGAAAAACTTTTTAAAAGAGTAAAAATGGTCTTAAAATGTTCAAATTATGTATTAGTGCTACTTGTGAATAAGAACACATGACAAGACATTTTGTACCATTGAAGGCTGGCTGAGTCCTTTTTAACACTATTGAAGCCTTTGAGGAGGCAGAGTCTTTGACCCCTCACCAGCTGTCATGCATTAAAGTGAATCAGTATGATGTAAATAAATTAGAATTAAGAAATACCATCTAAATAAGTTCAGTTCACTATGTCTTGTACTTTCACCCGTGCACCAGGTGCCCCTTGCCCTCAGAAAAAGGGCAAGGGTTTGTTTGACATTGAATGACATGCACACAAGCAATTTAATTTGGCAGTGGGTACTGAGCGCTTTCAAGGGCATGTGTCCATGTGTTCCATTTAAGTACATGTGCCCAGCTGTTGAGTGAGTTGAGTGAAAAATGTTGAATGGATAAAGCTTGTGTTACATACGTAAAGGGTACTTTTCCTTTTACTTTGACAATTGAAGTCCAAGTCCCAGTTTTGTTACTCATCACTGTCTCAGTATAAAAGAGAAAAGATGAGATAAAAATAGAAGCCACACCTCTGAGTATCCTTTAGAAAGATTGACTTCTGGAAGAATAATGGGCTTTGGGGTTTTAAAAAAATGTCAACCACCCTTCCATAGTCATTTTGGGAAATCACAGTGGCTTAGCAGTGACATTTGAACTTGAATTGAAAATAAATGGCATAAATGGGAGGATATAACAAAGCAAATTATGGGTCATTATAGTGTGTATGTATCGGCTTAAATAATCTCCCTGAAGACAGTGAGGAACTGTTGCAAGTGACCACCAACCCTAAGAACATATCAGTAATTGTCAAAGAGAGCAAGAAAGTATCTACAGAGAATCCTGCCATATCTTCTTGTGCAAGACAGAGTTCTGTTACTCAGGATGTCTTAATGCTCCAATAGGATAAGCTGCTACTCTATATCAGTGTATCATGTGAATTATACATTCTATACTAGAATGTGACATATTGTTAGTTTATCAATCTCCAAACCTGGTACTGTACGAGATGGTGTTTTTTCATTTTAAAGCTATTATATTTATGAGTCCAGCCTATATGTCTATGTTAGGCCAGAGTCTGGGGCATGTTTTGATTTGTGGCCCACAATAAGTATAATTGGATTCGCTTAATATCTCTGTGTGTGAACCTGTAAATGCCACTATAAAGTGTTCTTAATTAGTTGATAATACAAACTTGCAGTATTGCTTTCCATTAATCAAGTCATTACATGAGCTAAATGATCGACTAACTAATTTTGTAAAGCACCGGAGAGCCCCTGAATCAGCAAAATCAACATATCTCTATCATTTCTATTCCCATAAACTGGACTGTAGTGTATGCATACAAGCAAATTACTGTACCATAAAGTGCGGCAGAAACATTACCATTCTAAGGCCAGAAGGGCTTGTGACGTGTTTCAGAAGTTAGACACTGACATATCAACTATAAAGGTCTTACTGATGTGAAGCTTAAGCAGGTTGGTTAACTGGCTGACAAGGGAGGGGCCGGCATTACAATGAAGTAAGTTAGGTATTTAACCTATTAATAATGTCATCACAAATGTTGTGTGACTTTGATCACATGTATTAGGAGGCATATTTTCTTTAAATTAGACCACAACTTGATTTCCTTTTACGGTAATGCGGCTTTCCCAGAAGAATATAATGCCTTTTAATGCTAAATTCAAGAGAATCACAAGTTCATTGTCAACTTTGTTGTTCAATTTTGTTTTTGTATTTAATATATCATACAGACTAAACCATAGCATACAATGGGCTTACATTACACACATTACTACATGTTGCACCATAGAAGTACCACAGTACAAAAGCACTTACTATAAATGGTTGCCTGTAACTACATTACAACTTTATAAGAGTAATGCAACGTGAGCTATGCTAAACAGTGTGAATACATGATATCTGATTGTTATACTGTTTCAAAATGTAGTTGGCCCATAAATCTGATGATCAAGTACAAAGCAAAAATCTACTAAAAGCTACCACATATATAAAGCCACTGATTCCCTTTCCCTTTTTGGTGCTATTCTCACATTTATTAATTTGTGCTGTTTAACTGATTTGTTAACTTAGATATAATACATCAATGTTGTTATGGAGCAAGACAAAACACAGAGGTTAAAAATGTAATATCCAACATGTATTTCTTTTTAAGTGAGGGAAAACAGTCGCTTAAAGGCATTTCATCATCCTTGTGTCCACTCTATTAGTCCTTGTTGTGGCCTCTTTGAATATCCATCAGTGAAATTTATGTACATTCTGATTCTTCGTGAGTTGTTTTCTCTTGAACATTTTTTGTATGAAAGTCTTGGAGTGCGGTTGAAGCCATGCAGTCTAATCATGCATACTGAATGGATAGGGAGGCGTTGTTGATTGACCTTTTTTTTGGGGGGGGGGTTGATTAGTCACCATAGTACATTTGGTGCTAGAGCATGACAACTACACATTGTGAGTAACGGGGACCAGACTGAGCAGATTGGACATGAGGGCATGGGGACGGGGGTTTCTCCTTTCCTCCGTGGAGCTTTCCTGTCAGCATAGATCCAGTATGCAGCCAGAGGTGCGGTCTCATGTGGAACTGCTGCTGCTGGTGGTGGATGCCTGCCGACAAGATAAGAGAATTACATAAGTCTGGAGAAGAATCAGAAGACTGATAGCCTTGTGACGGGCCAACTGACATATCTCATGCAGCTGACGTCTGTCACTCAGACAAGGGCTTCAGGCAGAAGACAGAGAGGGTGGGGTTGGGTTGGGTGGGGTTAGGCAGATCCTTGGATATGTAGTTGTGAGGTAGCGGGTCTATCAATGAATACCATGCTCCAAGATTATGTGACGGAGAGTGGTTGCTAGGTAACTGGGTGACTGGATTCACTTTGCGCCTCTCCTGCACAAAGAATTAGGTCACAAAATTATAGTATGGCAGACAGGAATTCAAAAGTGTCACACTGTGAAGTCAGTTACACTCAGCTGAATGACATTTTTGACTAACACAGTCATACAGAAACAGCACAGTCCAATCCCACTCATATGTTCAAAAATAGGATATATTCCTACTCTATAAGTGATGGGTCTGTAGAGAATGAACAGATTAATCTTCACATGCTAAGCATCCTTTTGAGAACATAATGATTCTTTTAAAGACATAGCAATATTTCCTTGACCTGTTTATTCACAGCAAAAGCCTGATTGTGGAAATGGCAAAGCCAGAAAATGGTAACAGTATTAGATGAGGTGAAGGATTTTCTAGAACTGTAATCAATGACCTTCAGGTGGAGCAGCATGTTGATGTTAATTTTTTATTGAATAATTAGTACTCTATGAGTCTATGAGACAGGCGTATGGCTCAGGGAGTGGTGATACTTAAATCACTCTTTGTCCACCATAAGTCATGAAAAGGAAAGGAATACTGTTTTAATACTACTTTATCTGGATCATCACCTTATTTGACAGACCACGGTCTGTCAGACTCAGTATATTATCAGTACCATGATGATTAATTTGACTTAAAATCTTTGTCCCCTGAGATTAATCAAGGTTATAATTTATATATTTTAGGCGCTTTCAAATCCTCTAAAACTTTGGGGATGGGACATAATCCTGAATTATTGGCAGATGTTGTGTTAAATATTGTGGTAGTTAGATTGCAGAGATGCATTTTATTGGACTTTAAGGATGATACTGTAATATGAGTAAAAGGAACCAAAATGTGGGCATGGAGAGGGTAACACAGGAGATTTGGCAAACTGCATGTGATGTCAACTAAGTGACCCTTTGCAATTAAAAAAAATCTCCTTCTCCAAGAGAAATTAAACAGGACAAAAAGATTTAAAACAAAACATCCACTGTGAACAAAAGAACACAAAAAACAATTCAAACACTAAGTTCTGTAACATCATTCATAAAAGGGCATCTGGGGCGGGGGAGTGAAACTCCTGCATACCTCCAACTGAAGAGTGGACTTCCCTCATTTAGGGTACTTTAGAGTGGGGAGAAAAAAAACAAGCAATTCAATGGTCAGGTCATTGCAAGCACAAAAAACGATTTTTTTTAAATGTATCCTATGATCACAGAGTGGGTCTTGAGGCACTAAAAATTAAATGTTATCTTTGAGATATACTGATCAAGCATGATTCAAGTCACCCTTCAACAGATACTTGTAACAGTTAGTCCTATATAAGTGGGTTTAAGCCAGATTCACATGTAGCTATATATTTGTTTGTTCTTCCAGCAGCATACTTACCATCATAGACAGATAGACAGATAGACAGATAGACAGATAGATGGATGGATGGATAGATAGATAGATAGATAGATAGATAGATAGATAGATAGATAGATAGATAGATAGATAGATAGATAGATAGATAGATAGATAGATAGATAGATAGATAGATAGATAGATAGATAGATAGATAGATAGATAGATAGATAGATAGATAGATAGATAGATAGATAGATATGTAGGTAGGTAGACAGGTAGACAGGTAGACAGGTAGACAGGTAGATAGACATTATTCATGGCATCAACTTGCATTAAAGGCTTTCTGCATTTCAGATCTCTCCTGTGTTGATGCAAAGCACAAAAAAGTCTCAACACATTTACCTGACTCTCCAATCCTTCAGACTCTGTGCTTAACTGTTTGTAGTGACAGGAGGCCTGCACCACACAACATTGTGGTACTGAAACACACAATACTTTAGTGTTTCTGTCATTGTTCAGGACAGAAAAATGTGCACTGCATTATTTTTTTCTCATTACTAGGTAAAACATTATGTAGCACTACTGGTATGTGTATATGACAAAAAGAGAACAGTTAGTCATTATTCAAGACTCTATATATTCAGACTTTCAGTGTTTAAAAAAAAAAGTTTTAGATGAGCTCTTTGAGAATAATGTTTCTTTTTTTCTTTTGACTTGACTTGGTTTTCATTTGCAGTGAACATAGCAGTAAAGAAACAACCATTCCACTGATATGAGGCGATAAATCAAAGTCACGCAAAAATGTCTCCAAAGCAGTGATAACAGAAAAAAATATATCAGCAACTCCTGTTATATGAAATGATAAAAAAAAAACAACGCAAAAAGATGCAAGATATTTTAGGAAGCAAAGGTGTAACCTCTCATTTTTTAAACTTTTCTTTAGATTGGCTGTTATAAATATTATATTTTTTATTTTGTTGGTAATTCTTTGAAGTAGAAATTAAAGTCTTATTTGCACTTGCTTTTTTTGATCAGTTTTTGTAACGTGTTCAGCAAAGGTATGGCTTTTCCACTAGATTATATCATAAGGTTGATATCAACAGCTGAGCTAATTTTTTAGAAGAAAATTTAAACTAACTTTTACAAGACCATATATGATTTTGTTGTTGTTTTTCTTTGAAATTATATTTCCCATGCTTTGAACTGCAAAACGTATTGTAACTATTCGTTTTTTCACTCTGATACTACCTCCAAACAATATGCACACCAAAAAAGAAAAGAGAAAAAAGAAAAAGCGATACCAATGATTAGGATCGAAAATTTTTCAGATTGAACTGTATTGACTACAGACCAGATATTTTTACTCACATGGCTAAAGTTAAGAATAAGGGTTTATTCGACTGTACTGAGTGGTTGTTTCTACCTGCAGAGTGGAGGCTGCTGAGTCACTAGTCTCTGTCAGGCCTGTGCCTCGTGGTATACTGGACACGATGTATCTGGAGCCCTTAGGCAGAGGCTGTCTGACCACCATCTTTCCTTTCCTGGTCTCTGCTAGGAACAGACTGTACCAGTAGGCATCGTTGGAGACCAGAGTGGAATCTGCGATGGTGGAGTTCCTCTCACTGATCACACTGTTCCTGCAGGGAGGAGCCGCTTTGCTGGCCTTGGGTTTCTGACACTTGAGCACGATGGTGACCAATATGGTGATGAGCAGCAGAAACGACACCGAGCCCAGGCCGATCACCAAATACAGGTTCAGGTCGGAGAAGATGTCGTACTCCAGAGGCACCTCAGTCATGTCCGAGTAGGCCTTAGCGGCAGTCTCCACTGTGGACAGCTTGATGGTGACTGTAGCGGAGAGGGCAGGCTCCCCGTTGTCCTTGGCAACAACAACCAGTCTCTGGTGGCGCGGATCTCTGTAGCTGAACATCCTCATGGTCCGGATCTCTCCGTTGTACTGGTCCAGACTGAACAAGGTGGCGTCAGTCACCTGTAGAAACTGGTAGGTAATCCGAGAGTTGTGCACCGAGTCGGTGTCTAAGGCTATCACCTTGGCAACCAGAGAGCCTTTATCGGTGGATCTGGGGATCTTGTCCTCCACCACCGAGCCGGGCGCGCCATGGAGAGACGATAACCGGAGCGTTGTCGTTCTGATCCACAATGATGATGTGGACGGTCACGTTACTGCTGAGCGGAGGAGAGCCAGAGTCCCTGGCCTCGATGTGGAAAAGAAACTCCTTCTCAATCTCGTAGTCAAAGGTTTTCAGGGCGTAAAGATTACCGTTCTCCGGGTTGATGGAGAACAGCATGGACATGGACGTGTTGGCTATCTCCTTCTCTAGGATGAAATAAACTAGATACTGGTTTTCATGGAGGTCGGGGTCAAACGCAGTCAGGGAACTGAGCAAGGCCCCAGGTGCGTTGTTCTCCATCACACGTATGGTATAAAATGACTGAGGGAACTGTGGAACATTGTCGTTGACATCCAGCAGCTCTAAAGTCATCGTCTCATTGTCAGATAAAGGAGGAGAACCTCTGTCCGTAACAGTGAAGGTGATGTCATATTCTGGAACCTTCTCGCGGTCTAATGGCTCTGACACCACGAGTTCGTAATAGTTATCAGAGGATTCTCGCAGTTTGAAAGGCATGTTATCTGGAATATGGAGATCCACCACTCCGTTGTCGCCTGAGTCTTTATCACTGACACTGACTACAGCTATCACCTCATCCAGTGCTATGTTTTCCCCGATTGGACTTTGAAATGATTTGATGGAAATTTCCGGGTGGTTGTCATTCATGTCTGTCACCTGTATTGTCAGCTTACACTGTCCAGATAAGGAGTTAGGTCCCCTATCACTGGCAATAACCTCCATTTCATAAAGCTTAATATCTTCATAATTAATCATCTCTTTCACTCTGATTTCACCATTTTCTGGATTCAAGTTAAATATAGTTTGTGTTCTCTCTGATGTGTACAAACTATATGAATAAACAATATCAGAATTGGACCCCTCGTCTAAATCAGAGGCGTTTAGTTTGATTACTAGACTTCCAATCGGGGAGTTCTCCATTACATCTATGATGAATTTATCTTTGTCAAACGAAGGAGCGTTGTCGTTGACATCGAGCACGCGAACAATGATGCTGGCTGTACCTGTGCGCGTGGGGACTCCACCGTCCACAGCCGTCAGTATTAGATTATGAACAGCCTGCTGCTCTCTGTCTAAGTCTTTTTTAAGTATCAAATCTGCAAACTTTGACCCATCTCTCCCGGTTTGAATTTCAATCGAGAAGTGTTCACTTGAGCTCAGGTGATAATCTTTAACAGAATTCGATCCAACATCTGGATCTGCAGCATTAGTTAGTGTGAATCGCTCTCCAATGGGGCTTGATTCAGAGATGTCCAAATGCATTGTTCCTCGCCGAAAATGAGGGGCGTTGTCATTAATATCCATGATTTCGACCTCGATATAAAAAATTCGTAATGGATTTTCAATCGTTGCGTCCAACTTCAGAAAGCAGTTTGTAGTTGTTCTTGACGGGCACAAAACCTCTCTGTCTATTCTCTCCAGAATAAACAGCTCCCCCGTGTCCTTGTTGATGTCAATATATTTTTTGTTGCCTAAAGCGTCCAAACGCATGTTTCTTTCCTTCAGACTCTTCACGCCTAATCCCAAATCAGTCGCTAAATTAGCGACGACGGATCCTTCCTCCATTTCTTCGGGAACAGAATAATGGGTGACGGTGTAAACCGTGTTCATGATCGCAGAGAGAAAAAGACATACGGAAACGAACCGTCTCCTGAACAACAGCATATCATGCGCCATTGAGAAGATTCCGTGTTTAAAGATTCGAAATTTGCTGAAACGCGGACAAACCTCCCTTTTGGTTAGTGAACAAACAAACGGAGGATCTTACAACAAAACCATCCTCTGTGCGTAGACAAGGAGTGACGTTCCACAGCTGGCAGTTATTCCTCCAATGAACTACAGTGAGAACGATTACATCATCAGCGAGTGTGTCTTAGTGGACAGCAGCGACAAAAGTAGTTTTATATGAGTCTTCGCAAATTCTTAAAACAAAGATTTAATCTCGTTTAAAATTAAGATAGAGTGTGACTGGGTTTTGATCAAAGTGTAAATAAAACTGGAAATAATCCTGGAAATAAAGGTTTTGTTTACGTTTGTTTTCTGATTTCTAAACCTTTATTTCCTGGGTGGGACAAGACGCTGAAGTGAGTTTCCGATGCGCAGTTTCCGATTCAGCAGTTAAGGGGACTTTTAAAGGGAATGTTAAGGGATGCTGGACCAACAGTGCTCTAACTGTTTAGAGAGCGTGTAAGAAATTTTAGGTGAAGTCTTGAGGATGTCTGAAAGCAACTTACTATCATTTATTCAATTTGTGAAAATATAAAAAGCTGGAGATTTGACTGCTTTTTCACATCTGAATTAAAATCAAACCAGGTCCAGATCGAAAAACTTTGTAGCACCAGACAAATGACCATATCTAGGAGCATACTCTTAACCCGATCCACCGATGATGTACTATAATGCAACCAATTGTGATATATGAAAATGTACTCACAGAAAAACATAGTAAATAATTAACATACATTGTTTCTTTACTGAGTCTATTGCCAGGGTCTGTATAGAAACTGCAATAAGGTTAATATAGTAGTAAAGTCGAAATCTGCTGGAATTATTTTCTTCCATATGTAAGGCTTCGTCTTTTCTGCTAGAAACTCGATCATGCTTAAATGATCTACAATAACTACAACAAAGGAAATATTTTTCAGTGCGTACCAACACAGGAATTATACAAAAGTACTGTATAATGGCTGTCATATGAGGTTGAGCTATCGCCTCACTGGCATCTGCAGCATCACTTTCAACAAGCTTCTTTCCATTTTTCATTTACTGTTGCAAGCTGCAACAAGTGTTTTGGAGGTAAGGTTTGGCCCACCCCTGAAGCCTTCTTTTCCCAGAAAAGGGGGTAGCATGGACTAATCATTAACATTTGAGACCTAATTCAAACATTTATGGCCTTTGGTTCTGGTGAGGAGCAACCCCACTGACTGTTGAAGAACAGTGGGTCTCAGTCATCTTTGATGATGACAATCAGCTGGACAGGGCAGTCAAATACCTTTCATATTTTTTTGACAGCTGTGACACACTCTCTGTTAAAGTTTGTATAGTGTATTCCGACGCAAATACATCCTAAATGCAAAGCTGTCAGAGGCAAGTAAAAAGCATTTTCAACTTAATACGAATGAAAAAAGTTTTTGTGATAAGTATAGCATGGAAATAAAATATTTTTGTTAAGATCTAACTTGGTATATATGTGTATTTTTGTCTGTTCTTTAAAATTTACATTTTTGTAAATTCTAAGATTTTTTTTTTGAGTATCCTTATAATTAAAAACAAAAACGAATTCTCCAACTGAAAAATAACAACAGGCTATGTCAGATATCTTGGTATCAAATTACATTACTTGTCTTAACTTTTTTTTCTCACTTTAACAACATTACTTAAATATAGAAAAGAAGACTGTATCTTCTGGAAAACCATTCAATTCCTCTGATTAACCAATCAGAGGAATTGAATGGATTCTGGCAGTTTGGTTTGAGAAAAAACTTGGTTTCCAATTCGATTTCGATTAATCCTGCCTGTTAAATTACATACTTTGTAAACAAATTTGATGCCATAAAATTGTTTTGTCAGTGTGTTTTCTATGGGGAGTAGACAGGATAATGCTGAGGGGTAGATGGAAAGGGGGGCCAGAAGAAAAAGGGGAGAGAGGAAGGAAGGACATTAAGAGTGAAGGAAAGGCAGAGAAAGCAATAGCAAATGACAAGTAAACAGGATCTACTGTGCAGGCCTTCAGAGTTATCTGAAGAGTGTACTCTACAGAGTACACTACAGAGTGTACTCTACAGAGTACACTCTTCAGGTTGCCAATGGCCTAGTGGAGTAAATTAAGATCATGTTTCAGGCAAGTATGAGGTGAGGTGACTGGCAAAGGTCATAAACTTCTCTGGGATGATCTAGTCCAGATCGGAGCAGTCTCCGGTCAAGGTTCCTCGAATTAGAATTTCATTCAGGCTTCAGGTTTTACCTAAAATGTCTAACATACATTTACAATGATAAGAGTTGCAAGAAAGAGTCCTTCTCTCAGCACTGTAATTTATGTTTCACTTAACATTCACACCAAGTTGGAAGCTGACTTCTGCAAATGGGATGGGACATGGAATTCTGTCCACCTGGTGAGTAATTTTCACTTTTTGGTCATTGTATGTTGGCTGTTCTACCTTGTGTTCATTTTTTGTTTTGTTTTGTTTTTTTTTGTTTTGTTTCATGTCACACCTGTATAAAGTAGCTGAGGAGGAAGCAACATCTGTACCAATATATCTTGTTGCCTTTGTGTTCAGCGAGTATTACGCATGAGGGTCTATGCATAAAAACAATGCCAAACGGAATAAATCAAGTATCTGAGACTTTATAATTAATAATTTCTATTGTTTGGATCTTTGTCTGCAATTTAATATCAGTGTGCCACACACTGTGCCTCATAAAGTTTTAAAAAACCTATTTTACACAGAAAATTTATGGTGAAATGAAAAGGAAAAATCTATTTATGAATGGGAAAATTGGGCATTTTTTAATTGCTTATACATTATCAAGAGATTATATGAAGATGTAACTAAAATAAGTTTCCAACAAGTGTAAGAATGCTTATTTTACATGTTTTTATGTACACAATGGCATTTTTTTTACTTCTAATGCATGAATATATTTATACATATGTCAACTCCTTATGTATAATAACTTAGGAAAGTGAAGAGGAAAGTACAAATTCTTAAGTGCTGACATTACAGAAAGGTCCCTTATAAGTGTGGACATGATAGATGTTCGCTAAGTACAGCTGTATGGAATGAATGTTGAATATATATTTTCCCCATACCTGCAGAGTGGAAGCTGCTGAGTCACTAGTCTCTGTCAGGCCTGTACCCCGTGGTATACTGGACACGATGTATCTGGAGCCCTTAGGCAGAGGCTGTCTGACCACCATCTTTCCTTTCCTGGTCTCTGCTAGGAACAGACTGTACCAGTAGGCATCGTTGGAGACCAGAGTGGAATCTGCGATGGTGGAGTTCCTCTCACTGATCACACTGTTCCTGCAGGGAGGAGCCGCTTTGCTGGCCTTGGGTTTCTGACACTTGAGCACGATGGTGACCAATATGGTGATGAGCAGCAGAAACGACACCGAGCCCAGGCCGATCACCAAATACAGGTTCAGGTCGGAGAAGATGTCGTACTCCAGAGGCACCTCAGTCATGTCTGAGTAGGCCTTAACGGCAGTCTCCACTGTGGACAGCTTGATGGTGACTGTAGCGGAGAGGGCAGGCTCCCGTTGTCCTTGGCAACAACAACCAGTCTCTGGTGGCGCGGATCTCTGTAACTGAACATCCTCATGGTCCGGATCTCTCCGTTGTACTGGTCCAGACTGAACAAGGTGGCGTCAGTCACCTGTAGAAACTGGTAGGTAATCCGAGAGTTGTGCACCGAGTCGGTGTCTAAGGCTATCACCTTGGCAACCAGAGAGCCTTTATCGGTGGATCTGGGGATCTTCTCCTCCACCACCGAGCCGCGGCGCTGCCGCCATGGAGAGACGATAACCGGAGCGTTGTCGTTCTGATCCACAATGATGATGTGGACGGTCACGTTACTGCTGAGCGGAGGAGAGCCAGAGTCCCTGGCCTCGATGTGGAAAAGAAACTCCTTCTCAATCTCGTAGTCAAAGGTTTTCAGTGCGTAAAGATTACCGTTCTCCGGGTTGATGGAGAACAGCATGGACATGGACGTGTTGGCTATCTCCTTCTCTAGGATGAAATAAACTAGATACTGGTTTTCATGGAGGTCAGGGTCAAACGCAGTCAGGGAACTGAGGCAGGCCCCAGGTGCGTTGTTCTCCATCACACGTATAGTATAAAATGACTGAGGGAACTGTGGAACATTGTCGTTGACATCCAGCAGCTCTAAAGTCATCGTCTCATTGTCAGATAAAGGAGGAGAACCTCTGTCCGTAACAGTGAAGGTGATTTCGTATTCTGGAACCTTCTCGCGGTCTAAAGGCTCTGACACCACGAGTTCGTAATAGTTATCAGAGGTTCTCAGATTTGGTTTGAAAGGCATGTTATCTGGAATATGGAGATCCACCACTCCGTTGTCGCCTGAGTCTTTATCACTGACACTGACTACAGCTATTACTGTTTCTATTGGTACATTTTCTTTGATTGGACTTTGAAATGATTTGATGGAAATTTCCGGGTGGTTGTCATTCATGTCTGTCACCTGTATTGTCAGCTTACACTGTCCAGATAAGGAGTTAGGTCCCCTATCACTGGCAATAACCTCCATTTCATAAAGCTTAATATCTTCATAATTAATCATCTCTTTCACTCTGATTTCACCATTTTCATTTTCTAGTTTCAGTTAAATATAGTTTGTGTTCTCTCTGATGTGTACAAACTATATGAATAAACAATATCAGAATTGGACCCCTCGTCTAAATCAGTGGCGTTTAGTTTTATTACTAGACTTCCAATCGGGGAGTTCTCCATTACATCTATGATGAATTTATCTTTGTCAAACGAAGGAGCGTTGTCGTTGACATCGAGCACGCGAACAATGATGCTGGCTGTACCTGTGCGCGTGGGGACTCCACCGTCCACAGCCGTCAGTATTAGATTATGAACAGCCTGCTGCTCTCTGTCTAAGTCTTTCTTAAGTATCAAATCTGCAAACTTTGATCCATCTCTCCCGGTTTGAATTTCAATCGAGAAGTGTTCACTTGAGCTCAGGTGATAATCTTTAACAGAATTCGATCCAACATCTGGATCTGCAGCATTATTTAGTGAGAATCGCTCTCCAATGGGGCTTGATTCAGAGATGTCCAAATGCATTGTTCCTCGCCGAAAATGAGGGGCGTTGTCATTGATATCCATGATTTCGACCTCGATATTAAACATACGTATTGGATTTTCAATCGTTGCGTCCAGTTTAAGAAAGCAGTATGTGGTTGTCTTCAACGGACATAAAACCTCTCTGTCTATTCTCTCCAGAATAAACAGCTCCCCCGTGTCTTTGTTGATGTCAAGATATTTTTTGTTACCTACAACGTCCAAACGCATGTTTCTTTCCTTCAGACTCTTCACGCCTAATCCCAAATCAGTCGCTAAATTAGCGACGACGGATCCTTCCTCCATTTCTTCGGGAACAGAATAATGGGTGACGGTGTAAACCGTGTTAATGATCGCAGAGAGAAAAAGACATAAGGAAACGTACCCTCGCCGGGAATATGGACGATTATGATGAGCCATTGAGAAAAATCCGGATTTCAAACTTTGACGTGATGTGTGGTGGAGCAAGGAGAAACAATCCTTTCATTCACTTACGAAAAGCCACGAGGTTACTTCGCGAAAAGGTCTCTGTATACTGATATCAGCAGAGATTTACGTGTAATGTGTGTTCCTGCCCAGCCTCGAATCAACTAGCCAGACAACGATGACTTCATCAGTGAGCATGTTTTTGTGGAGAGCAGCGACGTGAATATTCCTTTGTGAGCATTGCGGCTCATAAAGTATCGAGGATTTCAAGGTTTCTTTAGACAAAGATGGTTTTGTGTCAGCTCTTCATTTTGGTTAAAAGAAACAGTGCAATGAAATTTTTCAATTATTTTTGATCTCGAAATTCCAAATGATATAGGGAGAAAAGCTACAAGTTTTAATATTTATGGTGTATTGTTTTTTTACGAGTCATTTACGGTTATTTATTTTATTATAATTTTATATATGCTACATAATATTCTCTTAGTATATATAAATGATTTAACAGCCCTTGCCATTGTGTTTTACCTTTAAGTGCCAATTTCTCTGCTTAAAACCATTGTAATGTGCTAAGATAAGATCATTTGCACGAGTTATTGGCTCTAATTTTAATTTCTTTCTCATTACCTATGCAGTCCTGGATTTAAACTGTATCTTTGTAAAGCATGCGAGAAAAACTGATTTACACAAGTCAAAAAATATCACACATATTCAGTGACTTGTCATATATTAGAAATAGATAAATAAAGTAGAACACCTATAATCCTGTTTAAATGATATCTGGATGTTAACTATCATTACAACCAGTATAAAGGCGGTAAATATGTTTCTTTACTCATTTCTAAAACATTAATTATATGTGAACTTTACAAGTTTGGATACCTATAGGTAATACAGCTATAGGGATCCTGAAAATAAAAGTAAGTTGGAATCTTCAACATTGCAAAAAGCAAAAGACAACTGTCATGAAACGTAGTGATATGCAAAATTATTTCTAGCTTTATTTGATGCTCATACTTAAAGAACAATTGTACTAATACATATTTAACTTAGGTTTTCCCATACCTGCAGAGTGGAAGCTGCTGAGTCACTAGTCTCTGTCAGGCCTGTACCCCGTGGTATACTGGACACGATGTATCTGGAGCCCTTAGGCAGAGGCTGTCTGACCACCATCTTTCCTTTCCTGGTCTCTGCTAGGAACAGACTGTACCAGTAGGCATCGTTGGAGACCAGAGTGGAATCTGCGATGGTGGAGTTCCTCTCACTGATCACACTGTTCCTGCAGGGAGGAGCCGCTTTGCTGGCCTTGGGTTTCTGACACTTGAGCACGATGGTGACCAATATGGTGATGAGCAGCAGAAACGACACCGAGCCCAGGCCGATCACCAAATACAGGTTCAGGTCGGAGAAGATGTCGTACTCCAGAGGCACCTCAGTCATGTCTGAGTAGGCCTTAACGGCAGTCTCCACTGTGGACAGCTTGATGGTGACTGTAGCGGAGAGGGCAGGCTCCCCGTTGTCCTTGGCAACAACAACCAGTCTCTGGTGGCGCGGATCTCTGTAACTGAACATCCTCATGGTCCGGATCTCTCCGTTGTACTGGTCTAGACTGAACAAGGTGGCATCAGTCACCTGTAGAAACTGGTAGGTAATCCGAGAGTTGTGCACCGAGTCGGTGTCTAAGGCTATCACCTTGGCAACCAGAGAGCCTTTATCGGTGGATCTGGGGATCTTGTCCTCCACCACCGAGCCGTGCGCGCGCCACGGAGAGACGATAACCGGAGCGTTGTCGTTCTGATCCACAATGATGATGTGGACGGTCACGTTACTGCTGAGCGGAGGAGAGCCAGAGTCCCTGGCCTCGATGTGGAAAAGAAACTCCTTCTCAATCTCGTAGTCAAAGGTTTTCAGTGCGTAAAGATTACCGTTCTCCGGGTTGATGGAGAACAGCATGGACATGGACGTGTTGGCTATCTCCTTCTCTAGGATGAAATAAACTAGATACTGGTTTTCATGGAGGTCAGGGTCAAACGCAGTCAGGGAACTGAGCAAGGCCCCAGGTGCGTTATTCTCCATCACACGTATAGTATAAAATGACTGAGGGAACTGTGGAACATTGTCGTTGACATCCAGCAGCTCTAAAGTCATCGTCTCATTGTCAGATAAAGGAGGAGAACCTCTGTCCGTAACAGTGAAGGTGATGTCGTATTCTGGAACCTTCTCGCGGTCTAAGGGCTCTGACACCACGAGTTCGTAATAGTTATCAGAGGATTCTCGCAGTTTGAAAGGCATGTTATCTGGAATATGGAGATCCACCACTCCGCTGTCGCCTGAATCTTTATCACTGACACTGACTACAGCTATCACTGTTTCTATTGGTACATTTTCTTTGATTGGACTTTGAAATGATTTGATGGAAATTTCCGGGTGGTTGTCATTCATGTCTGTCACCTGTATTGTCAGCTTACACTGTCCAGATAAGGAGTTAGGTCCCCTATCACTGGCAATAACCTCCATTTCATAAAGCTTAATATCTTCATAATTAATCATCTCTTTCACTCTGATTTCACCATTGTCTGGATTCAAGTTAAATATATTTTGTGTTCTCTCTGATGTGTACAAACTATATGAATAAACAATATCAGAATTAGACCCCTCGTCTAAATCAGTGGCGTTTAGTTTTATTACTAGACTTCCAATCGGGGAGTTCTCCATTACATCTATGATGAATTTATCTTTGTCAAACGAAGGAGCGTTGTCGTTGACATCGAGCACGCGAACAATGATGCTGGCTGTACCTGTGCGCGTGGGGACTCCACCGTCCACAGCCGTCAGTATTAGATTATGAACAGCCTGCTGCTCTCTGTCTAAGTCTTTCTTAAGTATCAAATCTGCAAACTTTGATCCATCTCTCCCGGTTTGAATTTCAATGTCGAAATGTTCACTTGTACTAAGATGATAGGTTTTTACTGAGTTAGAACCAAAATCAGGATCAACGGCGTTGGTTAGTGAAAAGCGCTCGCCTGGTGAGGTTGATTCGAAAATGTCCAAATGCATCGTGTCTCTGCGAAAATGAGGTGCATTGTCGTTCTGATCCACAATGATGATGTGGACGGTCACGTTACTGCTGAGCGGAGGAGAGCCAGAGTCCCTGGCCTCGATGTGGAAAAGAAACTCCTTCTCAATCTCGTAGTCAAAGGTTTTCAGTGCGTAAAGATTACCGTTCTCCGGGTTGATGGAGAACAGCATGGACATGGACGTGTTGGCTATCTCCTTCTCTAGGATGAAATAAACTAGATACTGGTTTTCATGGAGGTCAGGGTCAAACGCAGTCAGGGAACTGAGGCAGGCCCCAGGTGCGTTGTTCTCCATCACACGTATAGTATAAAATGACTGAGGGAACTGTGGAACATTGTCGTTGACATCCAGCAGCTCTAAAGTCATCGTCTCATTGTCAGATAAAGGAGGAGAACCTCTGTCCGTAACAGTGAAGGTGATTTCGTATTCTGGAACCTTCTCGCGGTCTAAAGGCTCTGACACCACGAGTTCGTAATAGTTATCAGAGGATTCTCGCAGTTTGAAAGGCATGTTATCTGGAATATGGAGATCCACCACTCCGTTGTCGCCTGAGTCTTTATCACTGACACTGACTACAGCTATTACTGTTTCTATTGGTACATTTTCTTTGATTGGACTTTGAAATGATTTGATGGAAATTTCCGGGTGGTTGTCATTCATGTCTGTCACCTGTATTGTCAGCTTACACTGTCCAGATAAGGAGTTAGGTCCCCTATCACTGGCAATAACCTCCATTTCATAAAGCTTAATATCTTCATAATTAATCATCTCTTTCACTCTGATTTCACCATTTTCTGGATTCAAGTTAAATATAGTTTGTGTTCTCTCTGATGTGTACAAACTATATGAATAAACAATATCAGAATTGGACCCCTCGTCTAAATCAGTGGCGTTTAGTTTTATTACTAGACTTCCAATCGGGGAGTTCTCCATTACATCTATGATGAATTTATCTTTGTCAAACGAAGGAGCGTTGTCGTTGACATCGAGCACGCGAACAATGATGCTGGCTGTACCTGTGCGCGTGGGGACTCCACCGTCCACAGCCGTCAGTATTAGATTATGAACAGCCTGCTGCTCTCTGTCTAAGTCTTTCTTAAGTATCAAATCTGCAAACTTTGATCCATCTCTCCCGGTTTGAATTTCAATCGAGAAGTGTTCACTTGAGCTCAGGTGATAATCTTTAACAGAATTCGATCCAACATCTGGATCTGCAGCATTATTTAGTGAGAATCGCTCTCCAATGGGGCTTGATTCAGAGATGTCCAAATGCATTGTTCCTCGCCGAAAATGAGGGCGTTGTCATTAATATCCATGATTTCGACCTCGATATTAAACATACGTATTGGATTTTCAATCGTTGCGTCCAGTTTAAGAAAGCAGTATGTGGTTGTCTTCAACGGACATAAAACCTCTCTGTCTATTCTCTCCAGAATAAACAGCTCCCCCGTGTCTTTGTTGATGTCAAGATATTTTTTGTTACCTACAACGTCCAAACGCATGTTTCTTTCCTTCAGACTCTTCACGCCTAATCCCAAATCAGTCGCTAAATTAGCGACGACGGATCCTTCCTCCATTTCTTCGGGAACAGAATAATGGGTGACGGTGTAAACCGTGTTCATGATCGCAGAGAGAAAAAGACATAAGGAAACGTACCCTCGCCGGGAATGTGGACGATTATGATGAGCCATTGAGAAAAATCCGGATTTCAAACTTTGACGTGATGTGTGGTGGAGCAAGGAGAAACAATCCTTTCATTCACTTAGGAAAAGCCACGAGGTTACTTCGCGAAAAGGTCTCTCTATACTGATATCAGCAGAGATTTACGTGTAATGTGTGTTCCTGCCCAGCCTCGAATCAACTAGCCAGACAACGATGACTTCATCAGTGAGCATGTTTTTGTGGAGAGCAGCGACGTGAATATTCCTTTGTGAGCATTGCGGCTCATAAAGTATCGAGGATTTCAAGGTTTCTTTAGACAAAGATGGTTTTGTGTCAGCTCTTCATTTTGGTTAAAAGAAACAGTGCAATGAAATTTTTCAATTATTTTTGATCTCGAAATTCCAAATGATATAGGGAGAAAAGCTACAAGTTTTAATATTTATGGTGTATTGTTTTTTTACGAGTCATTTACGGTTATTTATTTTATTATAATTTTATATATGCTACATAATATTCTCTTAGTATATATAAATGATTTAACAGCCCTTGCCATTGTGTTTTACCTTTAAGTGCCAATTTCTCTGCTTAAAACCATTGTAATGTGCTAAGATAAGATCATTTGCACGAGTTATTGGCTCTAATTTTAATTTCTTTCTCATTACCTATGCAGTCCTGGATTTAAACTGTATCTTTGTAAAGCATGCGAGAAAAACTGATTTACACAAGTCAAAAAATATCACACATATTCAGTGACTTGTCATATATTAGAAATAGATAAATAAAGTAGAACACCTATAATCCTGTTTAAATGATATCTGGATGTTAACTATCATTACAACCAGTATAAAGGCGGTAAATATGTTTCTTTACTCATTTCTAAAACATTAATTATATGTGAACTTTACAAGTTTGGATACCTATAGGTAATACAGCTATAGGGATCCTGAAAATAAAAGTAAGTTGGAATCTTCAACATTGCAAAAAGCAAAAGACAACTGTCATGAAACGTAGTGATATGCAAAATTATTTCTAGCTTTATTTGATGCTCATACTTAAAGAACAATTGTACTAATACATGTTTAACTGAGGTTTTCCCATACCTGCAGAGTGGAAGCTGCTGAGTCACTAGTCTCTGTCAGGCCTGTGCCTCGTGGTATACTGGACACGATGTATCTGGAGCCCTTAGGCAGAGGCTGTCTGACCACCATCTTTCCTTTCCTGGTCTCTGCTAGGAACAGACTGTACCAGTAGGCATCGTTGGAGACCAGAGTGGAATCTGCGATGGTGGAGTTCCTCTCACTGATCACACTGTTCCTGCAGGGAGGAGCCGCTTTGCTGGCCTTGGGTTTCTGACACTTGAGCACGATGGTGACCAATATGGTGATGAGCAGCAGAAACGACACCGAGCCCAGGCCGATCACCAAATACAGGTTCAGGTCGGAGAAGATGTCGTACTCCAGAGGCACCTCAGTCATGTCCGAGTAGGCCTTAACGGCAGTCTCCACTGTGGACAGCTTGATGGTGACTGTAGCGGAGAGGGCAGGCTCCCCGTTGTCCTTGGCAACAACAACCAGTCTCTGGTGGCGCGGATCTCTGTAACTGAACATCCTCATGGTCCGGATCTCTCCGTTGTACTGGTCCAGACTGAACAAGGTGGCGTCAGTCACCTGTAGAAACTGGTAGGTAATCCGAGAGTTGTGCACCGAGTCGGTGTCTAAGGCTATCACCTTGGCAACCAGAGAGCCTTTATCGGTGGATCTGGGGATCTTCTCCTCCACCACCGAGCCGTGCGCGCGCCACGGAGAGACGATAACCGGAGCGTTGTCGTTCTGATCCACAATGATGATGTGGACGGTCACGTTACTGCTGAGCGGAGGAGAGCCGGAGTCCCTGGCCTCGATGTGGAAAAGAAACTCCTTCTCAATCTCGTAGTCAAAGGTTTTCAGTGCGTAAAGATTACCGTTCTCTGGGTTGATGGAGAACAGCATGGACATGGACGTGTTGGCTATCTCCTTCTCTAGGATGAAATAAACTAGATACTGGTTTTCATGGAGGTCGGGGTCAAACGCTGTGAGGGAACTGAGCAAGGCCCCAGGTGCGTTATTCTCCATCACACGTATAGTATAAAATGACTGAGGGAACTGTGGAACATTGTCGTTGACATCCAGCAGCTCTAAAGTCATCGTCTCATTGTCAGATAAAGGAGGAGAACCTCTGTCTGTAACAGTGAAGGTGATGTCGTATTCTGGAACCTTCTCGCGGTCTAATGGCTCTGACACCACGAGTTCGTAATAGTTATCAGAGGATTCTCGCAGTTTGAAAGGCATGTTATCTGGAATATGGAGATCCACCACTCCGTTGTCGCCTGAGTCTTTATCACTGACACTGACTACAGCTATCACCTCATCCAGTGCTATGTTTTCCCCGATTGGACTTTGAAATGATTTGATGGAAATTTCCGGGTGGTTGTCATTCATGTCTGTCACCTGTATTGTCAGCTTACACTGTCCAGATAAGGAGTTAGGTCCCCTATCACTGGCAATAACCTCCATTTCATAAAGCTTAATATCTTCATAATTAATCATCTCTTTCACTCTGATTTCACCATTGTCTGGATTCAAGTTAAATATATTTTGTGTTCTCTCTGATGTGTACAAACTATATGAATAAACAATATCAGAATTAGACCCCTCGTCTAAATCAGTGGCGTTTAGTTTTATTACTAGACTTCCAATCGGGGAGTTCTCCATTACATCTATGATGAATTTATCTTTGTCAAACGAAGGAGCGTTGTCGTTGACATCGAGCACGCGAACAATGATGCTGGCTGTACCTGTGCGCGTGGGGACTCCACCGTCCACAGCCGTCAGTATTAGATTATGAACAGCCTGCTGCTCTCTGTCTAAGTCTTTCTTAAGTATCAAATCTGCAAACTTTGATCCATCTCTCCCGGTTTGAATTTCAATGTCGAAATGTTCACTTGTACTAAGATGATAGGTTTTTACTGAGTTAGAACCAAAATCAGGATCAACGGCGTTGGTTAGTGAAAAGCGCTCGCCTGGTGAGGTTGATTCGAAAATGTCCAAATGCATCGTGTCTCTGCGAAAATGAGGTGCATTGTCGTTAATGTCCATTATCTCAACTTCGATGTTGAACAGTCGAAGCGGATTTTCAATCGTTACATCCATTTTTAGAAAACACGATGGATTCTTACTGTTGCATAGATATTCCCTGTCGATCGTTTCAGCAACGAATAGCTCTCCTGTTTCTTTGTTGATGTCAAGATATCTTTTATTAGCGATGACATCCAGTCTTATTTTGCGGCGACCCAAGGCTTTTGCATCCAGACCGAGATCCAATGCTAGATTAGCAACCACAGATCCCTGCTCCATCTCTTCGGGAATTGAATAGTGCGTTACGGCCGATGTAGTAGAGATGGCTACACATAACACAACAAAGAGCGAGGCATACCTTCTGCTAAGGCGGTGGCAGAATTTAAAAGCCATTATCATCAGTTCGTTTTCGTCTACAATAAACAGGTCTTCTTATAATCACAATTGCTATTTCGGTTTCCAAAACAGTTTCACTGTGCGAAAATACCAAAACAAGTGATTATATCATAATAGTCCCATTCCTGCAAAGGGAGCTGTCCGTAAATGGCTATTGTGTCTTTCAAAAGCTGTCTCGAAGCAGTTGCGTCACAAAGACGTTGCTTTTTGTGGTGAAGAGCGACGCTTTGTATCAACACCCGCTGGCACCAGCTCTAATCGAAAATCGGAGACTCCAATCGAAATGTTCAAAATAAAATATCTATAAACTCTGGTGAAAAGGGGTAGAATTGTGTTGTAAATATATTTTGTGGCATTCACGTTGTGCAATTGTATGCGGAATAAAATGTTAATGTATAGCATGCTTAGTACGGGTTATACGCAAGGATTATTAGAAACTGCATAGAGGTGACTTTAAAAATAAACCACTGGAAAGCTGATTTCGGTTCCTGGTTTTTTAAGGTGTTCATTTTAAGTAATGATGAACTGAATAATGTTTGTTTTCACAATTTCTTATGGTAAAACATTTAAAAGGTAGATATTAAAATGCGAAGGAACGGTTGCTCAAAACTATATTCCCAAAATAGATGGATGCAAGGTAAAAACGTAGTAATTGATATATGAAGAATGGAAGGTTAAATTATTCATGAAACTTAATTTGTCAGGAACATGAATAAAATCTTTGTGTAACATATGTATACATGCTCTTTTTCTATACCTGCAGAGTGGAGGCTGCTGAGTCACTAGTCTCTGTCAGGCCTGTACCCCGTGGTATACTGGACACGATGTATCTGGAGCCCTTAGGCAGAGGCTGTCTGACCACCATCTTTCCTTTCCTGGTCTCTGCTAGGAACAGACTGTACCAGTAGGCATCGTTGGAGACCAGAGTGGAATCTGCGATGGTGGAGTTCCTCTCACTGATCACACTGTTCCTGCAGGGAGGAGCCGCTTTGCTGGCCTTGGGTTTCTGACACTTGAGCACGATGGTGACCAATATGGTGATGAGCAGCAGAAACGACACCGAGCCCAGGCCGATCACCAAATACAGGTTCAGGTCGGAGAAGATGTCGTACTCCAGAGGCACCTCAGTCATGTCTGAGTAGGCCTTAACGGCAGTCTCCACTGTGGACAGCTTGATGGTGACTGTAGCGGAGAGGGCAGGCTCCCCGTTGTCCGCCAGCAGCAACAACCAGTCTCTGGTGGCGCGGATCTCTGTAACTGAACATCCTCATGGTCCGGATCTCTCCGTTGTACTGGTCCAGACTGAACAAGGTGGCGTCAGTCACCTGTAGAAACTATAGGTAATCCGAGAGTTGTGCACCGAGTCGGTGTCTAAGGCTATCACCTTGGCAACCAGAGAGCCTTTATCGGTGGATCTGGGGATCTTCTCCTCCACCACCGAGCCGTGCGCCATGGATGGAAGACGATAACCGTTGTCGTTCTGATCCAATGATGATGTGGACGGTCACGTTACTGCTGAGCGGAGGAGAGCCAGAGTCCCTGGCCTCGATGTGGAAAAAACTCCTTCTCAATCTCGTAGTCAAAGGTTTTCAGTGCGTAAAGATTACCGTTCTCCGGGTTGATGGAGAACAGCATGGACATGGACGTGTTGGCTATCTCCTTAGGATGAAATAAACTAGATACTGGTTTTCATGGAGGTCGGGGTCAAACGCAGTCAGGAACTGAGCAAGGCCCCAGGTGCGTTATTCTCCATCACGTATGGTATAAAATGACTGGGTAAAAATGACTGAGGGAACTGAACATTGTCGTTGACATCCAGCAGCTCTAAAGTCATCGTCTCATTGTCAGATGGAGGAGAACCTCTGTCTGTAACAGTGAAGTATTCTGGAACCTTCTCGCGGTCTATTCTGTCTTAACCACGAGTTCGTAATAGTTATCAGAGGATTCTCGCAGTTTGAAAGGCATGTTATCTGGAATATGGAGATCCCGACCACTCCACTTCGCCTGACTAGCCATCACTGTGCCCACTTCACTATGTTTTCACTGACTGGAGTCTGAAATGATTTAATAGATATTTCTGGGTGGTTGTCATTCATGTCTTCAACCACAATCTTTAAGGTACATTGTCCTGATAAAGGACTAGTTCCTTTATCAGTTGCTATAATTTCCATATCATAAATCCTGAAATCCTCATAGTTCAGCATCCCCTTCACAGTAATTTCACCAGTGGAAGGATTCAGATTAAAAGTTTCTTGCGTTTTTTCGGATGTATATAGACTGTATGAGTAAGTTACGTCAGAATTTGACCCTTCGTCTAAGTCTGTTGCATTGAGATGAATAACGAGGCTTCCGATGGGAGAATTTTCCATTATTTTTACATCATAACTGGATTTGACAAAAGCAGGAGCGTTGTCATTTGTGTCTAACACTCGAACAATAACACTGGCGGTGCCAGAACGAGCAGGTGTGCCTCCATCTACAGCCGTTAGTATTAAATTATGAACAGCCTGCTGCTCCCGGTCTAATGTCTTTGTCAGGATCAATTCTACAAACTTCGATCCCTCTCTTCCTGTTTGAACCTCAATATTAAAATATTCACTTTCACTCAGACTATATGTTTTTTTCCAATTGCTTCAGACATCAGGATCAACTGCGTTACTGAGAGAACCTCTCTCCTCTTGGCGTCGCCTCAGATATGTCTAAGTGTATAGCGTCTCTTCGAAATTGTGGGGCGTTGTCGTTCATATCCAAGATTTCTACTTCTATATTAAAAATTCGTACCGGATTTTCTAGTATGACCTCCAGTCGAAGATAGCACGATGCTAACAACTTCGTAGGACAAACATATTCCCTATCAATTTTTTCGACAACGTACAGCTCACCAGTCTCTTTGTTTACATCCAGATATTTCTTAGTTGCAATGATGTCAAGACGCATCTTCCTCTGATTCAGTGTTTTCAAATCCAGGCTGAGATCAGTAGCAAGGTTGGCGACCACTGATCCTTCTTTCATTTCCTCTGGTATTGAATAGTGAGTCACCGACGTCGAGATGTTACGAACGAAGCAAAAAAGGAAAAGAACAACGAGCAGCACGTACCTTTTGCAGGACTCCATTGTTACAAACGACTGCATCGTTGTGTGAATCAACTGCACCTCAGTCTCTATGCTGTGGGTTTCCAGTAATATTGAATTGCATTTTATTGATTCTGACCGCAAACATAACCGTAGAGTTTTAATCCATCAGGACTGTTTAGCAGAAAAAAACACGGGGCGCGTTGTCGGAGCGTTGTTTCGGTACCACCGAGGTGTCTGGTTCATCCACGATCTAATGTCACCGATTCACTGTCGTGTCGTTCTTATGCTGCTATTTACTGACAGAACAGCGCCACCGTATGGCGTTTTTGAGACTCGTTTTAGTGCTTAGAACATTAAGCAACGAAAAAAATATATATGTTTATTGGTTTGATATTTAACAATGAGTTCACACCATAGATATTGCAGAAGGAACTGATAGATTATTTACTCTGTTCTATGAGACTTTCTGATATAAATCAGCATCCCAACAACAATCTACAATGTAGGATGAAATTTGACTTCATACTGATGACTGATGAAAATGAAAAACAAAAACGTGTATTTAACTCCTACCTGCAGAGTGGAAGCCGCTGAGTCACTAGTCTCTGTCAGGCCTGTACCCCGTGGTATACTGGACACGATGTATCTGGAGCCCTTAGGCAGAGGCTGTCTGACCACCATCTTTCCTTTCCTGGTCTCTGCTAGGAACAGACTGTACCAGTAGGCATCGTTGGAGACCAGAGTGGAATCTGCGATGGTGGAGTTCCTCTCACTGATCACACTGTTCCTGCAGGGAGGAGCCGCTTTGCTGGCCTTGGGTTTCTGACACTTGAGCACGATGGTGACCAATATGGTGATGAGCAGCAGAAACGACACCGAGCCCAGGCCGATCACCAAATACAGGTTCAGGTCGGAGAAGATGTCGTACTCCAGAGGCACCTCAGTCATGTCCGAGTAGGCCTTAACGGCAGTCTCCACTGTGGACAGCTTGATGGTGACTGTAGCGGAGAGGGCAGGCTCCCCGTTGTCCTTGGCAACAACAACCAGTCTCTGGTGGCGCGGATCTCTGTAACTGAACATCCTCATGGTCCGGATCTCTCCGTTGTACTGGTCCAGACTGAACAAGGTGGCGTCAGTCACCTGTAGAAACTGGTAGGTAATCCGAGAGTTGTGCACCGAGTCGGTGTCTAAGGCTATCACCTTGGCAACCAGAGAGCCTTTATCGGTGGATCTGGGGATCTTCTCCTCCACCACCGAGCCGTGCGCGCGCCATGGAGAGACGATAACCGGAGCGTTGTCGTTCTGATCCACAATGATGATGTGGACGGTCACGTTACTGCTGAGCGGAGGAGAGCCAGAGTCCCTGGCCTCGATGTGGAAAAGAAACTCCTTCTCAATCTCGTAGTCAAAGGTTTTCAGTGCGTAAAGATTACCGTTCTCCGGGTTGATGGAGAACAGCATGGACATGGACGTGTTGGCTATCTCCTTCTCTAGGATGAAATAAACTAGATACTGGTTTTCATGGAGGTCGGGGTCAAACGCTGTGAGGGAACTGAGCAAGGCCCCAGGTGCGTTATTCTCCATCACACGTATGGTGTAAAATGACTGAGGGAACTGTGGAACATTGTCGTTGACATCCAGCAGCTCTAAAGTCATCGTCTCATTGTCAGATAAAGGAGGAGAACCTCTGTCTGTAACAGTGAAGGTGATTTCGTATTCTGGAACCTTCTCGCGGTCTAAAGGCTCTGACACCACGAGTTCGTAATAGTTATCAGAGGATTCTCGCAGTTTGAAAGGCATGTTATCTGGAATATGGAGATCCACCACTCCGTTGTCTCCTGAGTCTTTATCACCGACACTAACTACAGCCATCACTGTGCCCACTTCTATGTTTTCACTGACTGGAGTCTGAAATGATTTAATAGATATTTCTGGGTGGTTGTCATTCATGTCTTCAACCACAATCTTTAAGGTACATTGTCCTGATAAAGGACTAGTTCCTTTATCAGTTGCTATAATTTCCATATCATAAATCCTGAAATCCTCATAGTTGAGCATCCCCTTCACAGTAATTTCACCAGTGGAAGGATTCAGATTAAAAGTTTCTTGCGTTTTTTCGGATGTATATAGACTGTATGAGTAAGTTACGTCAGAATTTGACCCTTCGTCTAAGTCTGTTGCATTGAGATGAATAACGAGGCTTCCGATGGGAGAATTTTCCATTATTTTTACATCATAACTGGATTTGACAAAAGCAGGAGCGTTGTCATTTGTGTCTAAAACTCGAACAATAACACTGGCGGTGCCAGATCGAGCAGGTGTGCCTCCATCTACAGCCGTTAGTATTAAATTATGAACAGCCTGCTGCTCCCGGTCTAATGTCTTTGTCAGGATCAATTCTACAAACTTCGATCCCTCTCTTCCTGTTTGAACCTCAATATTAAAATGTTCACTTTCACTCAGACTATATGTTTTTACTGAATTGCTTCCAACATCAGGATCAACTGCGTTACTGAGAGAGAACCTCTCTCCTCTTGGCGTCGCCTCAGATATGTCTAAGTGTATAGCGTCTCTTCGAAATTGTGGGGCGTTGTCGTTCATATCCAAGATTTCTACTTCTATGTTAAAAATTCGTACCGGATTTTCTAGTGTGATCTCCAGTCGAAGAAAGCACGATCCTAACGACTTCGTAGTGCAAAGATATTCCCTATCGATCTTCTCGACAACGTACAGCTCACCAGTCTCTTTGTTTACATCCAGATATTTCTTATTTGCAATGATGTCAAGACGCATCTTCCTCTGATTCAGTGTTTTCAAATCCAGGCTGAGATCAGTAGCAAGGTTGGCGACCACTGATCCTTCTTTCATTTCCTCTGGTATTGAATAGTGAGTCACCGACGTCGAGATGTTACGAACGAAGCAAAAAAGGAAAAGAACAACGAGCAGCACGTACCTTTTGCAGGACTCCATTGTTACAAACGACCGCATCGTTGTGTGAATCAACTGCACCTCAGTCTCTATGCTGTGGGTTTCCAGTAATATTGAATTGCATTTTATTGATTCTGACCGCAAACATAATCGCAAGATTTTAATCCCAGAGATACTTCAGCACTAAAAAGGACGCGCCCCTCTTCGGAGCGGTGTTTCAGTACCACGGAGCTGTCTGGGGGATCCACGATCTAACGTAATGTCACCGATTCACTGTCGTGTCGTTCTTATGCTGCTATTTACTGACAGAACAGCGCCACCGTATGGCGTTTTTGAGACTAATTTTAGTGCTTAGAACATGGAGCAACGAAAAAATATATATATTTTATTGGTTTGATATTTAAAAATGAGTTCACACCATATATATTATTATAGGGAATTGATAGATTTATTAAGGCTGTTCGTGTGCCTTTCTGATATAAATCAGCATCCCAACAGAAATCTACAATGTAGGATGAAATGCTACTTCATACTGATGACTGAAGAATATAGAATAGAATATATGTGTTGGATTCCTACCTGCAGAGTGGAAGCTGCTGAGTCACTAGTCTCTGTCAGGCCTGTGCCTCGTGGTATACTGGACACGATGTATCTGGAGCCCTTAGGCAGAGGCTGTCTGACCACCATCTTTCCTTTCCTGGTCTCTGCTAGGAACAGACTGTACCAGTAGGCATCGTTGGAGACCAGAGTGGAATCTGCGATGGTGGAGTTCCTCTCACTGATCACACTGTTCCTGCAGGGAGGAGCCGCTTTGCTGGCCTTGGGTTTCTGACACTTGAGCACGATGGTGACCAATATGGTGATGAGCAGCAGAAACGACACCGAGCCCAGGCCGATCACCAAATACAGGTTCAGGTCGGAGAAGATGTCGTACTCCAGAGGCACCTCAGTCATGTCTGAGTAGGCCTTAACGGCAGTCTCCACTGTGGACAGCTTGATGGTGACTGTAGCGGAGAGGGCAGGCTCCCCGTTGTCCTTGGCAACAACAACCAGTCTCTGGTGGCGCGGATCTCTGTAACTGAACATCCTCATGGTCCGGATCTCTCCGTTGTACTGGTCCAGACTGAACAAGGTGGCGTCAGTCACCTGTAGAAACTGGTAGGTAATCCGAGAGTTGTGCACCGAGTCGGTGTCTAAGGCTATCACCTTGGCAACCAGAGAGCCTTTATCGGTGGATCTGGGGATCTTCTCCTCCACCACCGAGCCGTGCGCGCGCCATGGAGAGACGATAACCGGAGCGTTGTCGTTCTGATCCACAATGATGATGTGGACGGTCACGTTACTGCTGAGCGGAGGAGAGCCAGAGTCCCTGGCCTCGATGTGGAAAAGAAACTCCTTCTCAATCTCGTAGTCAAAGGTCTTCAGTGCGTAAAGATTACCGTTCTCCGGGTTGATGGAGAACAGCATGGACATGGACGTGTTGGCTATCTCCTTCTCTAGGATGAAATAAACTAGATACTGGTTTTCATGGAGGTCGGGGTCAAACGCAGTCAGGGAACTGAGCAAGGCCCCAGGTGCGTTATTCTCCATCACACGTATAGTGTAAAATGACTGAGGGAACTGTGGAACATTGTCGTTGACATCCAGCAGCTCTAAAGTCATCGTCTCATTGTCAGATAAAGGAGGAGAACCTCTGTCTGTAACAGTGAAGGTGATTTCGTATTCTGGAACCTTCTCGCGGTCTAACGGCTCTGACACCACGAGTTCGTAATAGTTATCAGAGGATTCTCGCAGTTTGAAAGGCATGTTATCTGGAATATGGAGATCCACCACTCCGTTGTCTCCTGAGTCTTTATCACCGACACTAACTACAGCCATCACTGTGCCCACTTCTATGTTTTCACTGACTGGAGTCTGAAATGATTTAATAGATATTTCTGGGTGGTTGTCATTCATGTCTTCAACCACAATCTTTAAGGTACATTGTCCTGATAAAGGACTAGTTCCTTTATCAGTTGCTATAATTTCCATATCATAAATCCTGAAATCCTCATAGTTCAGCATCCCCTTCACAGTAATTTCACCAGTGGAAGGATTCAGATTAAAAGTTTCTTGCGTTTTTTCTGATGTATATAGACTGTATGAGTAAGTTACGTCAGAATTTGACCCTTCGTCTAAGTCTGTTGCATTGAGGTGAATAACGAGGCTTCCGATGGGAGAATTTTCCATTATTTTTACGTCATAACTGGATTTTACAAAAGCAGGAGCGTTGTCATTTGTGTCTAAAACTCGAACAATAACACTGGCGGTGCCAGATCGAGCAGGTGTGCCTCCATCTACAGCCGTTAGTATTAAATTATGAACAGCCTGCTGCTCCCGGTCTAATGTCTTTGTCAGGATCAGTTCTACAAACTTCGACCCGTCTCTTCCTGTTTGAACCTCAATATTAAAATGTTCACTTTCACTCAGATGGTATGTTTTAACTGAATTGCTTCCAATATCAGGATCAACTGCGTTACTGAGAGAGAACCTCTCTCCTCTTGGCGTCGCCTCAGATATGTCTAAGTGTATAGCGTCTCTTCGAAATTGTGGGGCGTTGTCGTTCATATCCAAGATTTCTACTTCTATGTTAAAAATTCGCACCGGATTTTCTAGTATTATTTCCAGTTTGAGGTAGCATAGAGCTGACGACTTTGTGTTGCAAATATATTCTCTGTCGATCTTCTCGACAACGTACAGCTCACCAGTCTCTTTGTTTACATCCAGATATTTCTTATTTGTAATGATGTCAACACGCATCTTCCTCTGATTCAGTGTTTTCAAATCCAGGCTGAGATCAGTAGCAAGGTTGGCGACCACTGATCCTTCTTTCATTTCCTCTGGTATTGAATAGTGAGTCACCGACGTCGAGATGTTACGAACGAAGCAAAAAAGGAAAAGAACAACGAGCAGCACGTACCTTTTGCAAGACTCCATTGTTACAAACGACCGCATCGTTGTGTGAATCAACTGCACCTCAGTCTCTATGCTGTGGGTTTCCAGTAATATTGAATTGCATTTTATTGATTCTGACCGCAAACATAATCGCAAGATTTTAATCCCAGAGATACTTCAGCACTAAAAAGGACGCGCCCCTTGTCGGAGCGGTGTTTCAGTACCACGGAGCTGTCTGGGGGATCCACGATCTAACGTAATGTCACCGATTCACTGTCGTGTCGTTCTTAGGCTGCTATTTACTGACAAAACAGCGCCACCGTCTGGCGTTTTTGAGACTCGTTTTAGTGCTTAGAACATGGAGCAACGAAAAAAAATATATATTTTATTGGTTTGATATTTAAAAATGAGTTCACACCATAGATATTATTATACGGAATTGATAGATTTATTGAGACTGTTCGTGTGCCTTTCTGATATAAATCAGCATCCCAACAGAAATCTACAATGTAGGATGAAATGCTACTTCATACTGATGACTGAAGAATATAGAGCAGAATATATGTGTTGGATTCCTACCTGCAGAGTGGAGGCTGCTGAGTCACTAGTCTCTGTCAGGCCTGTACCCCGTGGTATACTGGACACGATGTATCTGGAGCCCTTAGGCAGAGGCTGTCTGACCACCATCTTTCCTTTCCTGGTCTCTGCTAGGAACAGACTGTACCAGTAGGCATCGTTGGAGACCAGAGTGGAATCTGCGATGGTGGAGTTCCTCTCACTGATCACACTGTTCCTGCAGGGAGGAGCCGCTTTGCTGGCCTTGGGTTTCTGACACTTGAGCACGATGGTGACCAATATGGTGATGAGCAGCAGAAACGACACCGAGCCCAGGCCGATCACCAAATATAGGTTCAGGTCGGAGAAGATGTCGTACTCCAGAGGCACCTCAGTCATGTCTGAGTAGGCCTTAACGGCAGTCTCCACTGTGGACAGCTTGATGGTGACTGTAGCGGAGAGGGCAGGCTCCCCGTTGTCCTTGGCAACAACAACCAGTCTCTGGTGGCGCGGATCTCTGTAACTGAACATCCTCATGGTCCGGATCTCTCCGTTGTACTGGTCCAGACTGAACAAGGTGGCGTCAGTCACCTGTAGAAACTGGTAGGTAATCCGAGAGTTGTGCACCGAGTCGGTGTCTAAGGCTATCACCTTGGCAACCAGAGAGCCTTTATCGGTGGATCTGGGGATCTTCTCCTCCACCACCGAGCCGTGCGCGCGCCATGGAGAGACGATAACCGGAGCGTTGTCGTTCTGATCCACAATGATGATGTGGACGGTCACGTTACTGCTGAGCGGAGGAGAGCCAGAGTCCCTGGCCTCGATGTGGAAAAGAAACTCCTTCTCAATCTCGTAGTCAAAGGTTTTCAGTGCGTAAAGATTACCGTTCTCCGGGTTGATGGAGAACAGCATGGACATGGACGTGTTGGCTATCTCCTTCTCTAGGATGAAATAAACTAGATACTGGTTTTCATGGAGGTCAGGGTCAAACGCAGTCAGGGAACTGAGCAAGGCCCCAGGTGCGTTGTTCTCCATCACACGTATGGTATAAAATGACTGAGGGAACTGTGGCGCATTGTCGTTTACATCTAGCAGATGCACAGTTATTGTTTGATTATCAGATAATGGCGGAGTCCCTGCATCTGTCACGATCAGTGTGATGTCATATTCCGGCACTAATTCACGATCCAAAGGTTCAGACACTATGAGTTTATAATGCATGGGTCTTTCCGATGATTTGTTAAGAATAAATGGCATGGGCATATGTATAGATAAGCTTACTTTTCCATTATCACCAGTGTCTCTGTCACTTATCCCTACCAGAGCAATTACGCTTCCTGCTGGGATGTTCTCATCCACTGTGTTTTTAACAGACTGTATGGTGATGTCTGGGTAATTGTCATTCATATCAGTCACGTGGACGACTATTTTACACTGTCCAAGTAAAGGATGTGTCCCTTTGTCTCTGGCCTCGATGTGCATCTCATAAAATTTCATATCTTCATAGTCAATAGTTCCCTTGACAGTTATCTCCCCTGTGTTAGGATTTAATGCAAAGACATCTTGTGTTTTTTCTGACGTGTAAAGGGTGAACGAGTACACAATCTCTGAATTTACACCCTCATCGAGATCTGTAGCATTAACCTTCATTATTAAGGTTCCGATCGGGGAATTTTCTGTCATGTTAACTGTGTAGGTCTGCTTGTCAAACCGAGGGGGATTGTCGTTTGTATCCTGTACTCTAACTATAATATTGGCAGTGCCGGAGCGCACAGGGACCCCGCCGTCAACAGCAGTCAGTATTAAATTGTGAAGAGCTTGCTGCTCTCTGTCCAAAGACTTGGTCAACACCAAATCCACGTATTGAGTTCCATCACTGCCCGTCTGAATTTCGATGGTAAAATGTTCACTGACACTGAGTTTGTACGTTTTAATCGTATTTATGCCAACATCTGGATCCACAGCGTTAGGAAGGGAGAATCTCTCTCCTGGTGTGGCCGATTCTGAAACGTCGAGCTCTACCCTGTCTCGCCGAAAATGTGGAGCGTTGTCGTTTATATCCGTTATTCCAAGTTCAATGTTGAAGATACGTAAGGGGTTCTCTATAATTACATCAAGCTTTAGAAAACAGGATGTAGGTTTCGCCGGACAAAGATATTCCCTGTCGATCTTTTCCACGATATATAGCTCGCCCGTCTTTTTATTAAAATCTAGGTATTTTTTGTTAGAGAAAATATCAAGTTTTACCTCTCGTTGTGCCAGACTACCAGACTGAAGTCCCAAATCCGCAGCGAGATTAGCCACAACTGAGCCCCTTTCCATCTCCTCTTCTATGGAGTACCGTGTCACAGACAAAGCAATGGGCCATACTGCAAACAAGACAAAGACAGTGTCCCAAAAATTCATCCTTTCACCTGCAGGGAAAAAGAATAATCCAGTTTTTAAAATCAGTTTTTTTCTGTGTTTATTTTTAGGATCTGACAAATATCTTATGTCCCTGATGTTAATTTGAAAATAAAAGCGATATCTTCCAGGATGTTGTGTCCTACATCCTCTGTAAATGGGTGTGTCATGACTTCAGGGAGAGAGATGCATTATGCTTTATTGGTCAGCAGTGACACCATGTGATAGAAACTGAACATAGTACAGGAACTGTTTTAGAATCAGCATTGTTGGCCATGAGCTGGCTCAAATATGGTTTCACAGGAGAACGATATGATTCTTACTGATACTGATTCCAGACAGTAAAATGCCTTGTGCCCCTTAATCACAGTGAATTTTACATATATTAAACACATTGGCTGGATTCTTGAATGCTGATTAGATTAGTACCACAAAATTAAGACAGTTCAAAGGTTACAATATATATTAAAATAGTAGGAACTTTGAAAAACACATATTTCTGTGAAAAATCATATGAGTCTGTCATTTGTAACACATTTTTTGCTGAAATAAAAATTAACTGTTAAAACTAGCCCGTGTTACAGCTTCCCCTACTAGAAATCATTCTAGATGATATGCCAAGCTTCAGTTTCTCTTCCATACTGTGTACTTTTAAACATGCCAGCTGATGCTGCGGTCGCTTGATGTGGATCTGTTGTTCAACTGGCAAACTGCTTGTATCTTAAAATTTGTTTGACACCTTCTGACACAGTCTCAAAAATCATCATACAGAAAGTACAATACCTGTGCAAATGCCTAGTATAACAGGTGTGATGAAAAACAAATGAAATACACTGTCAGCAAACATTTTGTGGTCATATTTAGTATTAACATTTTTGAGACTTTCCAGAAATGTTAATTAACCATATTTTCTCTTTATGTTATTTGAAAATGGTATCTGGTCAGTATTACGTTTCCTTCAAAACTCATTTGATGCTATGAAAATATAGACCAAAGACATGCAGGTCTGGTGAACTGGCCACTCTAAGTTGCCTATAGGTCTGAAAGTCAGTGTGAATGAGCTTCTTGATGTGTATTGGTCCTGCTATATATTGGCACCTTTTTTCAGGGGTGTACCCCACCTCTTTTCCTGCTGGTAAATGTCATCAAGGGATAAATGATATAGAAAATTATATAGAAAATGTAATAATGTAAATAAAGTAATTGACTTTTGTATCCATGTAAATGCTGTAAATGCCTTTACAAGGTGATTGCTTTGTGATTATTTTAAAATCACAAGAGCTGAATACCCGTGCTTAATCACACTTAAATAAAGAAAGAAAATGAATCAAAACAATTAAATTTTAAACTTGCATTAATAATAATAGTCCAGCTTGTGTTGATTTTCAATACCAACCTATTTGTACTTGCCTTTACCTGAATCTCTTGATTTATGTTGTTTTGTGAAAACAAGGTGGAAGATTAATTGCATTTAAGTCTGTATTTTACACTGTTAGTTTGAATTCTTCTCATTTTGGATTTTTTCTGCTGCTGAGTGTGCATGTTTCTATAACATAGAGGAGCCAAAGGAAATTAAATGTTCACTAATGGCTTTTAGCCAGCCGTTGCTTTAATCCACCTGGAGCCTAAATAAGCTACAAAATAAACATCAGGAACCAAACTTAGGATAGCTTCGATCATTAACTGAGGATCAGTTTTGCCTATTTATGACAATGCCCTGCATATGGAAACCTCACACTGAATTAATCAATAATAAAAGAACTAATCCTAATCAGTCCAGAAACTTGAGTGCTATACAATCCTAATGAAATTCACTTAAAGCTTAAATTAAATAGGAAAATGTAGTGTTAATTTTGAACTTTGTGGCAATATGCAGTTTTCCTTTTGGGGATCATAGATGCACTATGATGACTGAGTTGATCATGTGATCATAGTATATAGATAAAATGACCGAAGATACCACTCACTGTCTGGGCGGCCATAATTTGTTTCTCTACATTTTATAGTCCATGTGCTGTTTGAAATAATCTGCATTTCTCAGCATTTCCTGCCAAAAGAGATTTAGAAATGCATGTTGGTTGTGGAAAAGCTTAGTTTAAAGCCTAAAGTGTGATGACAAAAATAGGAAAATGTAATTCATTGTTACACTGATTATTTTTTTCTGATTAGTTTTGAGTTTTGTTTTTTCTTAAGTTAACATAATATCAGCATTTGCACCATGCTGTGGCCTGCAAAATGAAAAAAAGTCACAAGCCAGTAAACCTAGCCTGCGTCAAATCTGTACCAGCATTTACACTATAGAGTTAAGGTGAAAAGAGTTGTGTATAGATTACACTTGCTAGAGTAAGTCCCCTCTGCTACAAGGAACTATAAAACACCCACATAAAGTACAATTACCTTGAAATTGCACTTCACTGTAGTACCTTGAAATACACTTAGATACTTTACATCGGTGGCCAATATATGTAGGTAATGACATGCTATTGTCTGTTGCTGTAAACTATGTGTGTGTCTGTTTCAAAAGAAAGAGAGAAGAGAACTAAACGGGTCCCTCTGCCTCTCCTGCCTCCCCTCTCAGATGTTTCTGTTTTTCTTCCTACAAATGCATTCAGCCAAGCACTCTATTTTATCCTTCACTGTTCTGGTTTATGTCATTTCCATTCCTAGAGTCCCTAATTTTACTATGTTGAATAAATCTACTCCTTTAACCCCCTGTGTTACTTGTGGAATGATTCTCACTCAATGCTGCCCTCTGCTGAAAAAATCTGTTACCAAACCACAGTTAAAGGATTGAGCAAATGCTCATCATAAATACATTTATTGTGTCTGGGCATGAATCAATGGTGAATACATTTCAAATATCCACTAAAAAAAAATTAAACAACTAAAAACCTAAAAAGTATCCCTTCTTATAACATGTTAAATAACTTGTTTGAATGTGGTAATAATGCCAGGATGTAAATGGGTCACAAACATGTTGCTTGTGGGATTCCACATGTCAGGAGTCATATTCTTTAATAAGCCTGAGTTCCAGCCGTAGTGAAATATCGCTAAGTACATTTACTTCAGTACTTTATTTAAGTACGGATTTGAAGTATTTGTATTTTGCTTGAGTATTTATATTATTTTGCAACTCTATACTTCTAAGACACTCTATTTCAGGGTGACATATTGTACGTTTTACTGCAGTATGTTTATCTGACTGCTACAGTGATTATTGTAACTAATTTGCAGATCAAGGTGTTACATAAAACATTAGTTTATAAAATGTGCTGAATTGTGATAGATTGAAAAGTCATTTACATTAGCTGCAACATTGATTTTTTTTCACATCAATGCATCATTAATCCAATAATACTATATAAAGTATTATTTAAGTATTATATTAAAACACTCCAAGGAGCCATTCTTTTGCATGAGTACGTTAATTTTAATTTTTTTTACATTTGTATTACTTGAATGAAATTAATGCATGATTGTTGTTAAAGTTTATGGTGGCATAGTTGATTTCTGTATTTACATTGTTCCTCCAAAGCAATAAATCCAACATAAGTACTATCAGACGCGCCCTCTGGTGTTCAACTGGTAAAATTACAGCTGCCCAACAAAAAATCCACTGGTCAAACAGATTTCAGCACCAGGGCTATGGACAGCTCCCAGTGCAGTGGACAAACAGGGTGGTAGGACATGAAGTGACCCAACTTCATCTGTGTTGAGTATCATATTTCTCAAATGGAGGAGATTTTGCTATTTTACACTTCCTGTGACTATAATTTTACCAGTCACAAGACTCTAATTTGACTACAGTTTCATGAAGCGCTGGGTTTAAAGAAACTACAAGTTGTATGAGCCTGTTTTGTTTGGTCTCTAGGTATAGACATGGGCACGAATTTAATCTTTCTGAAATGGTTTTGTGAAATAAGATATTTAATTATTCTTATTGTTATTTGACCTTTTTTTTAATTTAATTTTTTTGACGTTGTTTTTCAGAGTAAGAGAGTGAGAAAAATCTCCAAACTTCTATTGTAGGAATAGAGCTACATCCCTCACTTATGTCAAGTCAAGCTGACCTAAATACAAACGCCCAGTCAGCTGTCCCTACGGATCACCTCAGTGCAGAGAAGGTTAGCCTGCTCCCCTCCTTGCTCTCTATGGACACCCGTCTCCTTATTAACTGAATACGACCTAATTAGCCTCCTCATTTCTGGCCAGTGGCCAGCTCTCATCTGTTGATGGTAGGTACTAATTCCCTGAGAAGTAAGATGTAAAAGGGCACAGAGAGAAACCACGGGCCTCTTAGCTCACATCCAGGTGTGGCATTTGGAGCTGAGCCCCCCCCCTTCCCCTGACTCTTGTTTTCATGTTGGTGGTCTTAATTAAATCGATATTTTGAGAAAGGAGGTCCTGTTTGTTCAGTTAATGAACCCCACTATTCTCTGCGGGTAAATGGAAATGCAGGTCCTCCAATTAGCATATGTTAGCATTTTACTGTGTTTATTCCTCACCGTTGAAAACAGCTTACCAAGGCAAAAAGCTTTTCCGTCCTTGTAAGAGTAGCTGCGGAACTTTTTCATCCCAAAAATAATTGACTAAAGCTAATTAAACAAAGACTTAATAAACTTACATATAAATGCTTTTTGCATTTAGATTGACCGTATGTGTGTTTGGGTGCGGGGGGGGGGGGGGGTTGTTGAATCACCGCAGTCCACATGCACATTTAAAAGACATTAGAAAGATCAAGTGAAAAAAATACTTTATTTTCATAAATGTATACAGTACATGTGTGGGGAAATCCCCGCCTTTACAGTTGTCTGCGTCACGCTGCAGCCTGCATATACGTTATTATATTGTTTTTCATATTTACGCAAGCTCTGATAGCAAACAAACATACAAAAAGAGAAAAAAATTTTCTATAATAAAACTTAAAAATATAAATTCATTAAAATGTGCAAAATTATTGTCCACTAATGCTTTTCAAAACATTTTGGATGTAACTGCTGATCCAGCTTGATTGTCTAAATAATAATAATAATAATGATAATAATAATAATAATGATAATAATAATAATAATAATAGTCATAATTATAATAATAATAATTATTATTATTATAGGCAGACACATAAAATGACCATGTTGCAGTGGCTTGTCACATAAATACTCATCAGATTTTATTTCCCTTAAGGATTTTAGCCAAAATGAATTGCTCATTCACTATCTCTCTCACTCAGTGAATTGCACCCTCTGTATTTTTCATACCATCTGTAAATCATATATACGTCAGTACATTAATGTACTGAATGGTCTCTTCCTCTGTAGTCATATGAGGTTATCCATCATTTTCATCATCCATTCAGACAGTTATTCAAAAGTCAGTCGTTGTACAGGTCATTATTTATAATTGCAGCCTCTCCCTGAGGGGACATCTGAAGACGTCGCTTCTTGCCAAAGGTGGAGAAGGAATTGTGGACGTCCAACTCATTTCGCTGCACAGCAGGCCTCAGGGTACAAAAGCCCGATGGTGTCCCAGGGATGTACACATTGTGGTGGTAGTCGGGTGGCGGATGTGGATGAGGGTGAGAGGGGATCGATGGCTGCTGCTGCTGGGGAGGAGGTGTACACCGGGGAGTCCAAGGGCGAGAGGGGACCCCACTGGTAGAAGGAGACATTTTATATTCTGTAGTATGACACAGGTAAAAAGAAAGGAGAGGAGGAGCAATTACTTACATTTTTACAACACTGATTTAATGCTGTAGTACTTCTTTTTAATTTGCATAGCATTTTTTTTAAAACAACAGTTACATTCAACAAAAGAACAGATTAGCAACAAAAATTAAAAAAGAGAACAATAATCATCTGAATACAACCCTGCTTATGTTGGTGGTAGAGGAGGTGAGGAAGACTTTACCAACAATCCATTAAAGGGATAAAAAAAGAAAACAAAATGTCATTGCTTGAAGACATGAAGGTGTGTTGTGTTATATACATTAACTGTGTCTGGTTATACACAACACACTGTAAATACGTGTCCAACCTTACATGTGTGTAATCTAGGTTAATGCTGTTTGCAGTCCACTGGGTTTAGTTTGTCTTACCTTTCATGCCTCTCATATGAGTACCCCAGGTCCAGTACTGTCCTGGTGCCATAGAGGTGACATAGTTTTCTGGATCTGCATGCATGGCCTTGCACATAAGGGTGCCATCCATGTTGATGGAGTTGTAACTAAAAGCAAGATACCACTCTGTGGTTACAACCTACTTTACTCAGACATAAATTCAATATCTATATCCAGTTTAACATGAGGGATTTTTATTCAGGCTCTCTACTTCAGCCCCTTATGGGGTTATTACACTCAAACACTATTAAATATTGAGAAAATTTCAAGGTTAATCTATACTGGGTTGAAGGCATGCAAAGGTCAAAGGTCAAAACGATACCTTTTAATGGAGGAGTTCTTATTTTTTGTCAGAGTCCAGTCTGTGTTTGGCTGCTTTAGCTGCAGAGAAAGAGCATAACAGAATTTAATTCCGACTTAATAAAAATGACAAAATCTTTGTGTAAATTCACACGTTACTACACTAGGGTCAATTCATAGAAATTCTTAGAAATTTCTTTCTTCAAAATGAGTTTCAGTCAAACCGTTTTGGATAGCATGTCTGTTGAATCTGCCCTCTTAAATCAGAAGAGGTCATTCACTGAAGTGAACGTAAGCATATTCCTTTAGAAGTAGAAGCCCTGATTGACAATTCATACTTACGTAACAGTAGCATTGGCATCAAATTGTAGATAAAATATTAAAGTAAAAGTACTGGTTTGATCCTTCTGATTCATTTTTGTTGAGATATTGGATCATTCGAAACATGTACTGAAAAGAAACCATGTAAGAGTTTAGAGGGAAAGATCCCCACTATGTGGAGCTGTTAATGACTCATAGACACCCGAAATGTGACCCCAACTACACACTGCTTTTTGTAGCCAGCTAGAGGCCAAAAGGTTTGGAGACCACCGGTTTAATCTTTAACGATTAGTTGTATCCATTGTTATTTTATCCACTGCGTAAAATCTTCACTCTATAACTAACAGGTAACTGAAGCTGTCAAAGTAGAGAGTTAAATATTCCTCTCTGAAATGTAGCAGAGTGGTAGTTCAAAAAAGCAAAAGATTCAAATACTCAAGTAAAGTAAAAGTACCTATAAATTGTACTTAATCACAGTACTTGAGTACTTTATTTATTTATTTATTTATTTTATCTAGTTTCTTTCCAGCATTGGTGATAATTGACATGAGGAGCGGTCTATCGTCGTGTTTTTCCTCAAATGGAGACAACGCCATTTTTCAGATGGATCTTGGCTGCCGCCCTGTGGATGCTTGACGGAACAGATTTCTTTCTTTAAAGAGCAGAGGTACTGTAGCCTTCAGCTTCGACTCGCCTGTCACTTAGTTTTGCTTTTATCCTCCGTGGCGCAGCGGGAGGGGTGAAACAGAGCACCCGAGATATATTTATTCCGGGTCTGAGTCTCACAGTACGGATCCCACGCTCTATTAATTCATTTAAAGTTGTTAACAAGGGGGCTGCGACGTAAGCGTATTATTAGAATCGGTATTCAAAATACACTCCTCGCCAACTACGCACAAAACCAATTAGAACCCCACCGGGATGAAACGAAACATGATTTTAATCTTCAAAGGAAACCATGCCAGGGAGAAAATTAAGAAAATTACACACGTCATTGTTTTGTGGATTTTATGCATCATTCTACATTAATATTTGCCTGATTCTCCTCGAGCCAGGCTTTTAATTAAAAAGTCTCACGGAGAGCCTTGAAAAAAGTTTGGCGGTCCTCGCGGCCGCAGCCCACAACCCAAGACAGCTCAACGCGCACCCATGCACGCGCACGTACCTGTCCCGCGAGTTTTCACCCGCTCGGGTGTGTGTTCAAATCCCTCTTTTCACCTCCGATCCATCAACCTAAGCGGGCCCGTGCACTCGCTCCGTGTAATGCTCAGATAGTTTCATTGTGATTTGTCTTTGAGATTTAATGGGTCACTGACGACCTCGCGAGGACTCCTGTGGGCGCGCTGAGGGACACCGCCGGGGTGAATTAGTGGAACCAATTAGCGATAGGAAGGACACTGTCTCCTGAAGGAGCACGGCTGCAGGCAGAACAATCACCGTGACCTCGAAATCCCTCTCGTGGCCAGAGGTGCATGTGCCGGTGACCGAGGTGACATTTCTCAGTCTGCCTGGTGGAGTCTGGTGTCGGGGCTCGGGGTTTTTGTCCCTCTGCCTTCTGATGAAAACGGGCAGAGGGACAATGAGCAATACGCGCACGTTTACGGTCTGCTGCCCCGTCTGTTAGAATTAGAAAACACTGATTATAGACATCCTGCCTCCGTAGATTCGCTCTCTCTCTCTCCCTGTCTCCTTCCTTACCCCTCCTTCTATTTCACCCCTCCTCTTCTCCGTCCTTGCTCGACAAATACGGAGCCACATATCTCTCCCTCCCTCTCGCTCTCCCCGCATTCAGAGGACAACGCCGGGGCCAATCTACAGGCGTCCCACGTCTCAGTCCAGCCTTGTCCTTGTACCCCCCTCTCCTTCTCCTTGCACCCTCCCCTCTCGATGTCCTCCTTGTCTCCCCAAAACCGGCCTTTTGCCATTTTCCATCAATAATGTACTACCCCCCCCCCCTTACACACACCCTTGCGAATACGCCACATTGTGTGTAGTATAATGGCTCGGCCGTGGTTTTGCCCTTGAGGCATAGTTAGTGAGGTTATCTGTCCTATATTGTTAGATTGAAAACAAGAGGGCGTGTCGCAATCCCCACTGACCGAACAAGAATTGTCTGAACCTGAGGCAGATGAATTCACAGCGCTGCCATTCACCTTGTCCGTCACGTATATAACCTTGACTTTTTGTTCAAACTGAGGTGGATGTGCTGGTATCCGGTGTGTGTGTGCGCGCGTGTCTGTGTGTGTGTGTGTGTGTGTCTGTGTTTGTGTGTTTGTCTCCCTCACTGCGTGAAAAGTATGGTGCAATGACACTGGATGATGTGGCCAACTGATCTCGCCGGTCACAAGCTCTTATAATTAAGATTATGAGGTTTTTTGTTTTTTTGTTTTTTTTAAAGCTTATTTTCCACGTGTAAATCAAATACGTGTCGAGACTGAAAGAGGATCCATGTTTAACTACGTGTCCTCTTCCTGTCACATAGTAATTGATATTTCACTTCATTCTATACAGATGATGAGACACGGTATGTGAACAGCGTACGCTCCTCGCGAGACGGGGCTTTACATTTTCATTAACATGTCAATTAAAATGTACCCTGACCTCGTCTCATTTCATTCGACTGGCTCAAAGCATTGCCACAGGCAGCACAATTAGGATAAATTATAAATTATTTCCATAATTAAAAAAAAAAAACAATGGCGAGGGCACACTGTGTAACACACTTATTAACGGGAGAGGGAAGAGAAGGAAATCAAGGCTTTGGTCACTTTTTGCCCAGTATGAGTTAAACATCTGTCTGGCACGCGTGATTTGACCTTCACGGGGGAATGTCACAGTCTAGATTCTTATCAGAGACAAAAAAAAGATGGATTTTTTTTCTGGGGCAGTGAGAGAAACGGGCAGATTTAAATAAACGGGATACGCTCTGGCGACTACATTTACTATTCTCTGATTCTGCCGTACCTCGTTGGGAGTTGTTGCTCCGTTGTTCACAGATGCGCTCCTGCTCTGCGCGTTCCACGAGTTTTCCGCGCTCTTTGCCTCGTTGTTCCTGGGTGTGCTGCCGGGGCTGCACGGCTTCAGAAACATAAAGTCACTTTTTGCGGATTCGGGCGTCAGGCACACTTTATAACAATATGACTGAGAGAGGCTGCTGTTTCCGTTCACCTCCATGCAGTTTGTGGGCACTTTGGCCGCGGATGAAATCTGCAGGTTGAGGTTTGATTTTTTGAACACCTCCGGGGGCGGCTCAGGCTGAAAACCCCCGCAACAGCAGCAGGCGAACGGGGGCAGGTTGTACCCGCTGAGGCTCTCCCTGTCCTTGTAGCACTTCACCCCGGCCAGCACGATAATAGCCACCAGAAATATTAAAGATATTGTGCTCAGTGACACGATCAAGTAAAGAGCGAGGTTTGAGGGGGGCTGTGGGCTGAGTGTGAGGTCTCCGAAATCTGACAGCGACTCGGGTACGCTGTCTACCACTGTGAGGACAATGGAGACGGTGGCGGAGAGCGGTGGCTGTCCGTTGTCCTTGACTAATATTACCAGTCTCTGCCTCGTTGCGTCCTTTTCCACTAACCGGCGAATAGTCCTGATTTCTCCCGTGTACAGAGCGACACTGAACAGTCCCGGGTCTGTCGCCTGCAAGAGCTGATAGGACAGCCGAGAGTTTTGCCCTGCGTCCGAGTCTAACGCCGTTATTTTGGTAACCAGATACCCGGCGTCTACTGACCGCGGAACCACCTCTGTGGCCACGGTGCCGTTTTTGGGCAGCGGGGATACAATAACAGGTGCATTGTCATTCTGGTCCAAAACAAAGACGTTGACCGTGACATTACTGGAGAGAGGGGGGAAACCGGCGTCCTGCGCCTGGACCAGAATCTGAAAGTTTCTAAGTTGCTCATAATCAAAAGAGCGCAGTGCGTAGATATTGCCGTTGTCAGAGTTGATGGAGACGTAAGTGGACACGGGCATGCCCTGAATCTGACCCTCGAGAATAGAATAGGACAGATAGGCATTCTGGTTGGAATCGGGGTCGAATGCAGTTACTGAGCAAATGGAGGCGCCCGGGGCATTGTTCTCGGTAACGTAAACTGTGTATGAAGGTTGGGAGAACCGCGGGGGGTTGTCGTTAATGTCAGACACTTGGACGAGGATGGTTTTCCTGGTGGACAGCGAAGGGGAGCCCAAGTCACGGGCCGTGAGGCTGATGTTGTACTCGGACACCGTCTCCCTGTCCAGAAACTCGCTCGTCACCAGGGTATAATAGTTTTTAAACGAGGAGTGGAGCTGAAAGGGAACGTTGTTCGGAATTTGGCAATCAACGTTCCCGTTCTCTCCCGAGTCCCGATCCATGACACTGATAACAGCTATCACCGTGCCCGGCGGCGCGTCCTCCTGGACAGGAGTGGACACTGAGGTGAGGATGACTTCGGGCGCGTTGTCGTTCACGTCCAGAATGTCTACCAGTACTTTACTGTGCACCGCCACTGCCGACGGCCCCCTGTCTTTTGCCTGCACATACAGCTCATACACACTGGCTTTCTCGTAGTCCACAATGCCCTTCACTCGGATTTCGCCCGTGTACGGGTCCACGCTGAACAGTTCGCGCACCTTGAGTGGCGCGTGCCCGCTGAACGCGTAGGTCACCTCCCCGTTGGAGCCCTCGTCCAGGTCTGTGGCGTTTAGCTTCAGCACCAGCGTCCCCCGCGGTGCGTTCTCCACCAAGCTCGCCCGGTAAACCGAGCGGTCAAACACGGGCACGTTATCGTTGGCGTCTAACACCGTAATAGTGATCAACGCTGTCCCGGAGCGTTCCGGCGACCCCCCGTCAAAGGCTGTTAGAACCATTTCGTGTTTTTTCTGCTGTTCCCGGTCCAGTGGGGTGTCCAGCACGAGCTCGGCAAACTTGCTTCCATCATTGCGCGTCTGGATGTTCAGTATGAAGTGCTCGTTTGCGCTTAGCTGGTAGGAGCGCAGAGAGTTGGTGCCCACGTCCTGGTCTTGTGCGCTCTCCAACGGGAAACAGGAGCCGGGTGCAGCCGACTCCGTGATGTCAAGATTAAACTCGCTCCACGGGAAACTGGGAGAGTTGTCGTTGACATCTAAAATCTCCACTTCCACTCTGTACAGTTCTAATGGGTTTTCAATAACCACTTGTAAGTGTAAAAAACAGCTCGGGCTTCGTTCACACAGCTCTTCTCTGTCTATCTTTTCATTGACGAAGAGAATGCCATTCTCCAAGTTCACTTCTAAATACTGCTTATTTGCGCCGGAGACTATACGAAACCGACGGGCCGACAGCTTGGCTACATCCAAGCCCAGGTCCTCGGCGATGTTGCCCACAAAAGCTCCATGTTCCAGTTCTTCGGGAATGGAGTACCGAATCTGCGCAAGAACCAGGTCCACTACACACGCACACAAAAGCAAACATATAACCAGCCCAGTCACCGGTACCCAACTGCCCCTGGTGAGTCTGTGATCCATTTCGGCGACGTGCGTAAAATCAGCTCACCGAGACATCGTTCTCCTTAAAAAGCCAATCAGCCGCACAGTTGAAAGTAAAGACAGAAGCAGAGCCCGTTCCGATCTAAAAAAAAAAAGAAAATCTTCAGATGTGAGTTTGCAACATCTACATTGACGGATAACTTTACTGGACAGTTAAGAGGGGACGGGAGAGGAGAGCGAAAGCACCTCTGTCCCCCTCTCTCTCTCTCGGTTGTGCGCCAAGTGCAACACCGACGGTGTGTGAACGAGGGAGGCTCGCGCTTTGATTTTCCAGTGTATTAGACACACCGAGGAGCTGTTGGGGAGGCGTGTGTGTGAGAGAGTGAGGGAGAGAGAGAGGGGGGCAGCGGCAGCGCAGCTTCTCGCAGCTCCGTATTGGAGGACGCCGACGCGAAGTGCGACTCTAATTACTGTAGACGTTTAACCATTTCCCATCCTCGTGTCTGTTCCTCTGACCTATTAAAGAGACGAGAAGGCGTAAGTTTGACACCCGACGCCAGAGCCAGATTTGGATTAGGGGACAAATTGTGTTGTGGGTGTCGTTTTCCAGGCTACGTTTAACTGATGAGGATGGACAAGGATTTATCCTGGTGACCACAGTTGCCCACAGGCCCGGGATGGCGGTGGTAGCCACTATCATTTTTACTTTGATTTACTATAACGCTCAATGTAGCTTCAGAATAAAAGAAAAGATAATCCATCCGGGGTTCTACCATTACATGTTGCAGTGACGAAAACAAAAACACTCCTTCGCTTTCCCTCAAATGGGCCAGTGGACATTGCCAATAGGCTTCTGGGATTCCATGATCCTTTTTAATGAGAGCCCTTTGAAGATGAATGTCCACATGGAAAAAACACAGCCACATTCATTAATCATCACATACAAAATTGGGGTTTTATAAAAAAGAATCTTTGATGGGTCATGGTATTCACTTTTGATCAATATTTAAAGGAGTGTGAGCGACATTTTGGATCTTAAAATGATTGTAATTACAATCACGAGTGGGCGATCCACTCATACAAATACACATTACACGGCTTTAATTCAGTTAAGTAGGTCTGAACACACAATCAACATAAAAGCAATGACATAAAGCCTTAATCATACTTGTCTCTAATCAGGTATTACATTTGGGATTAGATAAATATCGCATAGGTGATGTGTTTTCAGTACAGGGGGTAGCAGGAAGAGGCGCGCATTAATACTGGAGGGGGGGGGGGTCGAGGACTAAAATCTTTTACTACACTATAAGTGACTTCAGTATCTCAAAGTACAAGCATCAAGCTCTGTAGTGTTTTTACAGGACAAAGAGGACAACCTCCTTAGAGTCCGGCACATGTTTGTTCAGATCTAATCCTTTTTCCTCTTAATCCAGGTCAGTTAGACAACCACTGAGCCACAGGGAGAGTGAGAGGGAAACTGAAGGATGCCTTTGTGAATTCGGGTTCCTCTCCACACAGACACGAGTGGCATCCTAATGTAAAATGGTGGCTTGAAATCTGAGAGACTCTTCTTGGGACTGACGACACAGCCCATCGGCATCTGGGCAGCGTTGGGCTTGGCAGGTACCAGAAAAGAAGAAAAAAGATAAGAGAAAGATGAGAGAGAGAACAAGAAACTTAATATTCTGCATCCTTAGATCAACATCCGTCAAATTGCCCCCTAAACCTGAGGACTTCATCCTCTGTTGAAGATAGTGTTGTTGGCCGGTCCTCTGTGACAATGATTGGGGAAAACCAAGCCACACTAGTGTCTAATGTTGTTGTGATGTTTTCAGTGGCAAAATCAAACGGGGCTAATGGGAATACTTTAACTTAGAGATAGTGGTTGTTTCTGAAATTTCTCTTTTAAAAGAAAATTCTAAGAGAAAATTAGTTTTAGGAATGGTTTGGGGCGTGTGTTGGGGTTATTCAGTCTGGTATTTAAAACGGGGATAACAAAGATCACGACATATTTGTGATTAAAAAAAAACTGCAGTGCTTTCAAATGTGTACACGCTCATTATGGAATAAGATGTTACATAATGAGTATCATTTATTCTTTCCCCGTGAACAGAGGTTGTTCCTGGTCTATCTGTCCAACAACCAGCCCTCGAAATGTAACAGTCCCCTTTCAGAAAAAAAAAAAAACTAAAATCCGCAGGTTTAAATAAGCAGAAAACACAATCTGCTTGCAGACTTAACCTCAAGCAGATGGTTAAGCTTCTCCAGAAATGATTACATTTCTGGAAAAGAGAAAAAAAAAAAACACCACCACCATCAGTTCCATTGCGTTCCCCTTCTTTTTAATTAACGGAGTGAAGGATTAGTGTGCAGCTATCCAGGATCAACCCTTCTGCGACGGAAGAATACAAATGTTTTGTGATAAATAATCCCAGAGCACTCCGGCCGGCGGTTCCTCGGTGCCTGCACTACATTAACATGCATTACACGGAGAATTAAGCTGGTCTCATCCGCCCCTATCGCCTCGCTCACCCCATTGTCCGACAGGAAAGACAGCCATTACTTTCTCTGGACTACGGCTCCACAGCCACCTGACCGTGACCCGGCACTCCACTCCCTGAAGGGTGTGTCACAGGTTGAGAGGGCGGGAACAGGGCTGGTGGAGGGCTAATGTTTGGATCGTGTTTATTTATTCATTTTCACGCTTAAAAATAAGTGTTTTCATGTGACCAGTTGTAGGCTACGGGTTATTTGCCCAAAAGTGCGCTCAAGTAAGACCAACCGAGTCTTTTTTTTCCCATTCGTGATCTTGTGGCTCCATCTACCGGGTACTGGCCGAAACTGTAAAAATGTGTGGAAATAAGTAGGCCTGTTGTAATCTCAGAGGCATGTCCCGGCAACGGGGTGTTGAGCAATTGAAGCGCCCCCTCCAAAAAAAGTATTATGTGAAAATAAAAGTTTTGTTTGTCTTATTTCAAAATCATAGAATCAATATCGATTTCACTGGCCAAGTGTGTAGACACGAATGGTGTATGGATCAGATTCAGTTGTTCTCAGTAAATATATGCAGAGAGCAAATTTACAGGAAGAGATAACATTGTAAAAAATACAAACAAGCATAAACATATAGTGGTTGATTAATATAGATTACAATGGATTCGATCTATTGAATAGAAATATTATTAACCCAATACAAGAGGCTTGGAGCATCAATGTTACAGTTTCAAACATTTTGGGATAAAACTGTTTGGTATACCAGTAAACTATATACTATATTTGCTCCAGTACTCAAGAGAGAATTAGTTGTATTGTTTGTGACATAAAAAGTCCACTAGTACATGTCATCGTTACAAAACCAAACACTCTGCCTTTCCAACCAGAATAAAATGTCCTTCTTAACCTAGAGTTTTGGCATAATGATTGACCTTCGTCAACAATTTGAAAACCACCGATTGATAGTCCTGCAGATTCATGATTTGAGGAAGATGAGTCACCAAAATCATCCAAGGGTCTCGGGCTTTTTATGTGTGATCTTAGTGCGCCATCTACCGGACATTGATCGGCACGACGGCTACTGTGTCCATAGAATGAAAACACAGTGTGTTCATAGTGAAAATACTCTGTAATCAAATTTATTGTTTGTTTCAGTAAACTCCGAGTTTGAGATTCGTTTTCTTAATCCCCCCTCATCGGCTGAAAATGACACTGTCATCTGCAGGGCGTTGTTATTACCTCCTTCTGCAGAGGGCAGATTACTGGCGGGGGATTACTGATTAAAAAAATTCGTTCTGTCCCGTGAATGAGCAAAACTAAACAAAATACATTAAATTAAAACAGACTATTGCAGTTTGTTTTAATTCAAATAGCCCTCCTATTAAAAAAATCATTATTATGAGCACATGTAATAATAGTAACTTACTCAGTGTTTTTTGCGGTTGAAAGACAGTGTCTGCAGTGTTCTTATTATTTAAGCATTATTTTTTTTCCCCCCAGTTGACAGTCTTTTATTCTTAAGGTGGAGAGCATGTAAGAACACTATGTTAAAGGCAAATACGTTGAGCCATCTTACAGCGACTTCTACTGGAGGCAAACGTGTACGTCTGGGCTGCCGTCACCTCTGAGCTTGAACAGCACGTCCAATAGCTGAAGTACAGTGAAATGTTACTTGTCGAGGGGACAAAACACACACGAGAGGACGGAACACACAAGCACACACACACACACAAGGGATGTTTGTTTTTATTTTGCTTATTTTGTTGGACGGGAGAATATAAAACATATTCTTACTATACAAAAGTAATTTGATGGTTTGTGTGTGTGTGTGTGGGGGGGGGTCCAGCTCATATGCTATAAGATCACAACACGACCAAAGTTGATTATTTCTCTACAAACTAACCCGATGCAGTAGAGTCGAGACTGCAGCTTCCTTAAAGCGTGAGCAGACTATCGGCCATGGATGGTTTCCATAGTTTGTTTTCGGGGTTTACTGCCAATGTATCTATTATTTATATCTTTCAGCACAGTCCCCACTGCTGAGGGTGAAACAGGATGAACTCGCCGTTTACCCGGAATGATCTTTGAATGGCGTCTTCTTTTTTTTGGAAAGTAATAGACGTTTTGTCACGTTGACACAAAAAATCCACCAGGAGGAGCTAAAGACCAATAAAACACAGGTGAAAGTACAATTTCCAAAATTCTCTCTGTCTGTGTCTTGTCAAACGCTGAAATGCTCACATGGATTAAGGCTCATATGATGACGAAGGCCTATGATTATTCTCTTCCTATGAATACATAATATATGTATATGTGTATATGTATGTGTATGAGTTAGAGAGAGAGAATGTCCTTTGATATGATATATGAGTGTGCATATATGGCCACTTAGATTATTTTGATTACTTCAGCAGATGTGACATGTGTGAAGAGACAACAAAACACAGAGACATGATGAAAGAGAGGTTTGACTCCCACCTGCAATTAGCTTCGCCTCATCACTCTCTGCAGTTTCCATAATAGCCTGGTGAACTCTATCCACTCTGTCACCACAATATCTATCAGAGGAGATAAACTGAAAAAGAGGGATGCGAGGGTGAGAGAAAAGGTGGGAGGTCATACCAGACACTGAGATAGGTACAAGAAAACATGGGGGAGGAAGGCAGGTGAGGAGGAGATAAGACAAGACAAAGAGAGAAAAACAGAAGAATGTTGAAGATACACAGTAGCAGACCAAGTGGTGAAGTGATAGGAAAATGAAGAGCTGGGATAGGGGAGTGGAGAGGGAGGAAAAAGAAGGAAAGAGAGAATAGAGGGTTTCGTCCACATGCTTCTCAGCTGTGTAAACTGAACGTCTCTGCTGCTTCTCGGATTCCCCCGAAGAAGGGGGATATTTATAGGAAGCTGGCAGTGGCAGTGAATGGACCCTTGCTCTGTCACACCCACTAATATTATTATTATTACTTTATAAGCGCAAAAATGGAAAATGTCAGCAACCTGAGAGGCCTGCAGAGAAAGTGCGTGCATGTACTGTGTCTCAGTCCCTGTCAGTGTGTGTGTCAGCCGTGTGTGTGTGTGTGTGTGTGTGTGTGTGTGTGTGTGTGTGTGTGTGTGTGTATGTATGTGTACCCTCATGTTCATGAGAAACTGTCTGTTGGTGAGATGTGGCCTTTATATGAAACGGGCAAAAGGAAGAAACGAGAAGGCAGGATTAGAGAACGAACAGAAAAACAGGGAGAAGTTGGCACCTATCGAGGGGTGAAACCCGATCTACTGAACTTATTAGAGCTGTCAAAGAGTGAGAGAAAATAGAGAGAGTGAGAGAAAAAGAGAAAGAAAGAGAGAGAGAGAGAGAGAGGTGGAGCAGGGCCAGACAGACACAGACATGAGCACATATTCCAGCTTCAGATTATAAGATTCCCGCAAGTTGCAGACGTGTTGAAACAGACTACACACTTACACACACATATACAGGCACAGACACACACACAGAAACTCACACAGTACCACGTGCACCTGGTAACAGATGCAAACTCAGGCACACACACAGAAACACAAACAGTCTGATAGACATAACAGACGTGCACACGCATGCACACATGCTGGGAAGAGAGGAAATTCCAGAGGGAACAGGTGGGAGTGGCGATAGCAATCTATCAGGATGACTTTGATCTTCCCCATGCCTCTGTCATCACTGCTGAAATACTGGATGGATCAGGCCGTCCTCAAATTAATCATAATGTGCATACACACGCCAAGATGTAATAATAGCACCATACTGAAATACTTGAAAGTAAAATTTTTGTTTTGATGGAGTTAGAGCACATTGGGGTGCATGTGCAAATTGAAAATAGATTGAAATGCCCCCTTAGTCTATGCACACTTCCTTCTGTTCTGTCCAATGTAAAGCAGAGACAGAGCAACTGTGGCATCTCTTCTCTGTTTTTTTTGTTTTGTTTTCGGTTTGGGGTTTTTTTTTTGTTTTTTTTTTGCTTTGCTGTGTTCAGTGAGAGAGGCTTATCTGAAGGGGGCAGTGTTGAGAAAAGCTCCGGGGAGATACACCTGAAAAATTACAAATAACATCATGGGAATGTTTGGTCTCAATAAGGGAAACAAAACAACGGTCATCATCGTCACTGTCAATACAGTCCCATTTAATCATTTAATGTTTATAGTTTCTCATGATTGTCAACAAGATGATCTTTGACGAGATTTGAGGGTGGGAAGAAAAACACGAGGAAGGAAAAAAGGAAGGGAAAAGGGAGACAGAGAGGAGACAGAGACATGGCTCTGGCACAAATGCAGTGTCTACTGAGGACAGAAGTCAAAGCTCAAGTGTGTGTGTGTTTGTTTGTGTGTATGTATGTGTGCACATGTGTATGTGTGTGTGTGCTGGGTGACCTGAACCTAAGGGCATGTTGAACAAAATCACTCAGTGCAATGTCCCATCGCAAGGAAGAAAATACCAGAATGTCCGTAATATCAGCCAAAACTCTCTCCTCTCTCTCTCTCTCTCTCTCTGTATGTGTGCAAGTACCAAGGCTGAGATGAGATTGGAGAGCCCCTGCCTTAGGGGCCACAACGACAGTTGATTGACAAGCCACATGAACATGAATGTGCCTGTGTAACCCTCTCCATACCAAATCCTCATAATAACACCACTTCTTCTCTTTTGGCTCTCCTCTCCACCCCATCCATTCTGCACTTCCCCTCTTTCTAGCCCTCTTCACCCTCTACACCTTTCTCCCAACCATCCCTCTTCCTCTTCTATTTCCTCCAGGCCTTTTTTATTGGGGGGTGGGCATATATTAATGACCCTCTCGGTAATCAGCTACTTTAAAGCATAAAAAGTCATGAATGGAGGCCTGCCCCTGAACAGGTTTGCACATAAACACATCGGTCAGCTCACAGAGTGTGCTGCATGGCCAAAAAACGATCGTGAAAACATGCAAGGAGGAAAAAACTCAATCGTGACGGAAACCGTTTGCAGAAATTATTCATTTCCCTCCTTTTTTATGTTTTCCTTGTGCTGACTGTACACCCCTCCCTCTCCCCAGTCTCCCTCTTTCACTCTCACTCTTTCCCTCCTGCACATTCCTCTCTGTTTTACATATCTCTGACCCCCCCAACACCCCCTGCATTATACCTCACCACTTTTAAAACAGCTCTCCTTCCCCCTCTCTTTCTCTCTCTCTCTCTCCACCTCATTCCCGCCCTCCCCTCACTACCTGACATTGTGGCTCGATGCCCAATGAGTCACACCTCTGCTAAAATCATCAGAGATGAAGGGAGGGGGGGAGCAAAAGAAAGAAATCGTCAGGGAGAGAGAAAAAGCAGGAGAGTATGACAGAGAGAAAAATATAGAAAATAAAAATGGGAGGAGAGAAACTTTGAGAGGCAGAAAGAGGGAGCCTCCAGGGAGAGAAAAGAGCATAGAGTGCGTTTAACTTTTTGACTCCAGTAGTCAGTGTGTGCTTGTCAGTAACAGTTAGCCAGTAGACAACAACACTTTCCAAACACTGCCTAGGCACACAAATGCATGCACAAATACACATGCACACACAGCCATACACAAACTGTCAAGCAATGGCATCGTGCATAACCCCACCTGCATGCTCTGCAGACACATACACACACAAACACACGCGTACATACACACACACACACACACACACACACACACACACACACACACACACACACACACACACACACACACACACACACACACACAAACATAAATACAAACACACACACACATACAAACACACACACGAGCACACACACAGAGCAATCAGACATGCAAACAAACCAGTGTAGAAAGTGTGGCTGCAGCCCTGCCTCTCTACATCAGCCTCCCCCACCCTCTCTTGTCGTTGCCCATGGATACCACACAAACACTCCCTGTTGGGCAACATTGGGAGTCAGGAGAGGACGTACATGGGTCACACACCTCCCAACGCGCTGCGAGTTTAAAAGCAGTTGTATGTGTGAATGTGCATGAGTGTTTTTGTGCATTTGGTGCATATGCATCAGCCATGAGTTGTGCTGTTTTTGCACAACCAGTCTCTCCTTCTAGAAATGTGCCTGTGCAGAGCAAACAAGCAAAATCGGTGCTTGTTTCCAAGATGCTGCATGAAATATGCGTGATGAATATCACGTAGGAGTGTGTACAAATTGTCCAAGAAACAAAGAGCGGAAAGAGATAGACAAGCTCACCAGATGCAAAATAACTGCACAACACAAAAAATATAAGAAGGACAAGTATCGTTTACTACAGTAAACCTGCCTCTTATCCCTGAACTGTGACCCTGGCTTGCTCGTCACAGTGGGGGCACGGACTATAACAAGGCATGTGTTTTATGAACCCTTAGAGAACGCAGCAAGCTCTGTGGATGTTGTGCCACGTGCCTGTCATCATTCAGTAGTGTTGTTTATGAACATTTCTGTGCCTCAGTAAAACAAACTTATGCATCTGATACACAGGCTTACTTGTTCAGATGTTGAATCAATAGGTCTGTTGAAAAATAAATCAATCAGTCCATCAATCCACTGTTTTTTCTGTCTTAAAGATTTTCAGTTTGGCTTATCACCACATGTCCAGATGGAAGGGAACCAAGTCAGTTTCATGTTTCCTTTATCTTGGGTTTTGCACTGAGGGATTCTTTTTGATTTTAGGGGAACAGAAAGACTGCAGCTGAAGACTCTTCAGAACCTCTACAAATGGCACAATCTATTCTGCTTTGATGGGGTCAATCCTAACTGAAGCCCCAGGCTTAGGAAGCGGAACAGGCCTCTACCCATAGCTGTAATGTTTTTAAAGCCATACCAGCCAGCCACAAAGCTCCTTTTGCCCTTTGTACAGAACACACCAGACAAAACCTTGGAAGCCATCCACTGCAAAGCACATTCCCAAAGTATTTCTTTTTTCTTCTTTTTACAAGTGTGGGATGGGGTCGAACAACAATTACGGTAAAATGTGACTAATATGTCACAGACATACTGGTGTGTTTTTTCCTGACGTACTCTTTCTTTTTTCCCCTTTTCCATCCATCTCTTCTTGAAAATTCTTCTCTTTCACTTCAAACCCCCGTAATTACAAACAAAAGCGCTGACTCTCCTCCAGCTGAAACAATGATAATGACGGAGAGTAGTAAGCGTGTGTGCGCTTGTGTGTCTTCATCAAAGCAGCGTTGACGTTGATTGGTGTAGAGAAATGTGTGGAGGACAGCAAGGATTAACACAATCTGGGCATGAAGCCCCAAAGCAGAGAGAATGGTGTCTGTGTGTGTGTATGTGTGTACATATGTTGACTCTGTCTTGATAGCAACGATCCAACACACAGCTGCTCACTAAGCTTGGCATTTAAATGAGGCAAACAGACACTTGGAGCGAATGGAATACAGACAGAGGATGGTGTCAACAAAGACAGATAGAAGAGATTTGAGGAGCAGCAGCAGCAGACTCTAGAGCAGGTTGCACTTGTAGTCGGGCATAAAAATGCTTTAGATAACATAATTGTGACATGCATATAGAGTCTGTACGAGACAGAAAAGGTGACATGATTGTGGATATCATACCTCATCTTTGGAGATCATTTGTCACAACTTACTTCTTTGTTGTCTCCCCTAACCTCACACACTCATACCAAAACCCAACTGTGCAGCTGAACATTAGGTGCAATACAGAGGGTGAGTGTTGCAGGGGTATCTAGGCCACATATATGCATGGTTGCGAGGTAGAGAGAGTGTACTGCCTGGTTGTGTTTGGAGCAGGCCCAGGCCAGAGGAGCTCAAAGCGCTGAATGTCATCATCAGAGCTGTCGGAGAGCCAGGCAGTAATCACACCCAGATCACCTACACGCTCACGCCAACTTACAACACCAGTCACCCCAGAGTGGTGTGTGTGTTTGTGTGTGTTTGTGTGTGTGTGTGTGTGTGTGTGTGTGTGTATCTGTGTCTGTCTAAAAACAAAAAGGGTGTGTGTGTTTGTGGTGTGGGGGCGGGGGGGGGGGTGAAGAGAGGAAGAAAACGAAAAACAAGAAGTATATGTGCATGCAGCAAGTATGCATCCTGTGTTACTGTAAAAAGTGTTTGTCCGCAGACAAGCATGTGGTCATAGTGTGAGTAGTCAGTGATTGAACGCTATGAATGTGTGTGCTGGAGTAGAGGGGGTATGTAATCTCTCCTCTTTTGTCCTCCTTCTCTCCATGTCAGTCTCATATCCCACCCCTCTATTTTCCATTTTTACATGCAGCTCCAGATGTGAAAGCAGTGAAATATTAAATTACAGAAATGGGCTTGTTTCTGCACTTTGCCTGTATCAAAAACAACCCAATCTCTGCTGTCTCTTGATCTCACACACACACACATTCTCAAACTCTGACAATCACATTTTGAACTGTGTATGACCATTCATTACCAATGAATGGAGCAAAGTAATGTAATGCTTGTTACTGATTGAGTGTACTTTGTGTAATCTTTGTTTCTTTTTTTAGAATCAGTGGTTTGATTATATGTTGAGACTCGCATTTCGAAATTTTAAAACAATGCTCACTTTAGAGTACACACTCTCCGCACATACTGCTTCAGAGTCAAGCAGTAACTACCACATGGATCTTGGAGCCCTTGCAAAAGCACCTTGAGATGCAGTCCCTCAAAGGCCACAAGAAGTTGACTCTAAGAAAACTCTTACTACACTGATCAACAGACCATTTCACAGATACTAATATAAACATTGTTAAAGGATCCATTTTTATTTCATTTTGCAGTTTGTGGTGATGTCAGTAGCTGATAGGAAATAAAAATGGAGCTGTGGTGTTTCATTGCAAAGCAATTCTAATTAAATGGTAGATATATTGAAATAGTTTTGTGTCCATCAGTTGTGATAATTATTGTTAGATAAGGGGGATGTTGAGTCATAAAGAGAACTTTATTTGGAGGCTATTTATGTTTGCTTGATTGATTTGCGTAATTATGCCCAAATATCATAACAATCAAATTTGATGGATGGCATTTTGCTCCTCCTACTTCAATTTCACTTCCGCCCATATTTAGCTAAAAAAATGATAAGTTAAGTTGAACCCAAAACCATGTCTAACAATGTATCCTTACAAACATAGGAATGTTCATATTTTTCAAAATCATTTTTTAAGATAAGATCAGAATATAATCCCCCTTCTAGCACTGCATAGTATATTATCATATTATATATTTTTTCTTTTTTTGAGATGGTGAATGTGTGTGTATGAATGCACATGTTTGTGGGACTTATTATTGATGATTATTAACAGAAAATAACATGGTGGTGTAGGGTAGTATAAAGTGTGGTAAAAAAAAAAAAAAAATCATCATTGAGTGCTTGCTTATGCAATCTGAGTGCAATGCAAGTGAGTATAACACAGTCATAACAACACACACACAACAACACAGTGCTAAAACACACAAAACACATAATTGACACTGAGGAGATGAAACTGAAATGAAACAAAATGAAAAAAGAAAAAAAAAGAAAAAGAAAAAAAAAAAGAAGAAAAAAAGAAAAAAAAAAAGTGACAGTGTAAAGTGTTTGTTTTTATTTATTTGTTTTATGTTACTGTTACTACTACTTACTATTTATATATATATATATATATATATATATATATATATATATATATATAATTATTAAGTATAAAGTAAATAATAGATAAGTTAAACTGGAATATTTTAATAGAACATAATTTTCTAAATGTGATTTTACTGTGTTGTGCTAAATAAAAACACGGGGAAAGGTTTATGCAAGGACTATGATGATGTTAGTGTCCTCGTCAATAAAGCCACAGAACTTGTTTTATGGAAATGTGTTTGGTGACTATTGCTGCATTTAAACCGAATGACGAGTCAACGGCTGTTGGAAAGGTAAACAGCAGTACCAGACATTTCAAAACACCGTGTCCTAGCATACAGTTGTATTTGTGTAAATTTCATAATTTCCATCATGGTCCTTGTTTGAGAAAAAAAAATCAAGTGAGGTAGGTTAAAATTATACAAAACACAATTAAAAACATCCCACAAAAGATACTTAGGATCGATTATTCACCAACCATGTCTTTAAACATTTCTCCATCTTTTGGACATCATGAGATGGACATCATGAGATGTCCATATGACATCTCATGATGTAATGAGCACACTGGCATCACAGCCAGCAATATGAAATCAGAAGCTAATATAGCATCACTAGCTTGTATTATAATGTTACAACATGCCCCAAAAATCTACACTCTCCCTTCTAGATATATTGTTCTGGAAGTGTAGCCCCTTACTCACCTCCTCCATAAACCCTGAGCTATCCCAGGGATACACATGACTTACTGATTGAGTGTAGACAACCTGATAGCAGTTTAGGATCACAGTAGAGTTAACACACTGTCAAATGACATGCAATGAGCACCTCAACAGAGGACAGATGAGAGTAACATGTGAGTGTATGCTGGGCGTGTGTATGTCTGCACATACTACATAAGAGGGCTGAGTGTGATATGTGTATATCATGTGTGTGTGCATGCGTCTGTTTGTGTGTGTGAGGGCTACCCTGCTCAGGGCATTGACTGAATTGTTTCCACATGTGCCTTAACGCAGAGTTCTGGGCGGGTTTGGAGGACAAGGGAAGAGAGGGGGCTGCAATGGTTGGTGTGTGTGTGTGTTGGGGGGGGGGGGGGTCAGATTTCATAGCACCATGCAGCACATCTGGGCTGCGGGAACAGAATTAGAGTTCCCACGACTGAAAACACATAGCCTACACACACTCACATGCATCTGCACACACCTTGATATTCCATGGATAGTACATAAACATCTGCGATGTGAAAGCAGTGAACATGTGCACATCTACCACCACAAACACCACTTCAACACATAACATACATGCACACGCTCTAAGCTACCACACACAGTCATACAACCAGTTACACAGTTCCTCATTTATGTGTACATGTGCAGCTTATTGTATCATGCTCTGTTGCTTTTTTAACCCTGGTCTTTTCTTATCCTTAACACATACACTCTGTCATGCATGCCTGCACACACTCACACAAATACACACAACACACACTCTGACAACACTTCTTCCCTGGCACAGCTCTCCCAAATGCTGCGGGCACACGGGCGTTTCACTGGCACGACACATGGAAGGAAAATCTGAATGTGTTCTCACTAATCATTCCCCAATTCCACTCAGACACTCAGAGAGAGAGAGAGAGAAAGAGAAAGAGAAAGAGAGGGGGAGAGATAAGGATGGACAAGTGCAGGGACTTGACAACCTGTATAGCAGGTGTTGAAAGGTGAGGAAACAGGAGACAATGTGAGCATCAGAGCAAAAGCCTGAGAAGAAAAAGAGAGTGGCAGAGGGATAAAAGCAGGTTAGAGGTGAATGAATAGGGAAAGCGGGTGAGTTTTAGGGGTGGTGCTGAGTGAGATGGGATAAATGGGGGCATGCCAGTTCCATAAACGTTTAATTGCCAGCAGGTTTATTCATGTTAAGCGAGAGAGAGAGAGCAGAAGAAAGAGAGAGCTTAAACAGTACAAAATCTGTCTAGAGCCCCCAAATCTAATTTACACAACAAACAGAGAGAGGAGAGAAGAGAGGGCAAAAACGGGGAGGGGGGATGCTAATTGGCTACAGTTGGGCATGTCTGGCCTGAGATGAAAGAGGAAGAAGACATAGAATGAGGGAGAAGGAAGGAGGGATGAGAGAGCAAAGAGAGGAATGAAGGAGTCAGGGAAGAGCATGGACTACACAGACTGAAGGATGGATGGATGAATGGATGGATAGATGGATGGGAATACACATGGTTGAAAGAGTGTCATCTGTAGTTTATATCACATAATGTATCCCGGCCATTACTGCTGTGTTCTTTCTTTTTTCTCCCACAACTGTTACTCAAGCCTCGGCTTTTCTTTCTCAAAAACAATGGAATGAATGAAAGCCTTTTCATTTGCATAAATAGTTCTAAAAAAACATTATGAGTGTTGAGACTTGGTGATGGGAAGGAGGATGCTACAGCTTATGGCCCATTCAATAGTCAGGAAAATATGAAGTAAATAAATAAATATCATGACATTATTGTGTTTATGGCTACTGCTTATGGCCACTGCTATTATTGTTAGTGTAGATTAAAGACTTTTATAGGTTACTTTTAAAAAGGCTGAACCCAAATTAAATGTCATTATTCATTATTCAACGGAGGTAACACATGATTGACATTCGGTCAGTGGCCGCTGATAGTTGGGCTAACCATCAAAATGGATGAGAGGACGGGACAGGCTGCATGGTGTTGTATTTCACTATTCCAGTCTTATTTACACTGCTGAAGCATTTCTCCATCTGTAGATGCATAGACTTTGAATGGAATCCACACATGAGTCAGAATGGACTTTCCCAGCTGTGCAGAGGTTTGGCATTGTCTGCTGTACTGGTGCAGGGATACTGGAACTGTTTTGGCTTGCAGAGCTCTTCCTGAATTGAAACAACTCGTAACCTCGATTCCTGCACAACAGGCTTAAAATTCTATTGGTCTCTCGTGTAAAGTGTACCTCTGTTTATAGCAGGGTCCTCTCCCCCTCGCCTCACCCCATTTTGTCTCTCACTCCTTATATCTCTCCCATTGTGTCTCTCTTCATCTCCTGATCCATCACATTTTACACCTCCTCCTCCCTGCCTCCCGTGTGTTTTCACTTAAACTTATTCCCGTATTACCCCCCCCCCCCCGAGCCAGGTGTGTAGTGCAGAGCCTAAATGTCACAAAGACAACATGATACCAACTTAATATGTCAGCAGTGTCCAGAGAAAGGTCAGAGTGTTTCTTGGTCTCGGCGAACCTTTGGCTCTGACTGGAAGAGGATGTGTTTGTAGTGACTGAACCAAAGGTAGGGACATTCTTAAAAAGTCTCTCTCCCCGTCTTTCTCCCTCTGTAATGCAGACCTATGTCTCCAGGCTGATACAGCATCTGTGCTTTGTTAAATATATTACTGTTACGCAAGAATCTGGGGCAAAGAACAACAACACTTGCTAAATATTTAGTTTATTAAAGTTAAAAATGCATTCAACTGCAGTCATGAATCCTTCTTGAGAAGCCGTCACTATGATTAATCATGAAAACAAAGCAGCATTTAAAAGGAAAATAAACCCAAGGCAGACCAATGGTGGAGAAATCGCTTTTGGTGTGTACCTGACTAGGTTTGGACCAGGGCCAGAGCCAGGCCAGGAAAGCAGGTCAGCGGGTACTGTTCTGCAGGAGATCTGTATGGAGTCTGCTCTGTGTGTGTTTTTGTGTTTAGCGCGGTTTAGTCAGTCTCTGATTCACAAACATTTAAGGCCCTGCTACTGCGCTGTTTCATTTTTCATTTAGTCACAGCCCAAGGCCATGTCCCAGATTGGAGACTGCTACACAGCACACCGCTGCCCTCTGCACCGCACCGAGCCGCTCCCCTCCTCATCGTCTGGTCTGGTCTGAGGAGATGAGGACCTGCCGGTGACCCCACAGCCTGTAACACACACACACATACACTCACATTCTTGCACATCTCTATATGCACGCTCGCACACACATAAACCTAAGCTGAGAGCAGACATATTTTTGTTTGTGCACACAAACACACACAGAGGCGAGTGGAGAAAACGCAGACAGATATGGAGACAGAACACACACAGAAAACATGTGGAACAGGCTGTCTAATTCCACTAATACACAAAAATCTGTAGAGACAGACAGGTATAACACAGCAGCCACTACAAACACAAAGAGAGACATTACACATACTCTAGTGCACAGTTAAGTGTCTAGTACAGTTTCACTTTAATGAACAAGTAGGCACTCATGAACACAGTTACACACACACACCTGAAACACCTGATAACTAGTCACATGTGTGCTCTACAGTTCCTAGTGCACACACACAAACACACACACATAAACACTCTCACACACAAACAAGTACAAACAAACACAGATGCACCACCAGATTTGAACCTACTCACACCAAAACAGAAATACGTACACAAAGAAAATGCAGACACACACATACAGTAGATAAAAGTATGTGCACACAAACACACACCTGCGGTTTCAGGCCAGCACACAGAGAACTCTTTAGTCTTTGAGCTGTCTGTCCCACTTAAAGTGAGCACTGCCTGTGAAGAGGACCTGACAGACAGAGAAAACACACACACACACACACATACACACACACATGTGATGAGTACACTGCTGGAGCAGAAGACCTGACTAAGCTGAATTTCCCCCTGCTCCCCTTTCCTATTTTCCATCTGCCTCAGCGTAGGAGAACCTGCGTGAGGAAAAATAATGCCCACCATACACACACCACACTTTACTTTCTCTACTCTTGCTGTGACACTCCTTTTAACACACACACACACACACACACTCGTGTCAATCTCCACAGTTTTCCTCTGCTTTTTATACACTGATTTCTTTCCATGCAGGCTCTCGCTATTCCGTCTCCACTCATTTTCCCATTTTCCTTAACTCCAGCCTCATCTCTTTTTGGTACCCTATCTCCTCCATCTCTCTTCCTCCCTCCCTTCATCCCTTTGTCGTTTCTGTGGTGCTGTGTGGTTGACCAACAGCCAGGGAGAGACAAGTGCAGAAGTGCCCGCCAAACTTGCCTGCCTCTCTGCCCAAATTACATGGGACAGTCACAATTACCCTGTGGCCAACCAAAGCATTTCCCGGGTTAGCGCGACTGACGCGTGCCCCCCCCTCCCCTCCCCTTGCTGTGGTTACAGGGGGTGTCATTAGACGCTTGTTTTACTGCAACCCCAAGAACGTACCCGCCGGCCGCATCCACGCCATGGGAAGCAGGGCTGCAACGTTCCAATAACTTCTCCAGGCCTGATGGATGACAAATAGGAGAAGGGTTAGGGGTAACTCTGGAGCTTGTAGTAAATTCCTGCTGGCCAAGGAGGAGATTCAACAGGAACATTGCAGGGAAAATTTGAAAAAAATCTTGACGAGCGGCTGTGACTTGTATGTCATAATTAATGTTTTGTGGGATACCAAACACTGGGATTAAGTAAGGAGAACATTTTGTACAGGTTCTCCCCAATACAATGCAAGGTGTAAAGTACAGATGTGGAGGGAATAAATCATATATTCTGAGAAGTCTGATTTTGACAGCAGCACTGGAGGTTGAAAGTTGGGCAAAACAGATGGCAATAAAACACACTGCCAGTACAAAACTATATGAGATACAAATCATGGAACTGAGAGGAAGGCAGAGGAATGTTGAAGACAACTTAGACATGAGTAAAAGTCATGTTTTAGGCTTTATGCCATGAACCTTATTCATACATAATGTGTCTATGGATACAAATGTGTATGTGCAGGTCCAAGACTGAGGGTGTATGTGACCAGTGGTGGAAAAAAATTATAACTATTTACTCAAGCACTGTACTTATGTATAATGTTGATGTGATTTCGCTGACTATTTCCATTTTATGCATCTTTATACTTTAACTCCACTGCTCCTGAGAGGGAAATAATGTACTTTCTTACCCATCTACATTTATTTAACTGTTCTATTTACTTTTCATTTTACATATTAAGTTTTTATATTCAAATTATACCATTAGCTTATAAACTATGGGGTGTTGTTGTACGTTTAACAACCAAAGATATTTAAAATAAATCAAATTAGCTCCACCTCAACAAGCATAAAAATGCTGCTTACATGTTAATCCATTAGAAATTATAATCCAATAAAAGCATATATCCAAGAGTATCTTAGAAAGGGTCCATTCATAAACAAGGATTTTACTTTTGGTATATGAAGTTAATTTTGCTGATAATACTTGTGCTCTTTAGCCTAAGCAAAACTTTGAATGCACAACTTTTCTTGTAATTGTATGTGTTTACAGTTAATGAAGTTAAGGATTTGAGTATTTCATTCACGACTGCACATGATACAACACAGCCTACAGTATATCATATAATTGAAATTTAAAACATAAACCAAATTTTCATATTTTTAAATAAGAGCCAAACATAGCAGGGGGAGAGCGGAAGAAATAAATAGATCTCACTCATGGAAGAGAGTAGGCAAACTAAGAAGGGTAGAGAAAGCGACTGACGCACAGAGCAGGATGAGGTTTTTTGGCGGAGGGGTGATTGGTGAATGTGGTGGGGGGTGGCCTGGCGAGAGGCAGTGTGACGTAATGGATGAGAGGAGAGAGGGATTAGCTGAATGACAGAGATGAAGGGATACTCTTTGGTGTCACCAGTCCTCACTCTCACTCTGTCCATCATTCTTCGGAAGCATCATCAGCCAGCAGAGTGTGTGGCAGCTGTGCACAAGTGTACGTGCGTGTAATCAATTTGTTTGCATACATTTCAAAGTCTGTTTATGCACGTGTGTATTTTATGTGTTAATATTCCTTCTGTCAGTCTGTCAGTATTAATGTGCACCATGTGTCTGTGTAGAAAGTGTGGGTTTATGTATATATACCGTGTGTGTGTGTGTTTGTGTGTGTGTTTTTGCAAGTGTGCTGTGTGAGTCTACATGCAATGTGTCTACTTCTAGTTGCCCATCTGGTGCTGCTATGCTGTGCTGCTCAGCCAGCTCTCTAATAGCTCCAATAAGCCTGTGGTTTGCTGCCTCATACACACATGCACCCACATACACACACACACACACACACACGCACTCACGCACGCACATGCATGCACGCACGCGCATGCACACACACACACACACACACACACACACACACACACACACACATACACAGATATGTACACACTGACACATAAATACACACACATACTTACAAAGTTAACACAAACCTTTACACACATGCTCCTCTTACTGTTATTCTTCTTCCAAGAGAAAGAGGCCGAAAAATGACCATTTATTTACTTTGAGCTCTGGGTCTGCGGCAACATAGCCTGCCAGTGCCAGAAAAAAACAGAAAGATTCAAACAGCGTAGCTGAGGAGGGGGTAGGAAGGCAAAAGGTAGGCAAACAACAGAAGAGGACAGAGGGAGGAGTGGTGGATGAACAAAAAAAAGAATGAGACAGAAAGAACCAGAAGTTAAGAGAGGGAGAAAGTTTGCTGGTGGATGTGGAGTAGCAAGCTGTGGTTTGGTCCGTTGAAGCATTTAGTTGTGTTACAGTTTGGCTGTGGCTTGTGTGGGTTGGGCTGAAACGAGCAGGGAAACGAACACAGGCAAGAAAGTAGTTGAATTCACTGCGAGCAGTTGAAAACACACGTTACAAGTGCTTAATAAACTAATTTTTCATGTGATTTTCATTTGTGGTTAGGCATTGTAAGTGTCTGATGAGGCGGAATAAGGTTCACCTTAAGCATTTTAACCATTTTGAGCTATATTTATGTTTACCCAGGTCTGCTGGAGGGAGCATTCTGCCCTGCCCAGCCTGCTCCTGGCCCGACTATTGGGGCTCCGTTCAGTAGCAGAGTGTCTTTCCAACTAGCAGGGCCACACTGGGTCCAGTTCCAACAAACTGAGAACTTATTTACATGTAGGGGAAAATACACCTTTTCAAATATGCCTTACGAGTAATTTCTAGCCAGAGAAATATTTCTATACACATAAACAGGACAAATTGTCAGCTCAACTTTGACGTGATTCCCCTGGATGTGGTGGATTACGCTCAGATTCAAAGCCAGGTTGTTCCAGTTTATCCAACAAAACAGGTCTCTCTTCAACTAGATGTTTATTTGAATCGCCTTGGGAAAATCCAGGTGTTGCCAGTGTACACAGGCCTAATGTGGTTTGGGGAGTTTACCTCAGAGTGCAGACTACAGGTGCTTGTAGGAGTGTGCTGCTGTGCTCAGAAGATAAGATGCTGAGATGGGAGGAGAGCTTGTGTCCCACGACCCCTGTGCAATATTGTCTGTGTCAGCATGGAGATACAAAGAGCCAGACTGACGAAATGACAGATGAACACACACACGCAGACTGCCTGTCTACTCTGAAGGCCAAGGTTGCTACAGTTACCTGCTCTCTCTTTCTGCTCCCTCTTCTGCTCTTTTTCATCCTTCTTTCTCCCTCCCTCGTCTTCTGTTAATCTGTTCCAGAGCATTGTGATCACATGGAAAAAAAAATAGCAAGTGCACATATTTCCCCCTTAGTCAAGACTGAAAAAAACACACACAGGGGTGGGGTAGGGTGTAGGGAAGGGAGGGGGTTTGTATGATGGGGTAAAAAAAAAAGTGAAATAAACTGTTTATTCAAAGGCAGCGCTGAGCCCTTTTGTTGTGGTGGGGACCTGTCTTTTATTAGCAGTCTGAAAAGCCTTCAAAGGCTGGAAAGACAGAGGACATGCCAACAGACGAGTGTATACAAGGCAGAGGAGAGAGGAGGGGAGGAGGGACATGGGAGAAAAAAGGGGGGTGAAGGGGACAAGGCAAAAAGGTTTAGAGAGAGGCAAAACGAATAGGGTCTGGGGACATGAATGGGTAGAAAGGTCTATGGGGCGGTGGAGGAGGTGATGGAGAGTTGAGAACTTGAGACTGTGCCACTTGCAGTGAGGACACAGAGCGAAGGCCAGTGCAGAAGGAGAAGGGGGGTGCTGGGACAGTTCCAGATGGACCATAATATGGGGAAACTGTTCAGGACTGTTCTCATATGTTTGCAGCTTTTTAGACTGGCAGCACTTTCACAGAACCTTGTAACAGATTTTGTCAGTGTGTGTATGTGTATGAGTATGTGCGTGTGTGCATGCATGTGTGTCTGCTGGGGAGGTTAGGAAGAGAATGATGTTTTAAATCAGATCTTGGTAGTCTAAAAAATGTTTCTGGCAACGGGTATTTGGTGTGTGTGTGTGTGTGTGTGTGTGTGTGTGTGTGCATGTCTGCACCTAAATCTGCACACAGTTATGAGTGTGTGTGGTAGGTGTTTGTGTGCATAAAGTTACACATGTGAGGGAGATGGATGTATTTGGGGGATAGCTTGGAGAAGCAAAGGAGACATTCCCTCATTGCGTAACTTCATCTCTGTTATCTCTGCTCTCAAAGCATAATGTCGGAGCCGCCTTCCCACCTCTCTCCCTCTCTTTTTCTCGCACTCTTTCTGGATCAAGTCTTCGGGGGCGCAGCCTTTTCACTTTCCTCCCCTCGCATCCTGCTTTCCATCTCATCTCCTGAGTATTTGATCTGTTTGTCTACTTTGGAAAAGTGCTGTGAAAGTGACCACTATGATCCAACCTTAAGGGACTTTGAGTGTGTGTGTATTTGTCTGTGTGTGTGTGTGTGTGTGTGTGTGTGTGTGTAGGTGTTCGTGTGCAGTCACTCAAAATGTGCTGATGGTATGAATCGTAAGTACGCGCATGTGCAGAATGCATGCAATCTCTTTAAGTATTTTTGCGCCCTGTGTATGTGTGTTCACATCTGTGCACAGTGACTGCTCTTGAAGCTAAATCAAAGTGCTCTGCTTTCAATAAGAGTCACAATCAGCAAAGTGGCAGCAAGCAATGACATCACTGCAGCTGGGTCCCCAGCTGGAGTACAGAAAGGACTTTGGCAAGTGTGTGTGTGTGTTTGTATGTGAGTGAGCGTGTGTGGACATATGTGTGTGACAGAGTCATAGACCAGTGTATGCATAGTTTATTTGTGTTATGCATATTTCAGGCAATTCTTTAACTCTATGGCAGAACAAAATGCGAGCAGGTTCATGCCAGTGTAGAACCTTTCCTTGCAGCGTTTGTGAATATATGTGAGTGTGAGTGTGAGTGTGCGTGTGTTTGTGTATGTGTGTATGTGTGCGTGTGTATATGGTGGCTAAGAGCGTAAGTGAGATTTCCAACCTCAGTCGTCCCCGTTAGTCTCTCTGCACATTCTGTGCCTTGTTTCTATTGGAGCAGACAGTGCTGCGGTGAGAAAAACAACAAGAATTTCATCTGTCATTGATTAAGCCCATTAACGGTGGTGTCTGATGTCTTTTACACTTATTCCACACACACCGACATGCAGCTGCACTCACAAATACACAAAGTTACACGCACACACCCTTACTCCCCCCACACTGCACTGCTACCTAGACTACCATACAGTAATGGACACACCATGGAACATCATCAAGAGCCACACTATTATGCTGTGTTTGTGTGTGTGTGTGTATGTGTGTGTGTATGTGTGTGTGTGTTTGTGTTGGGTGTGAATGGATTTTCACACGCTAAGTCATGCAAGCCGGAAAATACTGATCATAAACTTCCAACCAGCATGAGCAACTGACAACCCCACAGAGAGCCAATACACACACACACACGTACACACACACACACACACACACACACACACACACACACACACACACACACACACACACACACACACATGTTACTGGACGCACAAGCTACTGACACGGTTTAAACACATTCATATACACACACACTCACACACACACACTGTAAACTGTTCGCATATGAACAATCTGTGCTTTCAAGCACAGTGCTACTGAGCATACCGCGCAACCAGACACTCCAAACTCACTAAACAAATGTCTGATGTTGTCACTCTGGTATTTACCACTCCACCACTGTCATTTTATAAGCCAGCCTCACGACTTTGAATGTGCAAGTATTGTGATTTTAGCTGCGTGCTGAAAGTACAGCTCAAATAATGTGACAGTTATTGGTTGAAAGGGCTACAATTCCACTACGTCGACGCAAAATGAAAACAAAGGTGAAAAAGTTCTACTTGAACACCCGATGTGATGATCTAGATGTTGTGATTTACTTCACAGGACAGAAGGACACAGTGCTCTCAAACATGATCACTACACAACCCCAGAGTCGGTGTCACTGTATGGTGGATACTCATTTCTGCTGCCATTTTGTCGCTGATGATCTCAAAGGTCAAGTTACTCTACCGTAGGCTAAACAAATATAATAAGACCAGTTAAGGTGCACTTAGTAGTTTTTTGATCTATACAGTGGATGTAGTCATCTGGGTTTTCATTGGGTTTTCATCTGGGTTTTCACTCTTCAGTCATTGAATGAACTTTTGTGCTAAATTGATCAATATCTGTCCGGCAGATTGCAGATAAGACTGTATAAAAAGATACATAAGATATTTGAAGCGCTCCGCTTGATCTAGTAGTGCAGCCAAAACATGTAATCCCAGGTTTAAACATTTCATCTGGTACTGTAAATGAATAAAATATTTTATTTAAAATGCTCGAACACGTTAAGTGTTTATGACATTGTCAAAATGTGGCAAAAAAACTTTTTCATAAATCTTAATCTACTTGGATTTGTATCAGTATCAGTATTCAGAAGGTTAATCGAAAACAGAAAAAACACTGATAGACACAAGTAATGCTGTAACTGAAACTGAAAGATAAAGATAGGAAAACATTTTGTCTCTGAACTCTACTGGATGGATGAGCCCCACTCTACTGAAAGATATTTCCTGCATTTGGGGTTCTGATGCTGATAGTAGAGATAGAAGAGAGCACTGTCTTACATTTCAGATCCAAATCCTCCCACAGGTGTTCTACTGGGCTGAGATCTAGTGACTGTGAAGGCCATAGCATATGAGTCACATCACTTTCATGCTATCAGATCCCTCAGTGACCCCTGACTGCCCCCTCTAGAACCATCTGCAGTCATTAAGTTTCCAGTTTTTCATATATTCAGTTTTCTTTTATTTGTCACCCGTCTGCAAATGAAAACTTTCAATTACCAGTGATGCTGAAAGAGTAATGCTGAAATCCAGCTATTTCTTTGCTCTGCAGCATTTGCCAATGTGTAGGAATGTTTTTGTTTTCAGTTTTGTTCAATAAAGAGAAGTTTAGATAAAAGAAGATTTGTCATATTTCATGACTTTCTCTGTTCTTTTCCATCTTCATTGCTTTATCCAATATGTAGTTGTTTGGGTATTTATAGTCTCTGAAGTTTCCTTTCCCGTCGGTCAGCACAGTTCTCACCAGACCATCAGAGTCCAAAATAGTTCCCCCATAATAAAAATCATTTTCCTCCATGCAAGCTGAATACAGGCTGTTCGGCTGAAGAGAATCACTGAACCGAATGCTTGTCTACCAGCTGTCACTACTTGATTCATTAATTTTGTTATTGCAGAAGCAAACAGGAGTTATGACTTGTATGATATAAAAAGCTTTCAAAGCTCACAAATTTATCGTGACTGGACTTTAATCATCCAACAATGCAACTGTTAGTTTCAAACCATTCAAACTCAAAAATAAATATCTATATATAAATCATACTGTATGTGCACTGGCACATCCCTTTACAAGCATCTAGTTTGTCATCCTTTCTGCAATAGGACAGAATAGAATAGGAAAAGGGAAAAAAAAACAGAGTTGAACACGAAGCATAAAGCAGCGCAGCAGAACAAGAGAGGAGAGTGAAGCCAACAGCAGTGACCTGGGGGAACAGAGCAGTGATGAGGGACGGCTACCAGAGACACCCAGCAACACACGTGGGTGTGCGCAGCAACCCACACACACCAGTGCACATGGGCCATAAAAAACACACGATTATACACATAAATACACAGGCCAGGAAAGGGCAAGCATGCAAACACAAACACACAGGTCATGCTCGCGGGGCTACAACACACCTGTACTGCACGTTTGCACACATTTGGTTGGACTACACTAAAACAGACAGAACACATAGATTCCTGCTTATTATTATAAATCATTTCTTATCTGCACATTTCCTCTCATCTTTTACTCTGTGCTTCCTTCTCCATCTCTGCCCTTCCTCTTCTTCTTCTATAAAAATCCCAGAGATCCGTCACATTCCATATTTCCATCGTGGGAGACAGCCCCACGGCCCTGCTGCTCTCCAGCAGTCCACAGCTCTGTCCAACAAACCAGTCTGAATCCAGAATCCTGTCATGTGCTATAATTTAGCTCTTTCCAGAACGCTTTACTTTCCCTCTGACTGTCACTTCCCATACATCACTGTCATTCAGCTCATCTGTCGGGGGTCTGGGAAAAGAGCTATGGGTGACTGAGCAGAGGTGTCATCAGATTCCTGTCTGAGTGTTTCTTGGTTGTTTCCTGTGCTTCTCACACACACACACACACACACACACACACACACAAATATATTTAACCTAAGTCTGATTGATAAAGGTCAAAGGAGAAAGCAGGTGGGTTTACATGGAGAGAGTGGCTGAACAGAGAAAGGGAGAAAGTGACATAAGTCAACAGAGAAAGTTCAAGTGAGGGGGTAGAGACTGTGAGAGAAAGAGACAGAATGAGAAGCAAACAGAGAATAAAACAACAGGCAAGGTGGGAGAGCAAAGGAGAGGGAGAAAGCCTCCGGAGTGCTTTTTTGCTCCAATGGGACAAAAGGTTACAGCATGACGGGGGTAGGTGTCAGGTGATGTGTGACAAGTCCAAATTAAAGATGACATAATGGCGGGGGCCCGGATGGGGTCCAAACTGGGGGCTAACTGAGACTGAGGGTGGGGGCAGACCATGGCAACCAAGTAGAGGTGGGCCATGCTGGGCTGGGCAGCAGGGGGCTACCCTGCAGGCTCTTCCATATGGAACGCGTTAGCCTAGCGATTGCTAATGAAATGCAGGCTGACGTCAGGCAGACACTCACCCGTTGTTTGGCTGCTTAATTTGTTATAATATTTGTCTTACAAATGAGGATTTTGCCAGGACAGAGGAGTTGTAAGAGGCTACAGCCGCAGATAAACAGAAGGTGGGCAAAGGGTATTACAATAAGAGCCCAGTGTTAAGGCAGCAAATGGGGTTTGAGCATTTGCAGAAGAGGCAGGGAAAAGCTATGGGACATAGCATAAGTCCTAACACAAGAAGGGCCAGGGCCTCAGCTGTCTAAGTGGGAGGTATAGTGACTGAAGGACTAGCATGGGTGGGTGCGCTGGAAAGGGAGAGGCTGCTGTAAGAGGCTCGGAGTATGTGTTAATTGAATATGGAAGTTTTTTGAATAAACAAACATTTCTGCATTAGTCACAACAATTTGTTTTAGGAATGCATCATTCAGGCTGCCTCTGCAGCTGCCTGCCTGTTTTATGCATCCTCATTTACACTCTTTCAGTAGGTGTAACTTTTTTTATGATTCTCTCTCACTTTCTTTTGCTCTGTCTCTCCTTCAAGCCCATTCACCCAGTTTCCAACATGCAGAGAAGCCTTCCTAAAATAGGCTCAGTGGAGCAAGTTTAAGCATGCTTTTGTTATTCCAAAAGGAGTTGTGCTGTAATTGACCACCACCTGGGCATCTGGCAGAAGTCACAGAGAGCCAGAAAGAAGGGGATGCAGAGAGAGAGAAAGGAGCTGTGGATGGAAAGAATGAAAGAAACGACAAAATGGGGATGAATAAATGGAGACTGAGGAAAGACAAGAAAGGACAAGAGATTAATGGGGGGGTGAATGATGGAAAGTTTGTGTGCTCTCTCTCTCTTTCTCTCTTTCTCTTTCTCTTTCTCTCTCTCTCTCTCTCTCATCCACTCTCTCCCACTCTGACATGTCAATTCAAAGGTGCTTTATTGGCATGAGTAATGATGGGAGGTGTTGCCAGGGTAATTACATAGCACATTAAAGGGTTTCATAAACATTACAGTTCCTCCTCTGCCCGGTGGCAAGGCTAAAGGGGCAGGGAAAAGGAAAAAACAGAATGAGCGAAATGGACACAGTGAGAGGGAACAGAAGCAGCACAAAAGAGAGCAGAGAGGAAGATGTAAGAGTAAAGGGCACTTACTGGAGAGGAGGGGGAGGAAGAGAGAAGGGAGGAGTGTGGAAGAGATGAACAGAAAAGATGACAGGAATGAAGGTTACCATGCTCATGGATTCCATCGCTGAGCGCCTGAACATGAAACAGGAAGAAAAAAAACAACATGCCGGATCAGCGTCCAACACAAACCACAGCTGCTATTCACATCACTATGCATGGCGAATGGAGGATAACTCTCCCTCACACACACTTACATATGCACACTGAAGCCATAAAACACACACTTAAACAACTTTGTGCGTAGCGTTGTTGACACAGTCTTTGCATATACTTGTAACCATTCACACTATAGCCACAAAGCCCATACACTCAACCATGCACAGTCAAAACACACAACCACAATGACCATTATTAAACAAACATCCACCCAGTCGCTCAGCATTGCATATTTATGTACAACCTCATTGGTCAGGAACAATTAACTTGTACATCCTCGCAGAGCACACTAACCCGCCCCTGTCAATCAGTGTCAGACAGAAGGCAGTGCCAATCCTGCTGTAAATCTCCATCACACAGGACTTTTTGTGTTTACCCTGTCATGTCATAGCATCTCATTTTAGGTTTACTGCATCTAAATGTCAAATCAGATAATCAGATTGTTCCTGTACGGTTCCTGTTATTGCAGGGTTGGTTTAATTTTATTGGGATGGTCAGAAGATGACCAATATTTGGCCCCTGCATGAGGCCCCGTCATGAGTTCCTGATCACGTTGATACATGATCCAGGTGCACAAATATGGTGCCTTCCAAGTTTGATGTCTTCATCTTTTTTACACACCACTTCATCACTGCAAAATGTCCAAACTCTAACAAGCAGTCTTGCCAGATGGCATAGAGGCAAAGATGAGACAGTCTCGCTGCAGGATTGCACGTGTTGTTGGATTTAAGGTCAGTATTATGTACTTGGTTAATCTTAAAGACACAGATGTTTTGTATTATCAGACATTTTGGCAATCCTCATCCACAACAATGACAATAAACTCCTGAAGCCACTAGCTGAGGTCCATAATGAAAATCGTATTATGTATGCTGCTAGGCAGGCAGGTGTAACCTGAAGAACACAACTACCTAGATACAGTTTCCTCTTTGAAACAAGGATCTGGCCTAACAATGACAAGCTAGATTGCATGAATAATTACTCTGACACAAGTCCAAAGCAGATTCAAACCCTCCAACTTGAAAGTGTCAAAGTAAAGTTATTCCAGTGCTGGGCTATGTATAGAGACAACAGCTGCAATGGATTCTGGGACGAAGGAGCATAAGCGTTCATATTCACTGGATTAATCTTGTTCAGTGAGAGAAAGGGGCAGGCTGTGCACCACCAACATCGCCGCTAATAAAAACAATATTTTGCTTTTCTCTTCATCTCACTTTTCACTTCGGCACACTATCACACAAACGGCTCCTCTGCTAATTAATTCCTGCTCTTACTTAGCTGCAGCTGTCGATTCTCTCATCTCGCAGACGCGGACAAGTGGCGAACAGGTTCTCATTTCAAAGCCCGGCACACTGTACACATTCCTTGACTTTGCGTGGGCCCCCCATCATCAAAGGGCCTTTATTAAGTGTCTCATACATTTACACATTGGGGAACAGTTTAAACTTGGCCCATGATTAACAGAGTAGGGATATCTATCTCAGAAACTAATGTTGGGCTGACATCTCAACATCTGATGTGAGGTTTGAGATCCATGTCTGCAGGTATTAATCAAAGCCACAACCCCTCTCAAACCCTCAAGAGATTCCACATACACAAAGAGCTGACTCCCTACCCTCCTCCCATCCAAACATATACAGCCCATACCTTATAGACAAAGCTAATTGGACACAATCCACTGCACTTGACACATCTGAAACCCCCAAATCTGCACAGTGTGTCACCAGGATGATGGATTGCATTTATATTGTTCAAAGTTTTCTAAGTGTCCAACACTTTAGAGTACACAGCAGGGGGATGATATCGCTTGTCTGCCAACTTGTCTTTGATTACATCCAAACTAAGGCATATCCAAACTTCACTCTTCACCCACACCTCTACACACACACACACCTCTACACACACACACACACAACTGTCATAATGAGGCAACAACTAGCCCGTGGCTCAGAATGCTCCAAGCTCTGCATCGGGTTCCACTCCACTCACCCATAACATAGAGTCCGGCACACCATGCCTCTCCTCAACTATGACCTTGGGGTCAGGCCAGAATGCCCTCATATAATGAGAGTGCTGTTTAGGGATTTGTTGGACTGTGATAGAGAAAGGGCAAGCACACGCAATGCACCCTGGGTCTTTGTCTGGGTGCTGACGTTATTGACGAGTGCTGATCGATGTTAATTGCTAGACAGAATGGCCATATTGACCAAGCTCCCTGGATGAAGAAGCCTGCAGGCCCAGTCAAAGAAAGAGATACAGAGAGAGAGAGCTGCCAGGCCTAGACCTACAACACCTACCGGGCCCCAGACACGCACACACGCACACACACACGCACACACACAGCTCTCATTCACTTTAATGAGTCGAGAGAGGAACACAAAGGCATAACGTCCATCAATGCCAAGTCTATTCAACACAACAGAGGGTATATGCAAAAAAATATGTGTCCTGTTGTGGGTCTCTTTGTGTGTGTTTGTGCACATGTGAGTTCAGGGACGTGAACTTTGATGAATAATGTGTGTAGCAAAGTTGGTCTGCGTCACATTAAGATGGTTTCTGAGCATGGGGAAGCAGGAAGGGGACATTCATGTAGGTGAGGATGTGTGTGTGTGCATACAAGTTTGTGTGTGTGTTAGCTAAGGATCAATAGGCAGGAGCTGCAGAGGCAAAGACATGGGCAATCAATATGCTGGCTGCAAACAGAGGGAGGGACAGAGTGAGCAGATAAAAAACAGCCGGGGAGATTAAAGAGACAGATAGGGAGGACTGAAAATGTATGAGAGAAAGAGTGATGTGACAGAAGGAGAGAGAGGGAAAAAAGGGTGACCGGATTGTTTCGATCCAGTTTTTCTTAACTTTGTCTTATTTTGAGGTTACTGTTAAGGTAAATGTTTATCATTTCTAAAGCCCAGTAACACTAAGTTGCATTGAATCCTATCTTCATGCAAGCACAAACATGTGCCCGTCATTTTGTCCATCATCAACTCTACAGACACAGCAAGCAATCAGTAATTTCTAAGAAGACTGACAGTGAGAAAAATCTGGTAACTTGCTGCAGGTATGACCTTCCGTGAATTTGTCCATTAGGCTTTCATTTGTCCTTATGTTTTCTTTTTGCAATTCAACCTCAGTCTGAGTTCATACTGCTGAGCCAGATACACTAACTTGTTTCCCGGAAGAATCTTTGTCTAACATAAATTTTATGGATTTACAATGGGAGTAAGATCATCTCAGCATCAGGATCCTTTTGGGAAATCTACTACTAGCTACAAATCTGCTACTACTGTTGAAATCAGGCTTTTGTGTCTAGTATGTGAATGGAGTTGGGCTCAGTTCATACTCTGTCTTTGTACCAAGATGTGCTGTTCTAAACCCTTCCACTTGGTCTTAAGAGTACCAGACGGGCCCATACCTCATCACCAGAATGTGGTTCAAATCCCTCTCCACAACATTTACACTCGTGTCCCTTGCAGCAGTGCGATGAGAAGCGAAAAAATCACCCAGACACAGGTGCAGAGACGGAGAGAGCCAGTAGTAGGAAAGACGGCCAGAGGCTTGTCTATGGAGCATGACTGGAAAGGCATTCAACCACAGTACCCCTACCCAGCCCAGCTCAACCCTGTCCAGTCGCAGAAGTCTCTATGTGTGTGTGTGTGTGTGTGTGTGTGTGTGTGTGTGTGTGTGTGTGTGTGATTTGAAAGTACAATGTTGAAAAGAATAAGCCTACATTTGGAGCCAAGATAACTGTCCCTGATGTTTGAGGCCAACCCCCTCCCACCTCTATTGCACACATTCGTGCACAGACACACACACACGTACAAATTTACTCTCTTTCCTTCTATTCTTTTTCTCTCTGCACATTTGTGTGTGTGTGTGAGAGAGAGAGAGAGAGTGAGAGAGAGAGAGAGTGAATGAAAGGTATGGCAGGAGTGTTGTGTTGGCTTGGCTGACCGTCTGCGGTTGTGCGGCGGTGAGAGGGAGTTTTGGGAGCGCAGAGCGGGCGTTGCTGCCGAAATCCCTGAGAAATGTTCGTTTTGGATCCATGTCTGTGCTTACATACCGCCCTCCCGACTGTCTCTCATTCTCCGTTTCATTTTCCTTCTTAAGGTTTAACTCAAAAGTTATGAAATGGGGAGTCAAAATACATCACTTAAAAGCGCAGCGACTCTGAAGGGTGTGTGAGAGAGTGCGCTGCCCTCCACCCTCCGCCCTGAGTCCGGGGCCACTGAGGCTGCAGGGGTGAGGTTATTTTCAGGGGAGATAATGGAGGGGAAGACGCCCGCTTGGTTTCAAGACAGATGTCCACTCGACTGAGACAGGTGTCTTTGTTTCATGAAAATTCTCAAGGAAGGGAAGGTTTTGCCACATTTTTCCCGGTCTGAGACACTTTGAAGAGCCCAATTTTTTCAGATAGGCAGTTTAAAATAGTTTTCTCTGGAAACAAGTGAATTCCTCCCGATACCATGACATCATTCTAATTGTTTCCAATGCGCTTTACTTGTTTTAAGAATTTCCATAAACAAGTAGTCTATCAGTCGAAACAAGAAAAAATAACGCAGATAGTGGTCCAAAAGAAAATTGCCTGATTGTGGAAAATTATAGAAACAAGTTAGTTTGCATTGTAAACAAGTGAAATTATCTCACCTCATTACCAGATGTTTTTCACATAGAACGGAACACTTGTTAAAATGGACATTTTTGCAGTGTAAGTTTGGTCGACATCGCATAGCGACTGACTAATCCCATTTTGATCCAATAAGTGTGCATGTGCGTGTGTGTGAAGAAGAGAGAGGTAGAGAAAAAGAGAGGTGGGAGGGAGTGAGGAGAGCAGAGGAGGGAGGGAGAGAGGGAGGATTGATCCGCGTCTGTTAAAATCTTGTTCTGGTTTTTCTTGGAGTGAGGTCTGTGCCTGCCGACGCGCCTCTCCTGTGCAGCCCCCCTCAAGAAGAGCTTTTAATGGAAGGAAACCTTGGAATTTTTGAAAGGGAGAAGGATCTGCATAATACCAGAGAAGTGGATAACAACGCATGGCCGGGTTCTTCTTGTCTTCTCTCTTGCGTTTTCTCCTCTGGTGTCTGAATGAAACAGAGTGGCAGATTTAGGGGGAAGAGAAACGGTGCAGGTTCTGGACTGGTGGTCGATCTGTCAGTGTAATTTGGGATAAACACATTTCCAATACGCCCGTTTTAACTTTTTATTTCTTGAGAAACTGGCGAGCTCGACTTCTCTCCTCTTGCACCTCGGACTCAGTTTTTCTCGGAACGAGGAGACTTTCGTGCCCCCCCCCCCTCCTTTAGAGAAACTGCTTAAACTTTCTACGTTTTAAAAAAATAAATAAAAAGATCAGATTGCATTTTCCCCCTTCAAACATCTTGGAGGTGATGTCATCGTGCTGTGTTTTGGCTGGTATTGTGTCCAGAGGGCGCAGGGAGGACTACTGCAACCAGGCGGTAACCAGCGGCTGAGGCTAGAAGTGTAGTCCGGAAAATCAGGTGCAAAGTGCGGCTGTCATTTCCTCGCTGTGTCGCGGGTGGCTGAGTCCGCCACCCAGTCACAGCTGTTCCCATCCTCTCCAGCCACCCTCCCTCCCTCGTCTTTCTTTCCCCCTTATTATCCCCTCCCATTCTCATTCAGAACTCTCCATATACCCCTCTGAGCTGGACCGCTCCGGGACCTTATCATATTCTCTGTCGGACACTGTTGGTCGGTGTTACCTGAGCCACAGACCCGTTGAGCCAGCGTGGGGGAGCAGACATGACCAAGGCCGCCTTGCATTACCCTGCGCCCGCAGAGCCCCCGTCTCCAGCTCGCAGTTTGCTCCATCAGCCAGCCCAGGTAGCCCACCTCCAGCAGCTCCTGACCCTGCTCTGCTGGGACTAAACCTGCCCCTCTGTGCGAGGACAAACACTCCGCGACTCTCTTTTATCATCTCACCCACTGCTGAATTCATTTTTGGGGAAAAGAAGCTTGCTGTGGCGCTGAACGTTACGCACTGGATTACGCACGCACAGTGACTGTCCACAGGGCCGGGCGTCAGTCTGAGGGTCAGCAGGGTCGATTGGAATTGGTTATCTGTGGCGCGCGTGCGCGCTTTCACCTGTTCCTCTCCTTGTCGGTGACGCGCAGCTTTTAAAGCCCTAACCTTCCCCCTTTGCTCCCCCGCCCATTCGTCTCTCCACTGGTCTGGACAGCTGTTAGAGGTTGCCCGGCGGTCACAGTGGCAAACTTACCCTGGCCTCACACCCCACCTCGCCCGCGCCCGCACACTTACCCACGCCGGGGGAACCGGGGCACACCGCCGCCGATGCCAACGGGAGAGTCCACTGACTCTTTGACTCTGCACAACATCCAGCGGATTCAAAACACACAGGGGAACTCTCCGGACTGTCGGACTGGCTCAGACCGAGCGAGGAGACTGTCTCTGGGCCAAGTTCCATAGTGGAGGGGGGAAGCAATGTGGTCCCTTCTTTCCACGCTGACCGTCTTGTAAGTCACTTTTACCTCTTCATCAAGTAATAATCTTATTTAATCACTCTGGTCCTATCTCTGTCTTCAGTTCTTTAAACTAGTTTCAGGACAGGCCCACCTACAGATGAAGATGATGGAGAGGAGGGTTGCAGTGTCTAACGATTACATCACTCCTCATCAGTCCCCGTAGAAAACATACCTTGGGAAGCCCTGTTTTGATTGGCTGACAGTTCAAGGTCACTGGGTCAGAGTCAGGGCCATGTTACTCATAAAATCTGCCATAAACATCTCCATCACCATCTGTACTCACTTCAGGCATGGTCAGGCTGGCCTAAAGAAGGCCATTTTCCCATTGCCAAGAAAATGTTTTTTTTTCCTATTGAAAATATTTCAGAAGTTGAGTCAAATAACACCGGCTTTATCTAGTGGGATAGGAAAATGATAAAGTGCCAAGAGCAAATCTAAGGGAGGAGGATACAGACTCAGGGGGTTTGAGTTTGCCCATTCGAGGTGTGTCTTGTTAAAAGCCAAGGGATTTATTTTTCTTTCTTTGTGTCGGCTGTACTTCTCCCAGATGGCAGTCATCTCCAGATACTTCTCATTCCTCACACAACCTGGACAGGGTGTGTGCTGCTGCTGCTGCCGCTGCTGCTGCTGTTGGTGTCTGCCTGGCTTTCTCTCTCTGTCTGTGTCTCCCTCACACTGTCTCCACTTACTCCTCAAACTGCCTACATCTGTCTTCCTGTCTTGCCTGTGCCCCTTTTTCCACAGATACTTGCTCAGATAAAAAGTATGGATTAATAACTGAATGAATGATGGCGCTCCTGGCAGTGCCTGAGAGAGGGAGCAGCCTCACTGTTTAGTCTGCTGATTTGAGTTTAGGTCTACCGGAGCAATAATTTCTCCATTCATTTCCCTTTTGCCTATCAGTTTTACCACAGCCACTTTACTTCAACCACATGCTGTTCTACCAACTTGATTAAGTTTTTAGCCAGTGTGAAAAGCCAAGGGCCTTTTGCCACAACGACCTGTTACTGCTCTTCTCCTAAAGCCAAAGCTCCATGCCGAGGTCTTCCTCATTTTTAACCATTGCTCCAGCATAAGCCCTATTACTGCTGATACCACTCTCACAACCACTAGCCTAACCACTATTCTTCACCAAGGCCCACTGATTAACATCTGAAACTTTTGCACCCTGCTGAAGCCCACTGCGCCACTGTTGGCCTACCACGCTAACCACTGCTACACACAGCTGAAACCGCTGCTCTTTCCTGAGTCCCACCAGGCCGAATGCTCTCACTCCACGTTGGTGCCCAATCCTCGGTGCTGAGGCCTGCTAGTCTAACCGCAGCCTCCATATGGTAGATCTGCTGGGACGCAGGTTTATGATGTCAGACCCTTGCTTGTTTTGGCCCCCAGCCAAGGTGCACCGGGCTTTCCCTCTCTCCATACCTCTTTCTGTCTTTATTCTCCCCAACTTTTACTCTAGGCTTTCTTTTTCTCTCGTTTTCTCATCCCTCCCCCATCCCTGATCCTGTCTCCCTCTTTCCTCTCTTTCCTCTCTCCTTCTCTTTCTCTCTGTGGCTGGCATAATATGGAGTGTCTGTGGTTTTTGTGGGAGTGGGGGAATCCAGTGCTGAGGCACTTTTCCTGCAGTGTCCTCGGCGGCAGTGCAGCCGTGGTGTTTTAACAGCTGAGAGTCCTCACAATGCACAGGCGCTCAGGTTTTTTCGGCTGTGCAGGCAGAATGTGAGGGCCAACACTTTATTGCATTGCCCAGGATGTCTGCATCTATTAGAAGCACTCGGGGGCCAAAACACCAGCTATGGAAAAGAAATGCTGAGAAAGAGGAGAGAAAAAAGACAGGAAAGAAGAGGCTTGTGATGGTATATGGGTGTTTGCATGTGTGTGTCTATACGTGTGTGTGTGTGTGTGTGTGTGTGTGTGTGTGTGGTGTGTGTGTGTGTGTGTGTGTGTGTGTGTGTGTGTGTGCGTGTGTGTGTGAGAGTGAGTCAGGAGGCAGTGACATGTGTTACGATGTGCGTGAGTTGAACCCCCTTCCTCTTCTTTCCCATTATTTATCTTTTTGTCTACTTCTCACGCCAGACCACACTCTGTGGTTACACTACTGTCTCTCATTTTGCCACTTTTTTTATTCCTTCAAGATGTATCCTTAGTCTTTTTTGACCCTCTCTCCTCAGTCTCACATCTGTGCATCTGCCCCTTCTTTCTGATTTTATCTCCCACCTCTTTTATTCTCTGTCAGCCTTCTCTGGCTTCATCTCCCCTCTATTTATTCTTACATCACCTTCCTCTGTCCTGCTTTCTCCCTATCCCTTTGTGTACCTCTCAGTCTACCTCTCTTGCTATCTCCCTCTCTCAGCAGTGTGTATGTCTTTGCTTTGGCCCAGCTGTCAGCTGCCTGCTCCTCCTGTATACACACACACCCACCACACATCTGCACATCTGTGTGCATGCCCATGACAGTGTGGAGGAGTCATCCTGCTTACCTCGAACATAAAGGAAGATGGGAGGCAGGGATCCATAGAAGAAAGGTAGAGTGGACAGAGAGGGCGAGATAACGTCGAGGAGAGAGGGAGGACAAGAAGTCAGAGAGAGACAGTGGAGAACAGAGAGAGAGAGAGAAAGAGAGTGAGAGAGGCATGCAGAGAGATAACAAAAGATGAGGTGGGAAAAGACAAAATTTATAGAATTGTTTTCAGCCCACACACTTGGTTCTGAGCTACAACAAGTCTTCAGCCACTAATTCAGAGCAGTTCAAGGACTGCCAGTCTAGATTTTGCACAACTTAATCACTCCCTTACTAAAGTTGTAAATAACACTTGATATATCCAAGGTCAAGGTCTAAACTTCAATTAAGCAATATTATAAAGTGCAAAGAATTTCAATTGTAACTGTAGCCAGCTGTTTGGATCATAAATGTCTCTAAATGTTCAGATTGTAAATAACTGGAAATAAATGCAGAAAAAGTGACTCCAATACACATGAACTCTGTCTGCTGGATCGTTATGATTACTCCTCACCAACTGATTCCTCCATAAATCATCTTTCAACACATTTTGGTAGCTCATGTTCTCACTTATTCATAGCATCTCTAAATTTAACCGCAGTCCGCTGCACTCCAAAGCCACATCACAGCCGAGTGTACACCTGTAGTCCAGCCCAGCTGTCCACATACACAGAGCAGCCAAATAAGCCAGCCATTTCCCTTAGATGTCCAAATCAAAACATGTTCTAATTGTCTCGGCATGTTTGCCATTTTGTGACTGTCCAGTCAGGTCATTTGGAGGCCAGATTTTGGTGTGGCAAAAGTCAAGAGTGCGTCAAAAGTGGGTTTGGATAGAGGGCTGGTAGCCTTTCTATAAACATTACTGTGGGTGTTGTCTGTCTGTCGATCTTTGGACATCTGCCTGTCTGTATGTAAAGTAGCTGTGCCAGCCGCACATGCAGCAGTGTGAGTAAGCACCCAATGAGGAAAAGAGACGTCGAACAGAAAGAATGGCAGAGAAGAAAGAGATGGAAACGATGGTGTCAAGCCTCACTCTTCCAGCATTCAGTCTTGCTTACATATTTCTAAACTCATCTGTTTCTACTTTTTCCAGATGTATCCAGATGTTGCTGGTGATGTGCAATCCATTACAGGTTAGAGTCTGCATTTATGAAAAAGAGTGATTGTACGATATGTTGTATACTCATAGTGTATGCAGTTTTTCAAGCCTGTTCATGACTCTCTGTATCTCTCTGTGTGTGCCAACTTCTGGATGTTTGTCTGCCTCTGTGTGTTTGTGCGTGTGTTCCCAGCAGGTACTTGGTGTGGATGGAGTCAACTTCAGTGTGCATGTGGAGAACCAAACGCAGGTGCGAGACACCATGAGTCGGCGACACCACCGGGTCTACCAGCTCTACAGCCGTACCAGTGGCAAACACGTCCAGGTCCTGGGGCGCAAAATCAGTGCCCGTGGAGAAGATGGAGACAAATATGGTAAGACACTTACACGCGTGCACGCACACACATGCACGCACACACACGCACGCACATACACACACACACAGTAGAACACAGGTAAACACTTTGGTGAATGTGAGTGTATGCACTCCGAGAAAGATGCTTTCTTGCACTCATATGCAAGCTCACACAATCTAACGGCTGCAAGTACAAAGACTTAAAGGTTGACCAAGTGCATGCATGAGCGGATACAGAAGGCAACTGTGCACTCACAAAAGCACACACACATGCCTCCCCAGGCATTGGCAGAGGGGCAGTGGAGCTTGTCTTGGGAGTACAAAGACTCATCGACTGGCTGCTGACTCAATGATTCACAAGAGAGCAAAAGAAAGACAGAGAGAGAGAAAGAAAGAGAAGGTGTTAGTGGGGAAAAAAAAGTGTGAGTTAGAGGGAGAAGCCTAGCAGGTAGAGTGCAGGACTGAATGTTAGATGCTCATCTCCTTCATCGATCCCTCCATTGATTTCTCATCCTCCCTGTTGTCTCCTCTGGATTTAAAACAGCAGGCTTCTTCTCCCTCCCCTCCCTCCATCCTCTAACACTCCCTCCGTCCATCCCCCTCTCTCTACCCCTCTTCTCCACCTTTTCCGTCTGTAATGATGTCTTACCCATTCTTAAACTACAAACAGAATCAATGGGCAGAAGAAAGCCAAGCCATAAAGCTAGCGTTCATTTTTCTGTGATGTACTCCAGCAGCGGCTCCTGTTGCAAATCCTGTCCATTCACAAACATGTCAGTTTGCTCTTCAGGCCACTTCAGGACATAGTTGGGATCATAGATGGAAAAGCTTGTCTGATTTTTTTTTTTTTTAAATACCACTTGAAAAAGATGAAAGATCCAACTAAAACTGAGCAGCTTTGGTGATGGGGTATTACACGGGGCAACTGCGAGCAGAGACAGAAGAAATAAAAAGTAAAGAAGAGGTGGGTGCATGGAGGTATAAACATGAAGCAGAGGAGCAGAAGGGAGATGAGAGGATAGTTGGGGGAAGAGAGAGGAAGAGGGCAAGAGGGAGGGAGGTATTGATTTCTCTTGACCCCTTTGTTGACTAAGGTCATGTAGGAACCATTTTAGGGATTTATTTTTAAACAGGCACAAGCGCCGTCTGAAGATTTGTAGTTAGTGAAGCAGCATTGCCTGGAAGGATGAACATGCATGCACCCGAACACACACAAATACATCCATGCATGCACCTTAAAACAACAGTGTTGCAGGCGCCCAGTTTGATTGTTCTCCCGCCCCTCTCTGCCCACTCTGCTCAGAATTCTCTTGACTCTTATCTTTTTTACAAGGCCCATTTGTGGTCAGCGGCCTCACAACCAATGTGACTGACCGAGCTTATCTGACAACCATCTGTCCAGCCAGATATATTTACATCTGTCCCTGATTTATACACACAATTAAGAGCAAATATGAATCCTAAAACTGTCCTAATCTAAATCCTAATCTGTGCAATTAGTGTTACAAGAAACAGTAATTACTGTTGTTTTAGTGTTGTAAAAGGTTATTTGTGAATGTTGAAAGTAAAGGATTTTTAAATTTGGGTTACCTTAGTCCTGCTACCCCAGTATTTGTGTGGTACAGCCTAATAGACCAGTGAAACTCTTTAAACTAAACTCTCTATTTTCTGTACTTGGCTCTAATGTCTGTCTGTTTGTCTCTCTGTCTGTCCCTTCACAAGCCCAGCTCGTAGTGGAGGCCGATACCTTTGGTAGCCAGGTGAGAATCCGGGGCAAAGAAACAAATTTCTACCTGTGCATGAACCGTCGGGGAAAGCTGGTAGGAAAGGTGAGACTTCTGTTTTCTGGAGACATGTTTATTAGAAATATCTTTTTATCTTTCAGTTTCCTGACCAGCCTCTCTTTCTTTCTCCCAATGTGTGAATATGTGTGTGTGTGTGTGTGTGTGTGTGTGTGTGTGTGTGTGTGTGTGTGTGGGTACCTGTGGTTTCTCTGCTCTCTCAGAAGGCCAGTAACCGAAGCGCTGACTGCGTCTTTGTGGAAAAGGTTCTGGAAAACCACTACACAGCTCTGATGTCAGCGCGCTATACGGGCTGGTACGTTGGCTTCACTAAAAGAGGGCGTCCTCGCCGTGGTCCCCATACACTCCCCAACCAGCAGGACGTGCACTTCATGAAGCGCTTCCCGCCTGGGGAGCAGCCTGACCTCACCACCCCTTTCCGCTTTACCACCATCAGCAAGCGAGGCAAGAGGGTGCGGGCTACTGGGCCCCGCTAGTAGTGGCTAACGCTAACACCCACTGTTTTGTCATCCAGGGCCTTGACCTGAGCCTGCAAATGGCTAACCCAGTCATCTCTTCTGTCACACACAACTGAACACCTCCCTTTTTTGGGACAAACATTGACCAGAAACTTGATGAATCATTCACAGGGTTTAGCTTTACACCTACTACTTTGCCACTACAGCCCCATAGTCAGTGATCATTCCCCTCAGTTTTAGTTCCCTTACTGGACCAACTGGACCATTACTGGTCCATGGCTGGAAGCTCTATGAAACTGGTTTGCTTTCCTTCATTTGCCAGAAATACTGACAGGGAACCTGAAAAGCAGCCAGAGTCTGAGGCTCTACAAAGGCCTTAATTCCCCCACCACAAAAACCCCAAGGCCTTCATGTCTACTGATCTGGACCAACTAGACACTGTCAAGTATGGGATTACAACTGGACCATACAGAGAGAACAAGGGTGGGAAAGATTGACTGAACAAGAGAGTGGGTGCTTAGCCTACAGATAAAGGGAAAACAGGAAGGGGAAGACAGGAAAATGGTGAAATGGACAAAGGGATAGAGCGATCTGCACAGATCAAATGGACCAATAATGGACTGTTGACATGTGACGCACTTATTTGTCTCACTGCTAAATTGGTGGGGACCTGTGAGACTGTTGGACGAATGCAAGGATGGATGTCAAGAGGATGAATGACAGAATGATTGAGTGAGTGACTTACTGAATAAATCCATGTTTGTAGGAATAAGACAAGGAAATGTCTGTAAGAGTGCATGCGTGCTTGTGTGTGTGAGTGAGTGCACCAACAACCATGATTGAAGCTTGATCACGAGGGACTTTGGAAAGGGACCATGAAGTCCCTGCATGAACCCGTGACAACTCACCGCAGGGACTGAAGCTTTAGGAACTGGAATGTATAAAAATAAAAAAAAAAAACAAGCACCAAATACAGCCAGCCAATCACAGCAAACCAAACCAACGACCAACCAAAGACAACTGGAGACCTTCTTCATGACTCCCCCCCGACCACCCCAAAGGACACAACACCCTCAGCTTATAGGTGCAGAGGGTGAAAAGCGCAGGGACGAGCACAGCAGGGACGGTGCCTTCTCTATTCGCATTGCTATAGAAACGACCCAGGGGATGATGCTCCTGTGCGATACCATGGATACAGAGTGCTGCTACCAGGACATTCAGTGGAACAAACCAAAGTCTCATTCATACACACAGGAGAAAAAATATTAAAGGGAACAATTTATTGAAAGCTATATATATTATAATATATATATATATGTATATATATATATATGTGTACATATATGTATATATATATATATATATATACATATGTGTGTGTGTATATATATATGTGTATATATATATATATACATATATATATATATATGTATAAAAGAAGACAGAAAACCCTAAATAAGCAATCTTACTATGATGGTTACTATAATTATTATGATAAAATTATTTCATTTATTTATTTCAGCTCTGTGTGCAGCAGTCTTTCTCGACTCAGTAAACCTTACAGAAACATTTCCCGTGTCTCCAAGCCTCTTTTAACTGCTTCTTTACATACGATTCTCCCACAACAGATTTTTTAGATTTTTTTAGAATACTGATTAAACAAAACAAGCAATCTGGAAATATCACCTTGGCATTAGGGTTGAGCAATAATATAATATTTACCATAATGCCATATAGCTTGGGCAGCCATTAGAGAATACACCTTACAAATAATGGAGCAATGTTTAGTTAGCATCTATGTACCTTCACTCTTGAGGTAATTAATTCACTGGATTAACTGAAAACAGATGTCCTCTAGTTATTTCAACAACTCCGCACTTGAATTGACAGAAATTTACTCTATTACAATATATATATATTTTTTCTTTTCTTTATTTCTTTTAAGAGATAAGAAATTAAGTAAGAAATTAATCATTCTACTTTGATAGATTTTTATCCATATTAGCCATTTCTAATACACCGCCTTTCACACTTTTTTGGCATTTTTTAGATGAAAGAAAAAATTGCTCATTAAAATTACTTAGTTGCAGCCAAGTCTGCTGCAAAATTATCAGTGAAAGAAATAACCTTTTTGTAAATGTTCTCCGGGAAAGTATCAAGGACCACTAGCAGACTGTCATATGAGAGTGACTCTGAAGCTCTGAAAATCTTTATTTTCACAACAATTCATCGTACAAACTGGGAAAAGTTCTCTCACCAGCAGATTTGTAATAGAGACAAGGTGCAAGCATTTAAAGGCCAGAGAGGAATAGACTCTCAAGTTTTCATAGTTCTTGTTGGTTTGGCTTGAAGCAGTCACTGAAACTCGAATCTCAAATATTAAATTACATGACAAATACAAATCTAAGGTGGACCAGCTTCACTCAGGAACCCCTTGAAGCTGCCTAAAAAAACTGCTGAGCCCCAACTGTTGTGCAAAAATCAACAGCCAGCTCCAGATTACAAAGTTTAGCCATGAATATGCAGCACGGAGGGTCAGACAGAACAGTGGAAGGGAAACATGCAGTAGTTAGATAGAGTTTCATGGCTGCTTCTCCTCTCATCTATCCTGCTCTTATCCCCCCCCCCCCTCCCATCCCTCCACTTCCTTCCCTATCCTAGTAGGAGGTCACTGAAGAGATGTCGCTGCCAAATGACCCAATCATGCCGGCAGACACAAACAGCTGACTCAGGGGGAAAAAAGGGTTATACCAAAGGATTCCTATTGCAAGGCAGCAGGAATCTGTGCTGGGGGCCGGGGGGGGGGGTACAAAGGAGAGTGGGAGGCAAATGGGGTGTGGGGGTGGGATAAGGAAGACTGAGTAGGGGGTGGTGAGTGGTGGGGTGAGTTGTTCATTTCTGGAACGTTGCTCCGGTTCCACCCGGGACTGATGGAAATATCCCGCGTAGCCAAACCCAGAGTGGAAGGTGTATGGTAATCATGTCGGGGAAGGAATGCCAAATATGTGTGTGAGAACGGAGCTGTGACCTGAGAGCTGCAGGAATTATGGGCCAAAATCCCACAGACCCAGAGGAAGCACACACACCCTTATCCAACAAATACGCACATCATATACTAATGGTGCTCCACCAAGCACAAATCCATTCCACATAACTTATTCCCAGAATTTGAAACATTCTACTATACTGAACTAAAAACAGAAATTTAGAAAACCATCCCCATCAGCAAGCCAACTCCCCTCCTTCTCCTGGCTGAGAGAACACATGCTGTACAATAACCAGACACATTAGAGAGCTCAAACGCACTCGCCCGGGTTTTGCTATAAATGCACCAATTTAAGCATTTGCACCATACACTTCTCCTTCAGGGTTAGTGTTTACAAGACTGAATATGTGATCTTCTGTAACAGGTTGTTTAGACTCCAAACTTGTCTTCCAAACAGCCATAGCCAAAGTTTCACAAACAGATTACACAGCAGGAGATTGCTGAGTTTATGCTCCCACCTGGTGGCCATTATACATACAGTTACCGCAAAAAAACAGTTAAACCCACATTTGTTTCTTGTTAAATTACTTTAAGTAAGTCTCAACTGTAAAAAGTAAAATAATTATGAAACTAAGTTTTTGAACACTGCAAAGTCTTACTCATACATGCATAATGTCAGAACTATTGACGGTGACCTGTAACATATATAAAATGTGGGTTTAGTTGAAACAAAGTTGAGTTTAATATTGTGACTCCATGGTCCAAATGGCCTTTGGTTATTTAACTTTTTCAAAGCTTTCAACTTTTGTATGTCACAGAACCAAGGAATTCTGCATATTGTCAAACACTTGCAATCATTTTATGAACGTTTCTTGTCTGAATTAATTTTATCCAATGAAGGTCTGAAGACTGAAACATTAATAAGGTGAGTACAAGTGATTGAACATTTTGAGTCAAAATGTGTGAAAAGTAAAATAAATGTATTGAAAGGCCAGCTGGTATCAGGTCATCTAACTTTGTTTTCCTTTTTACATTTTTATCAAATGCTGTGATTTTTTAGTGTTCCTATGTACTGTATATCATTTCTTGAAAAATAGCTTTGGGCTACAAACTTCTCATTGGCAAGGTGATGGGACAAAAAGATGGTTTAAGACCACCCATCTACATGTTGCTATCCATCACTGACCACAGCTGATAGAACAGGCTTACAACCGCTTCTCACCTACAGGATTTAAGATCATTTGCATGTGACTTAAGCTACAGCATATCTGTGCATTGATTTCTAAGTTCTGAGCATCATTTCTGATTTAGTGTTGTCAGTGTATACATGTATGTACAAAACCTGAACCTTATCCAGGTTTTTGAGAATCTTGGAAATGCTAGGTTGAGTACTTTCGCACACAGCAACATGCAATATACCCTGTAAGCACCTTGTCCAGATTTCTCAACACTTTTTGATGGTACAAAACATAGTGGCTGAATACTTAGAATCATGTATACAGTGATGTGAATAACCAGGTTGCTCAGGTTCCATTTAAACATCAAATCCCAAATAAGGTCAAAACGAGATAATTGCTTGTGTAAACATACTCGGTATTAAGTGGAGTGTGCTTATGCTTGTTTTTTTGGAAACAGTAATGTACCTTTATTGAAGGTACACTTAACTAGATTTTCACAGAGCTTAAATGGCATCTTCCTCCACCATCTTCCTCAGCAGATGAATGTCTACCCAGTTGAGTTGCTGACTGTGGAACTGGCAAACTGAGAAAACTCCACTCAGAAAGATACAAAATGCTCCAGAAAAATCTAGTAACCCTATCTTGATTCAACGTTGTCAATTTACTTGTTTTATTTTCAAGTGCTTTCTTGTCAATAATCATCAATACCTGCCTATATTCTTTGTTACCTGCTGTTTGCTAAAGTAGAAAAGGAACAGACAGTGTTGTATCTACATGTCAGATAAGGAGGCAGCATAGGACAAATCCACCCAAACATACACACACAGACAGGAACGAACAGACAACTAGACACTCATTCATGTTACAGTTGGCTCAACACTCCACCACTGTCAAGTACTTTATTCACAATAAGGTCATTTTCTTCTTTAAAAAATCATTTTTAATATACAACACAATTTCTGACAAGACAACTCCGTTTACAGCTAAATTTGAGCTCGAGTTCCAGCTTCTCTCATAACCAAAGCAAGCACGTAGATGATGGGGGAGAGAAATATGGAGTGAAAAGGACAGATGAACAAGGTTCGAAGTTAGAAGAAAGAATGAGGAAAAAGACAGTAAGAGACAGAGGGAAAGAGAAAGAGGACTACGCGTAGTATGATCTTTGTACTAAGAACCAAAATACTCAAATAAAATTAGAAAATAACAGTAATAAAAAACAGTAAGAAAGTAAGAGTTAAAGAGAAAAAAAAGCAGAGGTGTATCGGGATCCTGTATCCACGGCAACCTCACATGCATGTCTGTCTGTTTGACGCTTCTGCTCTGTTCTGCCATTTCACAAGTCCACATACACAAACACACACTCACGCAAACTTGAGTGTGTGTGCCCCAATATTCCACACAAGTGTGCATCTCTGGGGGGTTAGAGGGGAAGAAGCGAGGAGGGGAGGGAGCGAAGGTTGGGGGGGGGGGGGTATGTGGAGAGAGAGACAGGGAGGAATAAGAGGGAGTGAGAGGGAGCTGGTTGATCATCCCCGACACATTTCTCCCTCTTTCACTCCCTCCATCTCCCATCCTTCCCTCTTTTCCTAGAGCTGTGTAAAGAGTCTCTGTCTCCCGCCTCACAGCTCCAGTCATCTTCTGTCCAACTGTGCCACTGTGTGTGTGTATGTGTGCTCTATATATAGATATATAGATATCTATATATAGATATATAGATATCTATATATCTATATATAGATATATAGATATCTATATCTATATCTATATGTATATATATATATGCACGATTCCATATCTGTGGGAACCTGTCTTGGCAGGGGTTGAAAACTGAGGAGCAGAAGCTGATTTAAGTTTCTATCAAAGGGACATAAGGGAGCTTGTGATTTATATAAGATCTAAGTTAATACTGTCATTAGTGTACTTTACATAACATAAATTAATAGTAGAAGATGAACTTCTTGGGAGAGTTGCATTGTTTCTGTAGTAGGGCATCCTCATCAGTGCTGAACTGTGTGTATGTGCGTGTCTGTGTATACATGTCACAGTACTGGCAGGCAATGGGCACAAGCTTGAGAGTCTGTCAGAACGGAGAGGGAGGTGGATGTGGTGGGGGCTGGGTGGAAGGTGGACAGAGAGATGACGAGGAGGAAAGAGGAGAGATTGGCTCCTTTCCATGATGGACGCACCCATCAGCCAATCAGCCCTGGGCTCCTCCAAGGAAGGATGCGGGTGGATGGCGCCACCTGGGGAAAAGAAAAGTCTCCAGTCACATACTGGTCTGCTTAGCAAGTGTGATTACATTGACCAAATACAATTCTCTGAACTATGCACAGCCTCATCTGTAATGCAGAATGATACATTTCAAAAAGGAGGTCTTATCAGCTAAGTATACAATTGCCTGTGCATCTTTGTACCTGCTATCTAGAAATGTAAGTGTAGGTGCGGGAGGGAGACCGTCCCTCTGACTGGCCGTTGGTCGAGACGTTCAGGAAATCCCAGATCAGAATGGTGTCGTCGTGAGAACTGCTGATGATTTGAAACTCATCAAACTGGAGACGGAACACGCGGCCAGAGTGTTCCTGAAAACACGCAACACATTAGGAAATTATGTCAGCATATTGTGTGCATACAGGTAGATCATGGGACTCTAAAAACATGGACATTTGTTTTGTCACCACTGCAGCTGACTGACCAGGGTAAAACATTCATGTGTGACTGGTAACTTGTGAATGTAGATCTGTTATGCAGCCAACTCTCCATGTTCAGTGCTGTTTTAACAGGCCCACATCCCAATCCAAGACCACAACCACAAATAAATTCTCACAGTTTGGAAAATGCTAGACTTCCCTCAAAGTTTCATATGAAAGGAGGGATTAATGTTGTATTAGACAAAATTGCATAAAAATTAGCAACTGAGTGGTCGCTTTTTTACAATCTCCATATTGATTGTCAAAATCAGCAATAAGAAACACATAATACGTGAAATGAACCATTAGCGAAAGTTAAAAATATGATCTTGTATTTTGAGAGAAGTTAGGAGTTTGAGTTTTTTTCAAATCGTTTATAGTTGAGATTTTGGAAGCAAACATTTTAATTCCTTTAGAAAAACTGTTCCATCTCTTAGCCGTGTGGCAACACTACATCAATGGTACCCACCACTAGAGTGCGCAGACATAATGTACTGGCAGGGGCTCGTGGGTCAAGGGCTGCCTGCAGGTCCCACACCTTGATCTTACTGCAGAGATAAAGATGAAATGACATAATGTCAGGAACAAAATGACCCTCTGTGCACAAAACCGTGTGTGTTCACAACACTCACCCGTCGTAGGCGCCGCTTACAATCCTCTTGTTGTCGAAGCGAATGCAACGCACCAACTCCTCATGACCTTCCAGCACTCGCAAACATGCCCCACATTCTATGTCCCATAACCTGCAGAAATAAAAGTCTTAGTACACAAACACAGCAGTAAACAGACCCTACAACATTAAATAGCAACTGTTGTAGTAATAGTAAAGTATTCTTCAAAACAAGGACACGTCACAGCAGGACTATTCTTGCCTACCAAATTTTATGATAGAGTATGTTTTCAGCCCAGGGGGACCTTATCAGTGTCAGTGGAAGTAAGAGATCCACATTGATGTCAAAACACTAACTGCCAACCATTGCACAATGATTTCAACAATGTACAGTTTAATACTAATATTTCAATTTTTAAACTGAATATATCTTAAGTAGACTGCTAACATTAAAGATTCTGGCAAAAACAACTTGTGGTTGAAACATGCCGGTTTATTAGTCTCACATATATACCTGATTGTGTTGTCAGATGAGCCACTGACCACCAGACGGTCTCTGTATTGTAGACAGGCAATACCCCGCTTATGACCATTTAGAGTGCGCACAAACTCACAGGTGCTGGTGCTCCATACCTACAGAGTGGGGGCAATACAGACAGCTTTGAAAAAAAAAATACCTGGTGTTTTATTCAGTTTAGTAGAGCTTTCCAAAACCATCTGAAACAACCAGCTTAAATTCAGTAAGACTCCCTTGGCAGGTTTTGGAGCTACAGAGCAAGTCTGACATTTCTAGTTTCATTTAAAGTGTCTTAGTCCATATAATTTACCCCTAAATACTAAAAAATTTCACACTGCAAGTTGATAACTTTCCTTCTATGTGGACTTTTATTCAGAGGGTCTCTAGTTTGAATTTACAATTGGCTGTGGAAAAACAGATGGAGAAAACTACCAAGAACTATCACTGAAAAATGTGTAAATATAGAAAAAAAAAAAGTGTGCTCTAAACTTCATGAGATAAGTAATATTCGATAAAACCCCACCCCCCACAGCTACTTTCTGAGAAATAATTCTCTGGAAATCAAGTTCTCAGCTCATTACCTTGATGGTGCGGTCCCCTGAGGCAGACACGATGTATTTGTCGTCAAAGTCAACCACATTGACAGCAGCCCGGTGTCCCACCAGGACCCGACGTAGGCTGATGTCAGTGGGTGAGGCCATGTCCCAGACTGCAATTGAACGATCCTTGGAGCAGGTGACCATCAGGCCGTTGGCAAAGCGCAGGTGAAGAACTGCCTCATTGTGGTGGATCAGTGTGTTCAGTACCTCACCTGTCATTACCTCCCACACCCTGCAGAGAAGCAGAGAAAGAAGGAGAGGGGCAGAGGGAAACAGGAGGAGTGTTGGCAGGGTGGCAAATTGATGAGGGCAAAGGTGATAGAGGGAGGAAAAGAAAAGGTGGAATGGGGCAGTAAGGAAAATTGAGAGGTTGAATGAGAGTTGATGGGTGTGAGACAAAGAGAGAAGGAATGAGAGAGAAAAGTGCGTGAGAAAAAGTGGAAAATGATATGGGGAAGTGGTGAGTAGGAAAGGAAAATGAGATGGGGCAGTGAGAAGAGTGTCACAATGAAAGAAAAAAGATGGAGAGTGGAAAAGAAATGTAGAAATGTAAAGGGAGTATAGGAAAAAGGAAAACAATGGAGACATGAAAGAGCATTATGTTTATTGGTTTTACAATGGAGAGTAAGGTACATACACACACACACACGCACACACACACACACACACACACACACACACACACACACCCCCACCCACCCACACACTTACACACTTACACACTTGCAGGAGTGGCTTTGAAGAACATGTTACTAAACAGCTCTGCTGGGCGTTAAGAGTCAAATGCAGAACACACTGGAAAAGCTGACAACCAAACCTACAAACAGAGTGCCTGTCAAGCTGTTGCTAAGGAAGTGAAGTAATATTTTCCTTGGATACCAACCAGCGTGTATGGCTGAAGTGTGAAGTAATAGGAGAATTAATGTTGAGCTTCTGTGTGAAGTAGCCAAACAAGTGTCAACATACACACATAAGCCAGGTCTTTAAATATCTGGAGTAACACATAGCCCACTATCTCTGGTAATGATCATAAGTCTAACTCATTATAAAATAATAAGCTTCTGTATTTTATATTCCATCCGATATATAATGTATATAGTATATTTACTGCCAGACTGTGATGAAAAGCTGTATATTGGGTGGGAGCTAATCATAAACTGGGGCTGCAAAACAGGCTGTAGAAGGTAATTTGGTCATGACTGCAAGAAAAACAAGACTGTAAGCATACAGAATGTGAAATGATGGGTGGTATGTCTACAGCAATAGAACCATATTTTTTTAGAAATGTAACACGTAACAAATTTGATGCAATATGGTAAGGAAGGCATACTAACATTAGCAATCAACTAATGTCAAAATTAATTTTATGCATTTTCATTTTACAAATCTTATTGTAATATTGTTTAAAATCACTTGCATTTGACCTGTTTGATAGCAGGGATACACTATCCATGAGATATTTTGCAAAAAGTTAAATGCAGTATCTGAAAAAAAACACAACAGCTTCTAATTCTGGTTATAAGAAATATAGTCCTCTCTTCATACAAACAAGGCCAGTTTGTAGTTTTATACATTTTACTGTGTGGATGAACTATTCAGTATATCCTATAGATGCACTCAATTGTGAATGACTGAACTAATTAACAACTTACAAAAGGTTGTAAAAAAATTTAACTGGTTGAAGAGCATAGTCAGGATGAGCAATTTTATAGATAAATTCCACTCTTGCCTGTTTTAAGTGTGATCATAACTTCTAAAAGTAAATTTTTTCTATCAAGTTACTATTCTCTGTCCTGTTCTAATAAATATGTAATATTCATTATCATTTTCCTTGAGTCTAATCTTGTGTATAGGATCTCACTTTACCTGCCTTCAGTTACAGATCCTGTGGTACAGAAACAAATTTGTTCCATAAACTCAAGTTCTAGCTGTGAGAATCATCTACTCTGCTTTTTGTACAATTTTGTGCATCAACACTGATGTTAGTATAAAATTTTCTATACAGATACAGCCCAAGTGAATATTCAGCCCAATGAAATTATGAATGAGCTACATGGTTTTTGACTTATAACATGACTGCTATACAATTTCTAGCTTAGTACTGCATGTCTTAACAAATTAAGTATCTATAAATGCCTATCTGATTTGTCTCATTATGGAGCCAAAGTTATCCAAGCATTTATATTCTGTTGAAAATGAAAGCAGGTAAGTAAATATAAAGAAATAATGCAGTAAATCCCATCAAGTCATCGAAACATCTGGCCTCATTAACAGTAAGTGACTGTTTCTCTACAGTAATTAAAAAAAAAAAAATTTCTTGCTGACACTGCAGTGGGTCCTACTCCAAAATACAGCATATCCATTCTGACACGTGTTGTACCTGACGGTTGAGTCAGAAGATCCCGTGACAATGACCCTCTCATCATACTGCAGACACAATACTGAGCCTGTGTGACCAGTCAGTATCTTCAGACACTCCAGAGACTGCTTATCCCAGATCTATTAGGAGAAATGATAGGAGCATAAGGAGGAGAGAGAAGGAAGATGAATGAAGCAGAAGGAGAGGGAGATATTTACAGGGGAGGACACAAAAAAAGGAAAAATAAGTGGTTCTAAAAAGGCTGCAGATTTGGGTCATTCTAGGAACAGCCTATTCCTACAGCAGTGTTCATGCACTGTTCACGCCCCATTTCTCCTCTGCAGGGCTGAGCTCTGCCTTTTCCGAAAGAGAGTCATTCAGCTCTTCCCTTGGTGTGCATTAGCCTCCTCCAGAACAATAAGACAAATCCGCTCTTCTCCTCCCTTTATCCTCCCCTCCTCTTCATCATCTTCTCTTCACCCAGACCAGACAGATAAGTGGAACACACAACAGGTCTGAAGCTGAGCCCTTTTATCCTATAATTTACCTGTGTTATGTCTCAGTGTCTGCTGGTTTAGCTCAGCGCCACAGACAACAAGATGATAAGCCAAACTGAGCCAGAAGTAAAAATTCAATTCATAAATGCAGGCTGGAAGAAAAACACAGGTTGGGAGAAAACAACCACACACACAGCATACATGTGTTTCTCATAGCCAACGCTTTTGGCTCTCTCCACTACTGGTGCTTAAATGCACAAATGGGATCAATGTTAATTACTTCTACAAGTCAGTTTGGGCCAGTAGAGCAGAATGATAACATGCTCACATGTTTTCACTGCCCCAGCAGCAGGAAACAACAAGTTGTGAAAAAACAAGGAAAAAAAAGACTTCACTTTGATTTTGCCTCTAATTTTTTGCAAAACTGAAATGTCACTTGGACTCTAATGCTGATCAAAGCAATCAGCTCTGAGAGACAGAGACTGAGTCAGTATAAATTGATCAACTTAGTTGTGGGCTAATTCTTGGCATTTTGTAAAATGGTTGCAGTTACTAAATCTACTGTTCCTGATGAGAGTTTCACAACCTGCTGCTTTGCTGATGTACAGAACAGGTGTCAGCTGTCAATGCACTGCTCCTTCTCTTAGACTCTACTTGAATACTGATGGCAGGAGTAACTTTATAACATAACATAATAAAACAACCAGTCTTTATTAAATTTAAAGTCAAACTATCTGTTAATACATACGCTCTACACAACTCTGAGATAACTTTAAATCTGAAAGCTTAGAAAAAGGGCCAGTGGGTGAAAGCGTGCAGTGGCAAAGATGACAAAGTGGACCACATCATTGTTGTACAGAACTCAGGCTGTTCTAGTTGTATTAACACTGAAATACACATACCTTGATAGAATTGTCCCTAAGGCCACTGATGATCTTGTCATCATCATACTGGAGACAGTAAACCCCTTTGCTATTTTCTGAGCGACACTGAATCCTTTGCAAGTTGTGTCTGCCACATCGCCAATTAGCCTCAATAGTCTGGAGGAAGGAGAGAGAAACAATGAAAAAGACAAATGCAAAAAGGGGACATCCAAAGACAAGACAGAAGCACTGTAATTTAAACAGACATGTGATGGAGGCAAATATTATGTAAATTATTGTTATTAGAGGGGACAGAAGATGCAACGGAAGTGTGAATAAACCTGCTACATATTAAAACACTATTAGATTAATCAATTTCCCTCTTGTTATCTAATAATGCAGCCCAGTTAGCATTTCTCTCCTTTTCAAGGGCAATACAGAAGCTAAGTGAAGGTCACTGATGCATATACTGTATTAAGTGTGTTATGTCAATCTCAAATAATGAGCCACTTTATTCAGTTTTTGATATAAAATACTTCAATACAGTCTCACAAGACAAAAATGTGGCATTTTCACCTTGGAAGGAAAATTATATCTGGTGTGATGATGAAAGCTGTGCAAAATTACCACAAACAGGTGTTCAGTTAATAATGAAATCCATTTAGCTGTTTTGGTGCTCTTACCTCTATGTCTTGGATGATCTTGGGATAAAGGGAGTGATAGTAGGAGTTGGGTGGGACTTCTGATGTGCGGTTCTTGAACAGGTATTTCTCCCTGGGGGAAGAAAAATAGAGTGTTGGCTGCTTTGTGTTCATTTACATTTTTTTTCACCTGAAATAGACACTCAAGACCAAGAAAATCTTCTCTTACTTCCTCAGCTTTTATCATACTTAAACCGGTACTCTGGAAAAAATAGTTTACCTCTACTCTTACCTAGCATCCATTAATGTCTGCCAGTGTAAACCAGTTTTTATCTTTCTGTAATAAATGTAGTAAGATAACCACCCCTCTATGTAAGTTTGTAAAGTCTCACCACTGGTGTCTCTCAGACAGGCCTTTCCAGAGCGGGTCAGTACGAACCATGCGTTCGATGAGCTTCTTCCACAGCATACCCTCAGAAATGACCCTCTGCCACTCCTTACACACCAGCTCTGCCGAGCAAAGCGAGCGTGCATCCAGGAAAGACAGGATGTTCTCCGCTATGTGATCCAGGCCTTGAGCTAGAGAGAGGGAGAAGAGGAGCCGAGCTAATGTTTGCTGCAAAATTAAGAGGATTTCCTCTGGTCTGTTTCTCTTTGTCTAGGGCTCTTTATTTTTGTTTTTTTTATTTTTCAAAAATAATCTGTGCATTCATTCACATTCATTTCTAATATAAAAATCCCCAAAGAATCTGAGAAAGAAAATCAATAAAACAAAAAACCTAGGTGAAAATTTCAGGAAAACCATTTGTAGTGTAAACTCTCAGCAACTTTATTTTTTGGTTCCTGTTCTCTTCATTAGATGAGGTCCTCATTTGCTCTAAGCAATAATAATCGGCTTAATCGCCTCTTGGTGTGTAGACATAAAATCTGGAAGATAATCACTTAAAAATAATCTTCTCTTTATAAAAATCATTGTATTAAGGGAAATCTGTGAAAAATATGAAAATGATGAATCTTATATGTGTCTAACTGTGTATAGTCAGACAGTAGTAAGATGGAGCTCATACTGGTGTTGATTGTACTATGACTGCATTTACATCTGTATTAGTACCTGGCAGTGCAGTGATGAAGTCCCTCTGCAGCATGGGTTTGAGGTAGGAGTTGATGTGGCCATGTTGGTAGTGGCACATACGGGAGATCAGGCGCTCGACAAACTCCACTTGGTCGGCCTCTGACCACTGGTCAAACAGGGCGATGCAGTGTTCCTTCTCCTTCTCATAGTTTCCCTCTGATGGACGCTTACGGGACCCCACAACAGGACCATTACTAAGCTGTAAAGATTAGGTGCACATGCAGATTTATTACTTTTTTTTTTACTATTTTGAGAGATTAATATGTAGCAGTCAGTCAAGTGGGGGCAACTCTTCTAGTCTCAGGGTATTACATAGAAACTCACTTCAGCTGTACATCAAATTTCCTTGCCCAATATGTTATTTCTGGGTACAGAGAAAATGTTGGATGGTGGCATCCTCTGTTAAGTGTCTGAATATTTTTGAAAGCTTCTGAGTCAATGTATAGTTTCTCCATTCTCTAGTTTCTTCCAGAAAAAAATGGTAAAGCTTAGATTACAAATGACTTTTGAAAACTACATTTAAATTCATATCTAGTTAACACGCTGGCACTAAGAAAACAACACATGAAGTAACTTCAAATGATTCTTTTATTTAAATGAAGGTGTCAGATTAAAATGGGGACTGAAAAGGTGTGGTGTTGTACTAAGCATTATGAAAGTCTATGTACAGGCCCAAGAGAAATTGGTCACTGTTTTGAAATGAATGAAGTTAAAAGTCAATTTTCATTGCTAAGGGTTATAGCTCCTTAAAACTCTAGATCCACAGTGTTGAGGGTGTATGTGTAGGAATAGCAGAAAAAATACTTTGAAATAAAAGGTTCATGTCAGCAGCATTTTTCAGCATCAGTGTGGGGTTTTTACTTGAATGGAGGCATGAAGGGAGCAGGATATCCATTAAAAAAAATTTCTGGTGTGACCGTATGTTGTGAATCCAAAATAATCATATTTAATATTATAAAAATGTAACTTTCAGGAATTTTCAATAATTCTGAAGCATATGAACATTTTTTATTCCATAACAACCTTTATGCGAAGTTTCCCCTGCTTGGGAGATTTAGAAAAAAGTAAACAGTTGATACATTATGGTATTATCCCGCGCAACTTACACAGTACATATTTGAAATTCTGTAAAAATAAGTAAACTGAGCTGCAGAACTCAATTCTTCCTCAAGCTGTGGTCATGGACGCACAAAAGTTCACCCACACCCACAGGGGAAAAAAAAAAAAACAAAAAAAAAACAACAGGTGCACACACACCTTGAGAACTGTGTTCTTCTTTGGCGACAGATCATCCACTAGGTTCTGTGACTCCATCCCTGACGTGTTCTGCAGAATAAGAACAAAACAAAGAAATTGTGCAGGTTAGTGTTTTAGTCTCTTTCTGTTAAAGGCACTGTGAGAGCCAAGGTAGCGGTGTGGATAGCGCTGGACACAAGAGTGCCACAAACACAGCCAAGGAGGGGTAACCATTATGACTTCTGAGGCGTGCACGCACAAACATCCGTGCATACACACACACATATAATGGGTGAAAAAAAACTGAGCACTGCAGCAAAAGGAATCTATCTGCTTGCTTGTCTGATGTAGGCTAAGTAGTCTGGACAGGAAATTAAACTGCAGCATCTTGGGTATGTCACAGGCAGAAGCTCAGGCACTACTGTAATGAAACTCAAGTCAGATAGTGGTCTTAGAGCATATACAGGGGACTGAAAAAAGTGGGAGGTAATCTGATCCAATCCATTTCTAGCATGGCTTACGTCTTACAGAAATTTCAGACCTTTACAAGTGCACTGCAAGGCAAGCTAGAGAAACTTGAATCATTCTAATTACAGAGTTATGAAACAAATCACATATTGACAGTGACAGAATAAGGGGTTACCATTTTTGCAATTCTGAATAAATGATTTACACCATCGTCATCTGCCAAATATATATGACTGATTAGGTAAAGAGCAGGTTCTTTATAGCATATGTACTTCTTTGGAAGTCATAATCAATGAGGCACCAATATTGTTTTGTTACATTCATCAACATACACCACCAACATGGAGATCTGCTGTCTTCTTTAGGATTATAGCTCAGTTATACACTGGACTATTGATGTTAGGAAGCCATCTTAAACCAATATTTTAGAAAGTTAACAATTTCATCAAACAAGAATGTCCTTGAACTATGAAGGCTCTTTAAAGCATACACTGCAAACTCTCCGGAAATGAGCAGCACCAGCACTACCTTGTCAGGGTATAACTACAATTGAAACACACCAAAAAGGGACTAATGTGTCATTATTACTTGCAGGATCACTCCTAAATGTTAATTTTTTTCTGACAATTTAAATTCTCTGTTCCCAGATATGTTCACAAAAAATCGAGATGGTCAATGCTATTGCATATCTGAGCCAAGGTCATGGTCTTTTAAAATGGCTATGTTGCTGAAAAAGTCAGAATAAAGGCCAGACTGTCTAAATATTGTAATAGCCCATCTGTTAGTGTTTCTCGAGAGGCTCAGGAATCGCCACTGGTGGTCTCTACCTGAGGCCTATTTCAAAAACAGGATTGCCAAGTTATCTAGATATTGTTTTCTAAGTAAAACCAATAGCCCCATCAAATTTGGAGCATGAGGTAACAGCTGTTCCAAGTTTTGCTCAATGCAGTTATCCATCTAACTTGGTGCTGCAGCTACATGTGGAGAGCAAAACCATGGAGAACATATCAGTGGTTGCCGCTAAAAAGAACCATACAAACAACAAAAAAGGTCAGGTACCAAGACCAAAGCAGACAGGACAAAGAAGCCAAAATGGGCTTGCTGGTGTTGATGGTCATGCAGAGTAGTAGAAGAGAGGGAAGGAGAGGGAAGGAGAAATAAAAACAGATAGACCAGGTTTGGCCAGACAGGCAGGCAGGCAGGCAAGCAAGCAGGCATGTAGCCTCTCAGAGCTTGAAGGAACCCCCCCCACACCTCAGCTCTCACACCTCCAGGCAGAAGGGGAGAAAATGTTGCTCCTCAATGCTGGGTTATTCTCTGGTACCCCCTTGCATCCTTCCTCACACCAAATACTGAGGAAGTAGTTTACTATTCAAACTAATCTGATTGTAAACATATCCAATTTTCAGTACAGGGCACAATCATTGTTTGACTTTCTAAGTGTTATAGGGCCTGATTTAGATGCAAGAACTGTGATTTGACATGATTAAACAGAAACCAATGACAGTTTGGACAGCTAAAATTCAGTTGCAAGTAGAGAGTTTTCAGATGCACCAGAGAAGAACCTGAGAGCAGAGTGCTTCCTACAGGGAGGAAAGGACAACAGAAGGTGAGGAGGTAGGAGGGTGAGAGGGGGTGAGTGGGTGCTGTCTGCACTGAGGTGGTATGAGGAGTCGTGTGGAGTGGGCGAAGAAAAGTGAATGATGAGGAGATGGCGAGGGAGGAAGGGAAGGGAGAAGAGGAGCAGCAGAATTAAGAGGAGAGAGGCAGAACCTGGTTGTGAGCCCGGGTGGAGGGGATGCTCTGCAGGCACCTGAGTGCACACAAACTCTCAGCCACCGAGGAGCAGCCCAGCCAGAGAGAGCGAGGCACAGAGCACTGTGTGAAAGAGAGAAAGGAAGGGAGGAAGGGAGGAGGAGAACCAAGTGGACAGGGTGAGGGAGGAGGAGACAGGGAAGAGCAAGAGACCATAGATGGGAAGTAAAGGAAAAGAGAAGGGGGTTGATGAGGGGTGTTGGGAGGAGGAAACCAAAGGTGATGAGTGTCCGATGGATCAATGAATGGACAGATGGATGGAAGTGGTGAGGAGTTGGTGAGGAATAGGACAGGTGGAGTGTGGAAAAGTGTAGGAATACAAAAATAATGCATAAATAAACAAATAAGGTTTGGTTTGAAATCAAGAGAGGGTTGAGTGTGTAATCATCAAAGGTGAGGAGAGAAGAAGAGGGAAGGAGGTGGGGGATAGTGAGGGGAAAAACCAGTATTAGAGCTACACACACATTGGCACAGTGAGCGCAGGAACACACACTCCTTCACACACAAGATAGAGACTGATAAACATACACACAAAAGCAATATTAGACATGAACTGGGTGGGGATAGGTAGAGGAGAAGGAGGGGCAATGGGATTAATTGTCAATTATTGTCACTCTTGTTTTGACAGAAAGCCCCCCCACTCCACTGTTCTACCATCCCCACTCTCATGAGTGGTTAGTGAATAACACTGGTACAAAACAAAAATTAAAAAAAACAAACAAAACAAAAAAAAAGAACAAAGAAAAATTTTCAAAATTAAATTCACAGACACAACTCAGACAAAATTTAAATTTTCTGTAGGCCTGTAAGATTCAAGTCCCTAAACCCTACATGTGTGAATGAATAGATGAGGTGCAGAAATTCATAGGCTACATACAGCAGGTGCTCTCTTCAAACTGTATGAACAATTACAAGCTTTTTCCACATTGATTTCTGTTATTCTTTGGCCATTTAAGCTTTTTTTTGTTTTTATTCATTTCAGCTTTAAGAGCAAAATGAAGCTCAACCAATTTAAGATTTCCTAACTTGGAAACGCCTGCATCTATTACATTTTATTCATTGTTTCTGTCCTCAGATAATGATTTTAAGCACTGTTTAAATCTGATGAACTTTGAAACATCTCAGTAAGGTCTTGTAAGACTTTAATCTATTGGCTGTCTCCATCAGTAATTTGTCTCTCTACTTAAATTTCATCTCTCTCCACGATGGTTATTCATGCACTATAAACATTTGTAGTTCTTGCGGATTGGACCTTTAGCAAAAAATGGGCACGAATCGCTCACTCAGACATGTTGTTGTCCCACACAGAATACATCCGGTCCATATAATCTAATACACAGTCCAGGATATTACTATCTAAGCATATCTTGCTATCTTAGGTCTGCGCAATACCACTGATTACACCATAATTGATTATTTTTTTCTTAGAAACTGAAAGCTCAGGGGTATGTCAGCTATGGAGCATGAATACCTGCCAAACTGTAACTCTAACGACGTGTAAGTTAATTGACACAAAAAAAACAAAAACATTTGTGCCTAATCTCAATTAGCGTCCTCTTTAGAACCACTTTGACCCCTGTAATGTTAATGCTATCTGGTAGAAAGCTAACGTTACCCTAGCTAACTAGCTTATCGAGATAGTTAATCATCTCACAGGACAGCTATGTTTTTATTTGACCAAATCTGACTGTATATAAGAAAAACGATGTTATATTGGCGTTGACTCAACGTTTCTCGTTACTCCAATAGCTCCTACCGTCTTAACCAACCTTTTGTTTTGGTATGGAAATGGCTGTCAAGTATACCTAGCATTTTTAGCAAGCTAGCCATTAAGCTAATTGCTACCTCGCTTGTGTGAATGAAAGCAATACACTTCCTTCTACGCACTTAAAAAATATAAACATACAAGGGGCGCATTGCTACGATTTTAGCCACATTCCGTTGTACTCTGAAAATGGCCCGACCGTTCGACACATCTATTACCGAGTACACTGCCTTAACATGATATAGATAATATAACATAGCCATAAATTTACGTGATTCGTCGACTTGTAGCCAGAGTTAGCTGGATGGCTAAGTATCGGACTGGGCCCAGTTAAAGTGGCGCAGCGTCACCGCAGTGAACGCTACCCCGAGCACCCTCGGCTGTCTCGGGCCGACGGCCGCACATCGACGTTTTAATGTCTTCGCCGGTCACAGGCTCCGTGAAAAGGACGCGTTTTACATTTGTCGGGCGTTAATGCCTACGTCTCGTTTATCAACGCGACCATGCAGGGCATTCTTAGCGATATGTATCGATGATTTCAGGCCCTCCCTCTGATTTCTGGTTCCCCCCCCTCCTTTCTCCTCCACCTCTCCCGACCAGCCGCCTCAGCCTGTTCCTGCCGTCGCATCGAGCCTCGGCGCTCCCCCCCCCCTCCTCTCCATTACACCCTCCGCCTCCCCAATATAAGACCGATACCGAAACCTCGGGGCGCCTCGGGGACACCGAAACGATCCCTACCATCAGTTCCAACGTTTTGTCCTCCATCTCCGGCTCCATGTTGACGATCCCCCCCGAAACTCGCTCTGAAAATGGAAACCCAGCCCTGCGTCGGCGGCCCGCAAATGCAGAGACGTCATTCACTCGGCTCAGCCACACAGCTCCGGCACAGCAGTGTCAAAGGGTGGGTGGGGGATGGGAACGCCCATGCAACGGGAAGAGGGGCCCGGTTGGACGCATTTCGTCAAAAGGGGAGGAGGTTTCACCGCTTTGCTTTTTATTGATTGGCTTACCGTGCTACCAAGGCTTCCCCCGGCGACTCCCCCAAACAAAAGGGCAAATGGATGGGAGATGCTGTTGCTATACTGGAGAGGAATACACCAAGGTAAAAAAAAAAATCAATCATCCACATATCTTTGCTGCGAGATGCTGCAGGATGTTGGCTGTTTTTTAATATTTCACGTCTGAGGAATGGAGGGGTTATCGGAACCAGGCCTCGATAAAAACTGAAGTTATGGGGGCAGGGGTTTGAGGTTCAGCATTTCCACCACTTTGATATAACGCGGTCAAATATATTTCTGAGAGGAGTTTCGGTGTCGGTGTCAGTAGGTTCCCATCAACGCAGGATCGTGCATGGTTAAAATTGATGGAACTGAATAAGAAGATGGACAATCAAATGTGATATGGTAGTTACAAGAGGGGCCTCTTGGTCACTAAGTGGACAACTTTGCAGAGTAAAACCAGGAACTGCCTGGATGCGGACTGTTGTAAGACCACCTCTTCCAGGCTTTATTCAACAAAGTAATCCAGACAACAATGCTAAGGTTATCCTTTACTTTAGTTCACCACTGTTTGTGCTTTTTAATGAATCCTACTGACATGGCAGAAATATGGTTAGCTGATAATTTTCGGTTTGAATTACTCACATCTCCACATACTGGAGATGTTTTGTTTCATTGCACTACTTTGAGAATTCATAAAAGCCAGCTCCTTATTTAAGTTTTACTTCCTGAGCTTTTCCTGGGAATCAACTGTTTGAGAAAAAAAACAGATGCTTTTCATGCATTTCATTTTTTAACAGCTCCTTGGGTAGGCCTGCCATCACTATTTCTCCACAAAGCTTTATGAATGATAATTTGCACTAATCTCCGAGCTTGTTTCCCTGATGGAGGGATGGATGCCATATCTCATTTTGTGGACAACCTTTATACTACATTTAAAAATTGTATTCTCAGGAATTTATCAACAAATTTAGATGTTGAATTGATTTCTGACAAGAAGCCGTCAAGGATTAATTTACAAATGCACTCAAATATGTCATTGATGGAATCTGGTAATTGGGATTCAATCACTTGAGAATTCCATTTTTTCTGAACACACTATCTTATATCATGGGGACAGTCATGAATACTTATGTCCAAGAGCTACATTATTGCTTCCCGCAATTGAAAAGGAATTAGATTTCAGCATGAGGTGGCAGCTCCTCATCTAATCAGATAACTTGATCACCTCAAAGCAGTTACGCATGCTTATTTCTCACACAGGACTACCACAAAATATTCATTGGATGTCAGGAAAGCAGAGGTCAGTCTTTCCAGGAACAGAATGAAACATCACAGGACTGAGACTACAGCAGATGAGGAGGTAGCAATGGTTTTCAGCAGTTCAAATTTAATACTTTGTCCCCCTTTCTCTACAGAAACCCAGGTAAAAAAAATCCCCCACTCTCATAAAATACAACAGCAGCAGTTACCAGTAAAAAAATGAAATGCAAAAAAAAAAAAAAAAAAAAAAAAAGAAGAGAGAGAAAGCATGGAGGGGAGAAGAGAGAGGGTAGGGACATGATGAGGCAAGAAAGGAAAATATATTTTCTATATGTGAGGAGTGAGTCCAAAGTTCATCTTCAGACCAAGTTAGGGGCAGCGAGCAATCTGGGAACTTGCTGTTGTGTTCATTCAAAATGGAGGGGAGGAGGGGAAAAAAAGAACAAAAATGAGTCGAGTCCAATCCTACTAGGGGAAGGAATCAGCACTCTAAGGCAGGGATTTATTCAGGAAGGGCTTTCTCCCTCTCTGGATGAAAGAAAATCTCACTCCTCTTCAGCCTGTTTGATGTATTTTGTTGTGTGTACAGATGAAATGTATGTGCAAGTTTGTGTATGTAATATGTAAATTGAAAGGTGTGTCTGTCATATATATGGTCAACATGGTTGCACCTCTCACTTGCTGCAAGAGAGGTGGCATTTTTCTTTCCTTATTTCTTCATTCATTCCTCTGCTTTTCTTTTTTCTCCCAATAGCAGTCCCCGACTACCTAGTAGTCATCCAAATCAAAGAACTCATCGTCCTCTCCTTGATACTCCATGCCCTGGAAATCCACCCTGTACCGCAAGATACCTGAGGAACACAAAGATGATAGATTAATGAGGATGTGTTGGCTAGCCAACTTATGTCACGTTTGGTTAGATCGTGGAGGCATTAAAGGAAGAGTTTGTATTAGGATAATCCTCATTAGCGATGGTGGCTAAGCATGAATTCCTGAGATCCTCTTTTTGTGAGTGCTACTTACTGAATTACAAAACAAATAATATATTATCAACTTTTTAGACAAGTACAAAAAGTAAAAAACTTTTAAGAAGTCTTCATTTTTTTCCTTTAGTGTTCATTTCTTTTTAAATATGCACTGCAATTAATTAATATGACTTGCCATCATCAGCTCTACATTTTAGACCCTCAACGATTCCACAACTTTCCTGCTATTTGTTCTGTATCACAACTTTTCACAGAGGTAGAATACGAATATTCCGCAAGACCAAGGCCTCTATAATACTTACGCCTATGCGACAACAACACAGTATGAAAAGGCCTTACCTATATCAAGAAACCATGTTAAACCTATTTGGAATACTTTTACTTATTATTGTACTGATGTTCACAGATATGACACTGAGTGGTTGTCAATATGATTAACTCATTCTTTATGCAAATACTTATAAACACATTCAATCACTTGGTAAAGAAGGGTTACTGTGAGACAAGTAATCAGAAAATTCATTGTGCTTGCCTGACCTCTAAGGGGAGGACAGGAAACATTGGCAAATTCAACACAGCAACCTTATGAAACCTCATCTCTATACCTTCCAGCCAAACGTAAGTATCCTAATAAGTAAAAGGACAGAAGGGGAGTGAATCAAGGAGGGAAGAGAACAGAACTGGAACAGAATGTCCCCTCTGCTGTCATCAGAAACCATATCAATTGCATATTACATGGCTCAATAACATGTAGCCAAATGCAGTTTATATGCAGAAGTCCCTTACTTACTGTCATTATTTTACTCTGTTGTAGCAAAAATTATGTATTAACAACAGATTGTTCTTAAAAGTGGTCTGAAATGGCATATTTTAAGTAGAATAGTCAAAGCCATTAACCTCCATGTATAGGTTAAACAGTTCATGGAGTTAAGCCATTGATTATCATTAACATTTGATATTAAACCAATCATCTAGCCCTGGTTATCAATGTCAGCATAAAATGCATTCAGGTAGAACAGCATGCATGTGGTCTGCAGCCTGGCAAACAAAAATTTCTTGAAATGATAAGTAAGGAAAACAAAAGTCACTAGAAAAGAGTATGTGGCAGATAACTGAAAAGGCTTATTTAGTTTCCCAAACTGTTCCAGCTTGTGAAGGAAAAGGGGAGTTAGCAAAGGAAAAATTAAAGTGTTACCCTTCATATTTTGCACAGAGCTACTTCAGCCCGATAGATCCCTGAGGAAACATGGAAGCTTGAAGCTGACTTCTACAGCTGAAGGGCAGTAGATCTGCCCAGTAAGTGGCAGAGCAAACTTAGTTAACAAAATAACCACTATACTACACATACCCTCCATTCTTCATGTACAATTTAAGGGTCATAAACCCTATCATAAACAAATTTTTGCTCACCGCCGATGCCTCCGAAGCCCTTGACAAACTGGGATCCTTCCTGGCTCTTGTCCGTGACTATCTCCAGCGTGGCTCCAAATTTCTTGTAGTTGTTAGCAAACCACTCCAGCAGCGGCATGCTTTCAATCAGCTCATGCTCCTGCCCCGTCTAAAAAAAAAATAAATAAATAAAAAAAATCAGGCACACATGGCATGATGGGTAGTTGGGCTAACCTATATCACAGAGATTGTCATTTCTTTGAGGGGCTTACCTCCTTGTCTGTGAAGTGAGACTTGTCTTTCTCCTGCTCTGGCGTTAAGTACAAAGTCTTCTCATCTGAAAGACAAAGGAGGGACATTATAGCAACCCCATGAAATTTATTACCAAGTTTCTCAGCAAAGGCAGATGTAGCGTATGTGGTTTTGGTACCATTCTCTGCTCCGTTGCTCTCTGCCCCATGCACACGTAGAATATAACGCATGGTGTCTAAGTTCTCATAGACTATGAGGATCTCAACTGCTCCCATCTCCAAGGCTTTGAGTGTGTCCTCCACACCAAAACAGTACTTCCCCGTGTCCTGACTGATCTCATCAAAGTACCGCCCTAGAGAGAGAGAGAGAAAAAATTTTGTTCCCCTCAGCTCATAGTGGTGATAACTGTAAACAGTTGTTCCAATGTCAGCGCGGTGACTCACCTATGAGCTTCTTCTCCTGGATGAACTTGACATTAGAGAGAACCTCTGCTGAGAGCTCAATAGCTTGGTTAAAACCATTCTCTCCTCCATATGAAATGTCCACCAGCTTCAGGACCTTGGCCTGTAACCTCTACAGAAAACAAACACACGTATGTTTAACACACTATAGAGATATCCATAAAGGCATAAAGCAATATAATCAGAAGCGTACTTATTATTAATAGTCTTTTAACTTTAGCCCTTTAAGCAGCTAGAGAATCTAAATCATTGCTCAACAGTTAGTGCACCCAAAAACTACCAACTTAGACTCCAAATCAAGTCTGAGATATACAGATCATTTTTATCTTTGTTGTTGCTCGTGTTGCTTTGTCTTTTTTACCAATATTCTAAATACTTCATATTAAATGTTAATATGAATGTAAAGGTTACTAATTTTGGAGTGTACTGTGGTGTAAGAGAAATGTGAAGAGTGTTTTAAAAGAGGGCTGAGGCAGGTTCTCTTCATTATGGTATGGCTGTATAACATAAAAGTATTAAGGTTTACATTTAAAAAAAAAGACCTATTACCATTGCGAACTAACTGCTTAAAGTGAGAGAAACACCCAGTTAACCCCACTGTATTTAGCAAGAATGCAGAGAGAATTTGACAAACAGACCTTTATGTATAGGATTCAGAGACTATATAAGCTACATTAATAGTACACTATGATTTTTATGAGGGTACAACATGATTTAGTGAGGGTCATTATATTTTTAATACTACCATTCAGCCAGTGGATAATAATAATTAAAAAAAATCATATTATTAAGGTTATGAGAACAATTAAGTTGTCTTTTTCAACTGTAGATGAACATTTTTATGACATTTAACCACAGCCAAATTGTGTTTGAAAAAAAGAGACCATTAAGAGATGAAGATGACAGAATTAATTTGTGTTAAGTGATCATCATGAGATTGATTATATTTTATGTGTCAGACCTCTCTGAGGAAAGTTTGGCAAATATTGCATTTAAAGTCCTCTTGGTCTTGAAAAATTAAATAAAAAATCCAAAAACTCCAGACAGTGAGAAGGGGATACATGCATTATAAAATCTAGTACAGTTAACATCACAAAAATCTTTAGATTTGACTAGATTTCTTTACTGACTAGACTCCAGCATCTGCTCATTCACATGGAACCAACTACACTTCTCTTTATAATCTAGAAAATGCAGTGGTTTACTGACTTGTTAATTGCAGTCAAAACCAGTTGTAGTTTTCAATCACACTTTGTGTAAGAAACTAATCTGAGATTCTAAATTGCTTGGTAGTTCAGTTTCTCACTTATTTAGAAAGACATTGAAATTTATTAATTAATGATTTACTACATGATAAATATGTGGTTGGTACTGCTTTTATCAGAACATACACAGACATAGACTTACTGGGTCAAACATGTCTGATTGGCTGAGCTCAGTCTTGAAGTCAGCAGAGCCAGCCAAGACCATTCCTGCCACATTGACTTTGTCGTTTGACACAAAGAGCTGGACAGCCGTCTCAGCCACTTTTCTCACATAGTTGTGCCTCTTCTCCATTCTCAGACGAGCAAAACGCAGAGCAGACTGCCCTCCTCTGCCTGAAAGAAAGATGAAGGGACACAATATTTAGAATGAGTCTCCAAGGACAAATCTAAAAGCCACAAACAAGCTGAATATTTATCAATTCTATAATGATCCCTACTGCATAGCTGCAAATATCGTTATTGTTGTGTGAGCATTGTGAGTCAGTACCGTGCTTCTTGGGTAGGTCCACAGTGAACTTATGCAGCACCTCCCTGGTGTTGCCCTGCAGTGTGCCAAACAATGCCCCACTACCGTCGATCACAATAAAGCCAAACTTACTGTCGTCAGAGAGCAGGGCTGTCAATGCCTGCGTTAGGAGAGTGAGAGAATGATGGTGAATGAGAATGTCAAAGAAAGCATGCAAGACACCAAAAGAGAAGTTTCCATCCCAAGAATATTCTTTACAAGAAAAGTATTGTATACAGACACAGAAAGCATGCAAAAGCTCTCACCTCTGTGTGGAACTTGTTGTCACAGAGGTACAAGGAGGTGTTGATTGGCTTAAAAGGCTCAAAGTCTATGTTGACTTTCTTCTCCTTGCCTTCCTCTGTCACTATGGTGCCACAGTACACGACCAAACCATTGGGTGGGACTGGCAAGAGAGAAAAGTTAGGGGCCAATAGATTAGACAAATATCACATTTTTTGTACGGACACATACAAAATTTCCTATTTCTGAAGGAGGAGACAGAGGAAGCACACAGTGCAGAAGAGTATTACAGAGATGCTGTAAGTAGTTATAAAGATTTCTGAGGCTCAAGCATGTGTATGTTGCACTGCAAAGCTCTGAAAGGTCACAATAATCGATGACAGAGTGTCCAAAGTTTTCCCTGAAATGCTTTTCTATTACGATGTATAATATATAATGTGTAGACTGACCAATGGGTAATACATATCCTTCTTTCATGCTCAGTCACCTACTTTTTAATTCAATGCTATAACCACCACATCTATCTCCAGTTAAATACTGCACTTTCATGGACTAGATGGTTATTAGAATGTTTGCGTTTGGGGGAGAGTGTTTTCATGAACAGTTATGATCATTCTATCAAAGTCAGGGCGATGAATGTTAGAAAGTAAAAGATTTGCATGCTGAGAGAGATGTTGGACAACTACATTTATGATTTCTAGTTCAATGAAGACCCACTTTAACTGAACCGTAAGTTGTACATCTGCCATAAATGTAAAGAAGCATAAAACTCAGAAGAGTCCTTCCGTTCTCTGTGATTATTTAGCAGTCTTTGTCTCATCCGCTGAAATGATGTCTTTCCATCAGTAACATCTGACTAAATTTCATTAAACATTAGATGTGACTATCAATCTGGCCTTCACGGAGAACATTCCCACAGGAAAGTCAGCAGGCTTCTCATTGTAACACATACCCTTGTTGTAGAGTTTTAGTCTTTGCTGTACAGAGGTGATGGCCCCGAGTACAGAGAGCCTGTTGACTCGGCTCTTGATGTTGGAAGCAGTGCCAAACTCATCAGCCAACATCTTGGCCACTCTGGATATCTGGTCCTTAGGAGGGATGATCAGTGAGATCATACTGGTGCCATTACTACATATAGAGAGATGATATAAAGTTAGTGTTTACATTAGTACTTTTGCATACATAAAAAACAAGATGCTGTGGGATACAGTGTCTAACAACACACTATAAACATTTTTACTTTACCACTACTAGTGTGTAACAGATTAAATGCCACGATAACATTATCCATATCAATCTCAAAAAGACATTGGTGTGTTCGGTGTTTTCCATACTAACAATTCACAACTCTTATTATTTAGAAAGCCAACTTTAACCCTTCTATTGTATCAACTCCAAGATCACGCCACCTCCTACAAGCTCATTTCATAAACACACAACTTCCCTTTGCAAGACATAACCTTGACATGGTCTGAAAGGTTGAGGGGCAAACAGGGTAAGCTTTCAGTAACACAATATTCAATCTCTGTCCTTGAAGCCAAGGGTTGGGTTTAAGTTCCACAGCTTCACACTGTTGTCCTCCATTCACTACCTGTCAAAAGACAAAGCATACCATTGCCGGCTGACACTGCACATGCACACAAAAACACAGGCGCAGGTAGCAGCAGCAGCTGGATGAATATAGGGCAAATGGTCAACCGTGTGTGACATGGCAGGCGGCTGAGCACAGGACGGCAAATTCTGCGCAACACTAGACGACAAGCTGTCGCAGAGCAAGCCACAAACCAGTGTAGCAACACCCACATTTCACTTGTCGAGTTTGAAAATTCAACAAGGCCACAACCTCCCTAGTGGTAACAAACAGATCGGGATTTCTTTTCACTTGACAATATAAGAAACATCAAAGCTTTTAATGTAACGCTGGGCAGCTCGGCAGCCATGAGGTAACTTAACTTTGTGGACTATTTTGGATATTTAGAAACTCATATATAATCTACGTGCGAAAAGGTCGGACAAACGCCATTTGAAGTTGTGAAATGCGTCTATCGGAGCATGTGGAAGTGCAACTGTAAGCTAGCCGGCCCCATCTCATCAACGTGCTCTCTTGTTAAAGATACCCATGGCGGCCCCTTTCCAGAGATGACGTCTATTAGCTGGTCTCGTTAGCATTACAGCTAACATTACCATTACTAGCTTCATAACCTTTGTGGGACTTGAGGCAACATACTCAGCGATGTCAGCGATCACACCTAAGAGTAAACAAAAAAGAACAGCCATTCTTCCAAACTAACACACTGTTTCTGACCTCCAGACAGTCAGAATGCGACAGCAGTTAGCGCTTAGCAATTAGCAGCAAAAGCTACAGTAAGCTAAGTTATACATGCTAAGCTAACCACTCCCAAATTCGGCCCCACTTATCCGTTCTCCAGCTGTTGCGGCGGTCCACATTCACACCGTTAATCGAAACCACACAGCCTCGTACAGTTAGCCCGGGTCACCGCATCGACACACAGCTGAAATCGACCCCTTACCCACGGGCAGCTTCCAAACTTTTGATCAGCTTCTTGATTTTCCATATCTCCACGTTCCTGTCCGCCGCGCTGGGGTCGTCCGCCATCTTTCTGCTGTAGTCACTTCAGCACCTGAAAAGACATGGAAAACGAAAAAAAAAAACAAATCATATTCTGTAAACCGGTCAGGATACGAAGTGATCGATATTCACATTCTCGCCAGGCATAAAGCACGGTCGTCTCAACTATCCGGACGAGGGGTACCTCTCCGAACCGGTGGCGCGGTGTCTGCCGGGGGCACCTGACGGGTACTGGCGGCTCGACCGACCGTGAGGGAAAGACCCTGCCCCGGCTGCCTCTGTCAGTACAGTGCGCGGAGGATAAACAGGCCTACGCGTCCGCCGGGCCCTAGCGTCCACCCCTCTGTTCTTATCTAACACGACCTACTTTCCCACCAAAGCGTTGAATTTAACCGACGGCTCGACCGGACGCCGACCGTACGCGGGCGTTAGGAGGGGCCCGGTGCCGTACCTGCCTCGGACAACGCCGCTCCGCTCTCGGTCTGCTGCGCTACGTCGGGTCGGTGGTCCGAGGAATGACGTTGCCTTCCCGACCGGTTCCTCTCCCCTCCACACGCCGCGCGTGGTGCTATCGACGGGCGCTCACATGTGGGAGGTGGTCAGAGCCTTCGGCGTTCACTTCCTGGAAACCGCATAGAAACCAATGGGATCGCTCGGCCGGCGCGTCAATAACAGAAGGCGGCGAAGCGATTGGGCCGGAGGACGAAAACGTCGACGGCGGCGGGCGGGCGCGCGTAGGAGTGGATTGTGGGATTTGTAGTTGGCGGAGTGTAACTCAAGGACTTGAAGTTGAAGTTACGGGTTGGGCAGAAAATGGCACAGACGTTTTTGGTGTTGGTTGGGTTACAGTTTGTACTTTAAGATAAAGACTTCCCCCACGTCTTATCGGTGCAGTTCCTTATACGGATTACATCGCCATTGCTTATTTTCCGAGAGATTGACATAAATATTTTGTGCGAAGAGTGACATCTCCTGGCAATTTTGAAGACATCGTTGCCAGGTATATTATTCTTCCCAACCAGAACTACGCACGTCAGCTGCTGTCAACTTTCTTTCTTTTTTCCCATCCTTCCTCAAAGACGTTTTGATTTGATTTTTTTCCTGAATGTGACTTTGAGGTCAATTCCACACATTATAAGAACCCTTTGGTTTACCTTTCTGAAAATTACAGATCTACACATAATATAACTAGTCGATAGGTTTCACTGTTTTTCAACCGACTCCTTGTAAAAATGCTTTACTTTTCTTGGCGCAGTCGTCTGATGGCTGACTGAGAAACAAACCCATCCACCATCCATCTCACTGGGTTTAAACACCGTCCAATGAGAGAAACATCCATCCTTCAAAAACCAGAAGTGGGTAAGCAGACGCCAGTCGATAAACTTTATCTTTGATTTCTGAGATATTCAGCCCTTAATATCACGAAAAATCAAGACAAGCCATTGCAGGAGAAGTTACTTTTTGCTGCACTCCTCATTAGGGCTTATATGCTTCTTAAGTTAACTCTACTACCCACCTATCCAGCGTGGACTGCTGGCAGAGATGGGCTCTGTCTTCTACTTATCTTTTGTACTTATCTTTTTGTTGCTAATGATAGAGGAAATAAAGAATAGTGGGGGTTAGAAAACATCTTTTCTTTCTATTCTATACTAGAATTCAACTTTACCTGCCACATTTTGTGATGCAAAAGGTATCTCGAATGTTATGGATATGAGAGCATTCCTTTTTGTATCCAAGTCAGCAGGCTTCAGCCATCTTTTTAGCCTACGAGCACTGGGACAATGTGGCTTCCAAACTGCTGAGTGGGCTATTTCAAATCAGAGAAACGTCAGCTGTCCAGTTAGTGTGACTGGTGGTATGGAAGAAAAAAAAAAAACCTAGCAGCTTGTTCAAGCCAAGCACCTCAGCAATCCAGTTACCATCTACTGTTGAGACTGATGATGTAAATTATTGGGTGAGGTGCTGGGTAAGCTATGTGTGAGCCTGAGATTGTAATGTGAGTATGGTGTAAGTATGGTCTGGCTGTTATTAAAGGTTATAGGTCACGGTGCAGTACAACAATTAATTGGAAGACTTTCTGTAGATGTAGCAGGTCATATTCACTGAAATGTCTGATTTTTTCAGTTTTCTTTCAGAAAAGAAAATGGAGAAAAAACATCACTAGTGCATGTTTTGTACTCACAATAAAATGTTTGCAACCAAAAAGTTACTATTCACTGTTAATGCTACATTTATCTTATGTATTAATTTTAATGATATGTATATTCTACATTCTATCTATTGTAGTTGTAGTCCTATCTGTCATTGAACTTCCCTATTATTAGAAAAAATTAGGAAAATGGCAATGACAGTTGTTGCATGTGTGTGTGTGTGTTTAATCTTCTTGCATACACTGGTAGAAGACAGAAAATGCCCTCTGAACATCATATGCATTGTATTTCTACCTTACAACCTGTTTAAAACATGCTTTAAAAATCTGCCAACACACAATCCTCCCTATGGAACATACTGGACTTTAGGTCTAATGTGTCACTATTCCTGAAATGTATAATTTCCATTTTCACTGTCCTCCTAATAAAGCCCTATGGCTTACTTACATAGCAGAGTCACTACAGAACATAATCACTGGGAGAATGTGGCAGTAAGGGCCTAAATCCAAAGCAAAAATAGCAAATATCTTAGACAAAATGTTTGGAGACTAAGTTTGAAATTACTCCTAAATCAATGGAATATCTACACAGAGGTAACCTACATTTTCTCTTTCAAGTGGAGCAGTAAAGGACACTTGGGCCTGTACATATTTAGACCACTAGATGACAGCATTGGTTAGTTGAAAAATTAATGACTTCTACAGTCTCTCACTTATTCTTATTGACTGATGAAGGAGCAACATGTCCATGGAGGTTCTGTTTTTTTGTATTGCTCAATGGGACACTCAGAAGTCAGGTCTTGTGAATTTGTTGTACTAATTGTGGCATGCAGTTTGTTAGACTTTATTAGGTTGCCATATGCTGGATATTAGTCAGTGTCTTCATTGAATTGTGATTATTTCTGTCAGAGCAAACATCTGTTTGTGCATGAAGCAACAAGCCCAATGAATTTCCCTGTGGTATTGCCCATCTCTGGTGAACTGGGAGAATTGGCGGAAGTGGGTGTAGTTTTGTCCGTATTTGGCACTCTCAGGATGGCTACATCTTGGAGAAAAAGTGATATAGCAGTTCGTGCAAGTGACTGCCTCCAAAATTGTCCAGCACCGGTATCAGTGCCAATTCATCACCATCTGTCCACCATCAGAGCTGTAATGATCTGTCGCTTGGAAATGGATGGCGATGGCGGGGCTGTGGATGGGAGCGATCCTGGCCAGTGCCTCATTTCACATGGTCATCACACACGAGCGTTCGGAAGAGCAAAAAAAGAAGGTCGACAGATTGTTGAATCCCTAGGATTTTAGCTGATTCAGACAAAAGGGAGTGATCTCTAGTCACAGTAGCAGTAAGCAATACAACTAACACAAGAGGTTTTATTAGGGCTTTCAAACTTTTTTAGTCCATGTCCAATGTTTGGGTGAAAATTCCAAAATTTTTCCCATTCTAAGATTTTATTTTATTTTTTGTATTACTAAAGGAATGCTGTATTTTTTAAAAACACAACAACAGCAACAACAACAGCAATAATAATAATAATAATAAGAAGAAGAATACAATTTCAAAGATCACAACTCACAAATCACACATCACAAATTAGCTATTTCTCATTTTTTGCTGCTACTTAGTGTATTTTGTACATACTGTGTATGTTTTTTACTCTACTTTATTCTGTTTATTAGAGTATACTCAGATCTTTTACTGAACTCATGTTTCGATGGACCTATACATTTTGTTTAATGTTTAATGGTTAAAGTTTATGTCTTTTATATGCAGTCTGAATATAAATGTTACATTGTATGTGGATACTGCTGCTGGTTTGGCAAATCTATATGGTGTAGCCCTATGCCTTCAGTTCCATTCATGCTTAGTGCATCACTTTTAATATGAATATTAGATTTCTGTATGGCTCTTGAAAGCAATTACAAAAAGTCTATAAAGAATGTTGAATACTCTTCAGGGTATCGAAGTGTCTAAGAAGCACTCTATGTGGCAGTAATAATGTAAATTAATGTGATCAACTTTGTAAAACTTTGCAGGACCCTTCTATGGTGTGTGATGGGTAGTTATTGCACTCAGATACTCAAATTGATTAATTATAAATCACTTGTATGTAATTGTTATGCCTATACAGCTGCCCTTTCCTGAATATTGCATTGTGCTCTCTATTGTATTGCCACTGACCTTCAATTTCCAGGTAATAATATCATAGTCAGAGTGACTAAGAGTTTGAGCGATATAGTGACCAGGCCATGAGTAAGATGGAAACACTGTGTGTGTTTGTGTGTGTAGTGTACATAGGGATGCATGTGGGAGAGTTATGGAGAGCATGACCCAAAACAGACGCCATCAGGATCACAGGGCTCCATTTTTCCATCTGTGGCCATCTGCTAAAGTAGAGTTGTGGGGTGAGAGGGATGAGTGACGGTGGAAGGAGGGACTCTCGGGGGCATTCAAGGACACAGTCTTGCTTGTCATCACTGAGAAATGTGAGTGGGGTCCAAAGACAGGAGTGAGGATGCATCCAATAAGATACATTTGTTACATTATCAGACATTGACATTGGGGCTGTGAGACTTCTTGGCTGCATATCAGAGAGGAAAAACATCCTCTGATCTGTAAAAGACAGTCAAACACAAATAACCAAAAATGCTTAAATACAGAACAAATGAAAGCACTATGACATCTGTTTCTGTGACTCCTGTAACCTTGCTGTCGGTGTCGCGTTAAAGCTTCAATGCTTCTCCTCCCAATCTTCATTTTCTCCTCAATGTGTGCAGTACACTCACAACACACTTGAGGAAAACTTTGCACTCCTCAGAGAGAATTTAGAAGCAGTTATTCTCTGCTGACCAGCTAATCTGTGACTCAGTATGTGTCTGTCTCTTAAGCTTTCTTCCTCTGTCCTCCCCAGTGAAAGAGAGGATCATAATCATCATCACTTCAATAGCTTGCTTGTGACTCAAACCAATCTTCTTAGGATGTGCTGCATGGGTATGAGAATGTGCAGCTGTTGGTGTCTGGCAGCCTTACACCACTGTCAAATTTTGGTTCTGGGACAAACGTAAAGATTTTGAAATGCAGTGGCAGGACTGTTTGGATGGGAGGATGTTTCTTTGTAAATCTCAGGGTTGACATTCTTGTCACATCCCTGGCTCCCTTACTGCTCTCCATAGAGGCAAAGGGAGATTTAAGGATCTGTGTCCTAATATTAAGTGGATTAATCAGCAATGGAAAGTCAAGGTTGTCATAAATATAAATGAGGTCTTTTGAGGCATAGGGTGAAAAATTCTTCATGTCCACACAGTGTAGGCTATTAGGAATTTATCAGCGCAGTGGATTAAGACCAATAACCTCAATTTAGAGGCCAGGACACACAGTCAATCTTAATGATGCATTGGAAAGGGGTTAAACCCAATGGTAATATGGACCAGCTGGCCTGTCTACATCACTCTCTGACCCACGGCATAATCCAATTGTATTTCACGCCTCAGGGACTGAGGAGTTTAATGTATTTTGTGGTTTAAGATCAATGTGTTTTTTGCCTTATTTTCTGTTTCTGTAATATGTGTTGACTAATGAATATGAAAACTAAGTAAGCATTGCTTGAGCAAACGATGTGCTACCTGTCACCGTTAGCCTGAAGGATATGGCTGAGTTGCAGTCGCCACATCAAGCTGATAAAAGCTGGATGCCACCCATTACTCCTCAAGGAGAGATTACCAGATGCTCCCATCAATCTCACGATTTTCCATGGGGATGCTGGTATTTCCCTTTTTTGCCAGTGATCTTTTATAGAGGAATGAAATACATGTAAACATATGTATGTACAAAAAACATATATTTGTGTATGCAAAAATGAACGAAATGCAGCTGTTCTGGAACATCTGTTCCATCAACTCCTGACAAGTGCATAAGCACTGCAGTTCTTTATCCGATGGCTTTGTTCCTTTAGCTCTTTGCACAATTAATGGAAGATGAAAGAATTGGTTTGAGATGAATCTATCTGAGACTGAGTGCCCATTCTTTTACTATTGTTGTATCTCTGGGCAGCAGAGAAGGAGAGGATTTGGTTGTCACTCCCTAGGAAATCAACTTTTATACCAGTGAGTCCAGTACATACAGTAATCCATGCCATCATTCATGCAGTGCAGCTGTAAACCAGTCTGAAATCATTATATTCCAGCCACCACCATGACAACCTTACAGATAGACTGATATGGAAAGGAAAATGGAAAGAGGGGATGAAACAGGGTAGAGAGATGGTGGAAAATTGATTTTCCTTGAGCAGCATTAATCAAATTGACTACAGAAAGGGCATTAGCAGTTCAATGGATTTATGCTGCGTATTATATGAAGACAATGGTGTGACTGGTGAGGCGAGCTTACTTTGAAGGAAGAAGATGGGAATGATCAAAAGTCGATGCCATTTTGGTGACATACAAATGTCTCAAAGTGAAATTATTTGGACAACACTCTGCATTACTCATGTTCACCTGAGTATAACTGAATAATTGTGAAGGTTAAAATGCTTTTAAAACTGCAGCAGGTTTTTCTGAAAGAATGTGCTCAAGTCAGTGTATGCAGTCTTTGTGTGTGTACGAATGTGCTCTGTTATATGCCAACATTTCAGTTGTACAGTACATGTGTCTGTTGCTTACACATGTGCACTGCTCTGCCTGAAATGAGGAAACTCAACAGGCAGAATGGGAGAAGGAGAGGTAAATTTATTTAGACAAACAATATTTAACTGTCACAGTAAAACCAAATACTTTTAAGCTCCGAACATCACAGTTTCATTAGCATTTCAAAATAATGAAAAACGAGACTGAAAATGTGTTCACAATGCTTGCATGGACTACACAACCATGTAATATTATTCAAACAAAATTTGAAAGTGTCAAATGGCAATTCACTATATTGGCTTGGATATAAGTATTTTATTTACAAAGTAAAAATTATACATTCATAGAAGCCAGAAAAAGATTGGCAAATATGTTCATTTTGTATTGTGTTTCCAAAGAGCTGTAAAATGTTTGTGTTTTTGCTTCAGATTGAATGTGTACATTTGGGTGGTCCTATAGCCCTAGTCAGGTCCACTTCATAGCCAAAGAGCAAGACAGCAGCTGGTAGGATGTAGTATTTCACTGATACCATCTTGAGAGGGTAACTAGGGATGACCGTAATGATTGCGAACCTCAAACATGAGGGGTAGAAATTAGGTTATTTTTCTCTTAAATGAATGAATCAATATCAGACATTCAAAAACACAAAACTGAATTGATGGAAATCAGTCCGTGAAAGAGGAGTGCCTTATAATCAGTAATACCTGGTTAGAGGTGAGGATTGAATGAAGAGGAGAGAGGAGAATCATTAGGAAGGAGACAAAGGCATGTTAGTTGGGGAAATGGAAGAGTTTGAAATAAATAAATAAAAATGGACAAAAACTTCAGGACTAATTAAATTTCACAAGCTGACTTTAACTCTGCTTGACTGATAGGAGCAAGAGCATTCTTGACTGAGAAAGATCTATTTACAGCTAGATTTACATTAACTACTATTCTAATATTTGAATACTGTTAATATTGTGTCCATCACTCAAATCATTTGTGTGGCAGGTTGAAATAATTTATGTACAATTCTTTGTACTAGGTTTCTTTTTTCATTTTAAAAGACAAGGAGTATTTTCTTTCCCAAGTAGAGATCCAGTGAAATAAAAGTCTTATGTGTTAAATGGACTACATTTACATAGCACTTCTATGCAAAACAGTTTGCCTCTCATTCACCCATTCACTAACACCAATGGCAGCACTAACAGTTAACATTTAGAGGTTGGTGTCTTGCTCAAGAACACTTAAATATGTAAACAGGAAAAACTGGGGTTCTAACCATCAGCCCTGTTGAACCATAGACCCAGCTGATTTATTCGACTCAGTAAATGTTTCATCACATTTTAGTCCATTGTTAATAATGACAAGATACTGATCCAAATGTATTTGCTTTAGCTTATCATAAAGTACATGTTGATTGCATAATATAATGGCTATAGAATAATGACACCACTGGTGTTTAGATTGGCTTCCTATAAGTCTCACTTTCACTCTGCAATTCTGTCTGCTATCAGGTACGAAATCTCCCCAGAAAAATTAAGGCTCAATTTATGGCACAAAGAAAGTGCTTCTGCCATTAAGCAACCAAAGCAGGAAAAGGGCAGTGCTTTTTATCTCCCCCGCAGCTATTGGTAGCTTCCCCCAGGTAGTGGAAATGGTGAATGGTTTCACCACCAGAGTAACGGGGTAAACTGTACCCAGCAAAGGAAAAAGAGCCGCATTGTTGGAGGAGGCAAATTGCTGCTTTAATATGATGGACTCTACAGGGACACCCAAGAGATAACTGGTTCCTCTTAGATATTTTAGTTATTTATAAAAGAATCTAGAGAAAAATGTTAAAATGCTAAAAATGCTAACCTGAGCGGTGTGAAAATATGATAAAGATTCTTTAGCACATCAGGAATAGAAAACTCTAGAGAGAGAGACTTAAACTTGAGCAACCCTTGTTACTCTCTTAGAATTTTCCCTGATACTTGTGTGCTGCAGCATTTGTGTCTATTTTCAAAGCCGACTGATATACATCAATTCTGTTATTTCCCTTCAGGTCTGAGTGAAAACGGTTGCTTGTTCAAGGTTTCTAAGGAGATCAACATTGTTGGCAGACTGCTTTGTTTGTATAAAGAACATAAATCGGGGGGGGGTGCTGATTTTGACTCATGAATATTTTTACAACTAAGTGTAGTGAAACTCTGAGTGGAGTTATGGAGAGAAAGAAAAAAAGAAAGAAGATTATGCAGCACTGTGAAAACAGCAACAAGCAGAAGTAGCCAAAATAGTCACCGTGATCATCGTCAAAATAAATAGTTTTCCTTCTTGTTGTCTAATATCTATGGACAATTTGACCTGAACATCCAAGAGAAAGAAAATGTATGATGGAGAAAGTTTAATAGACAGATTTAAATCTGTCTATTGAACTTTCTCCATCATTCAAGATCCCCACATTTTGCATTTCAGCAGGGCTGAAAGGTAAGAGACAGCAGTTCTTTCTTAGTTGAAAATTAGAATGTCCAACACAAAAATATGGATAAAGGCTGACGTAGATGAAGAGGTGCACTTGTTTAATGGCTAATGGTAAAGCAGTGATGTAGTAGATAAGTGGAGGTTAGACTTAGAAAAAGAAAAGAAATGTTAAATACCCATTACCAGTTTTTAGAATGGGACAATTTATAAGAGCTGATAAGCTGAATTCCGTGGAAGTTATAATCTTCTTTTCACCCCTTGACTGACCCTTGTGGTCTGTTTGTTGGCTGTTTTTTATGTATGCAACACTCATTAAGTGAATTGAATATTTTCACACAAAATTGAATCTACTGACCTGCTCACAAGCTTCTGATCTGTGCTGAGAGAACAGTACCAGAACCAACTCGATAATGGCAGAGTAGATGTGGCAGGGCTACCAAATATATCCAGTTTCACTGTTCTTTTCCATATCCTCATTGTTCTCAGCAGCTTTTTGGGTGTATTTAGTTCTGCTGCTCTTTCTATTTTCCTCAAATATTCTGTGATGACTCTTCTTGTCGGTCAATACAGAGAGTGACATAACCACTGCTGCCAATATCCCATGATGCCTCGTGCACCTCATTTGCGGGAAAATAAACAAAAACAATGACGCATTTACTGGTGAACAGGCTGGCAGATTTCCCTAGATTGTTCAATCTTTTTACTTATAGACCACATATAATCCATTTTTTCCATGGATGCGGGTTGGAGCCAGGTGGGTGAAGATATGAGAGTTTGAGCTCAAAGGTTAAAAGAACACCAACCAAACACACACATGCACTGGGGTAAACCTGAAATATCAGCAGTTCTCTGACACAATGGCAAAAAAAACTTTAATATTTCATGAAGGAAGCATTTATTACAGAGCAGATAGCATTATAATGTATAACATTCCTGCTTTATTGTTTACCTGATGCAAAATGCTCCCAGATCTCCCAGGAGGCAAGTCTTTTCTATTAGTAAAACATTTGACATGATTAAATGGCCTATAATGTAGCTGTAAAGAAGCACGACACTAAACAAGATATCACTGCAGACAATTTTTTTTAACACTGTATCAGATGGCTCTCTGTAATGTGACCATGCTAATATGGCCAATTTCACATGTATTAAACACCTGAGTCTTCAGCCTGATGCGGCTTTTTGGCATCCCACAAAACGATACAACTGCAAGCGCATCAGCTCATACAAGCTGATTGAATGATGCCTACACAGCATGACATTGTGGAGAGCCAAAATAAGCAAATGGCTGGCAGAGAAAAAGTCATCTATTATGTCAAAGAGACCTGAAATGTTATTTATTCAGCAACTGGTCAGGACCAAACAGGCAAAAAGTAATAATTTAGATCTGCATTCCACTGGCAAGTAGTAAAATCACTCCTTTCAGAATGTTCATGTAGCTTGTACTGGATGTTTAAGTAATATTAGAAAAGTGTTTGCTTACATGTAAGCCTCATCCTCCTACATTTGTGTACAAATTACTATATGTGTAAGCTTCTGCCCTCTTGGGGTAAAAAAAATCACTTTAAATGGTTATTGTCCCTCAATAATATATCTGTAAACGGCAGAACACTTTTGACTGTGATGTTCACTATGTATCATTATAATACATTTTAGATTACAAAGGTAGAGAGATGACAGTCTCACAGCAGTCCACCTGCATCAAAGAGCTTATTCTGAGAGACAGACATTCAGTATTGTGCATAGGATGGGATTGGAGAATTCCCAGGTTGCAACAGTTGATGGATGGTGGTTTTTAAAATGCACAGGAAAAGGATGGCTGTCATTTGCATTTTTGATTATGAGTGACAGGTTAGGGATTATTGGAAATTTAAATCATAATTTGCAGAAATTAATTAAGGTAAAAACCTCTAAAAGATATGACTAATAATCTTTGCATTGTTTAACAAATCTGTCTCTTCCTTATATTATCAAATCCATGCTATGTAAATAGAGGCTTAATTTACAGTGGCTCAAGTCAGTCTTGTGGTCTTAGAGCAGTTTGGGTTGCGATTTTCTTGAGCTGGCGATCTAATTGCAATAACTGATCACACAGCAACACTGGCTGGTGCTGCTGTGACTTTGGGTCAGCTTGAAGTAGCCCTCCCAAGTACAACAAGGAATATAGGAGTCTTGAAACAAAGAGGAGAGGGAAACAAGGAGAGGCAAAATATGATGGGAGGAATGTTCAGCATATCAATCAGCCAAAAAGACAGCACAGACAGACATGCCTCTGCCTATACTCAGATCAAACTAAACTCTTTTGGCCAATAGTATCACAGACAGCAATTACTTATCACTGTGAAAGCCACAGGACAGCATCTATACATATACCAAGGTAGCCAGTCACCTTCAATAACATCAACACATTCCATACATTCACACTCACACAAAGGCCATCACTCAGGCCATGTTTTGTTGTGAGGAGAAGACTAATATGCTCGTTAGTGAAAGACTGTGGCTGATGGGACCAATGATGTCAATTTTGCCTGTCATACTGATTCCTCTAAATCCAAGAAATAAGAACACTGAATATACCGTGTATTGAATGATTTTATTGCAGGTGTAGTTTCCAGGGTCAGCATATTGTCCTTGGTTTCAGATAAGTGGCTGACAGCTGTCAACTAACTAAACACTGCATGCGGGTCTCCTTCAATTCTGAATCTGGATCATATTTTTCTTACTTTGGCGAGAAATTCCTACCAACCAAGTTTTAACAAAACACTGTTTTACTAACAAACACACAAAGGACACTTTCATTGTTTTTTAGCTATTAATGATTCTGCTCTCAACTCAAAAGTCTAACTCTTAGCCCTGTCAAAGCATTTTGTTTTCACAAATAACCTCTTTAAAATTTCTGTTTACAAAACTTGTCAGTGCTTGTCAATTCTATTTCATTCTTGACGTCTCCCTCCTGATTCTTTGTTGTATCTCATTCCTTTTTCTCCATCATTCTCTCTGCATCACGCTGTAGGAGGCACCACAACCACTTACATTTTTATAACTTTCTCTCCAATTCTTGCAGAGAATGTCCACTGACTATATCCCATTTTTGGTTGCTTTTTGGTTGTGGAAATGAGTTAAATTTTTGTGCATCAACATATTTGTTAAATATAATTTTATTTCGTCCCCTCTTAACTTCTCCCTGCGCCCCCCTCAACCCTCAATAACATTGCTATGCTATCTGTCAGACTCCATCAGGCTCTGGAAAACTCTCCTCCCTCCCTCACCCTCAGGTTTCTGGAAGCAGTAACACCACTCGTTAGACAGCTTGAATGAGTTGCAGAAGTTGAAGGGGGCTTCATGGACAACTCACTGATTGGTCTAGCAGGAAGTCAAAATTAATGTCTAGCTTGATGAACATCCAACCCAGTATATTCTTAAAGATGGTCAAGATGCTAGTGTCAAAGCCAACAAACAAGCAGCAGACAGAAAGGGGTATCTGTGAGAAAATGTGATCAATTTCATGACCCAAAATATCCCGAGTGGTAGTATTTTATTAAGGTCCGGTTGCTAAATCTTGAGTCAAACCAAATATTTCCATAAACTTGCAGTGAAAAACTATTAATTGCATTATGCTGGTGTAATGGCTTATGTTGACGTCAAGCAAATTTTGGACACGAACACATGGTCATAACAAAAAAGTCGGGAATTACATGGGAAAAACTTTTTTTTGACAAGTAATGGCAGGACTTCGGACAAGGAAAACTTGTTTTAAGGGTTAAAAAAGATTTTTTTCAAGCTTGCATCCAATGATTCTTTCGTGACTTACATTAAACCAAACAACACATAAAGGCTATGCAGCAGGGGGTCTAGCACCAACAGACAGGCGGTGTTTTGGGTGACACAGATTGCAAAAACAACAAGAGCTTTAACTCAAAGGTCAACGAACCATGTTGTAAGAAGCACCATGCTATATTCCACTGTTTAAATAGAATTTTTGGTCATTTTGGGTACAAACTACAAGTTATCTTCTTGATAATATAAATGGTAGCAATAAGCAGTAAGGTATTGCTGTCCAAAATTGCTTTAGTATTGCCTAAAATACTTTTATGTATAAGTGCATTAATTAGTTTAGTGCCTAAAACTGTAAATGTGCAATGTATGATTGCTTTTGAAACTGTAATAACATTACACAGATCATATCAGGACCATTGTTAACAACACCTAACTTGAACAGGAATGAGCAAGTGCCTGACGCCAGCAACCCTCACCCCCCACACCTTCTGATTGCACATTCAAATGAAATGTTGTTGTTTGACGATTTGAAAACACTTCTTTGTCAAGTGACTATTAAGCCATCCGGTTTCCCTTAAAAAACAGAGATTGTTTACCACAGCAACTCACATCAAGCGCAAACAGCAAAGAGGAATTAGATGAACAGTAGAGGGCAGTAATGCAAAATGAATTACATGCAGTCATTATAATAAATAAATCAAGAAGTGAAAAATATTCCCAACATCCTTGTCACATCGATACAAAATGTTTCTTCTCCAATGTTTGCTTGCAAGATGTGGTATCCCAATTCAGTTTTTAATTATTTTACCACTACATCATGCAGATTTTATTAGGGGCCACTCAAAACACAGAGTGACTACAAAATGAGGGGGAAGGGTTACAGGGCAGAAACACAGACAAGGCAGAAGTACTGTGTGCCTTTGTGTGTATGTGTGTGTGTGTGTGTGTGTCTGTGTGTGTGTCCAGTGGAAGAGTCACAGCTGTCAAAGGATTTTAGGTCTCTATTTGAAGCAGTCCTTCATTCTGGAAGCCAGATTATGGAGCTCTCTGTAACTGCAGGCTACACATACATGATCACACAAAAACACACGTAAATAGAATGATTGTTGCCATCAATAAAAAATAAAAAGCAAAACAAAACAAAAAAATGCATATCATTTCTTATCCTCTCACTTATTTCCTTTTTTCTCACCCAACTCTCATTTTTCTCAATGCAAAATACATACAATCTGTTGAAAAGTCTTAACTAATTGATAAACAGATATTGTAGCATGCAAAGAAAACACAGCAGTCACTTCTGTGGAAAGGGAGATGTGACGTGAGTGTGCGTGCATGTGTGCGTGTGTGTGTGTGCACGCGTGTGTGCGCATGTGTGTGTGTGATTTTGCTGTGGGGGTTTGATGGACTACAGCTTATCGTCACCTGGGATGTCAGTGAGGTGAGAGAAAACATACGCATAAACCAGACACAAACACACACACACACACACACACACACACACACTCACACAGACACACACACACAAACACACACACACACACACACACACACACACACGCTACCACTTGGTTATTTTGCTTGTACTCTAGTCACTGATTCTAGCCATGTATAGTGACAGCAGTATGTTAGAGTAAATACATGGTTCTCTACATTCAGTACACTTTCTTTAAATATCTGCATACTCTGCAAATTATTTTACTTTTTTTGATTTTTTGATTAAATAGAATGACAACAAAATTGAATGAATGTAAGTGGCTTATTCTTGAAATATTTCAAACATAGCAAATGTGATGCAAGAGGTAGATTCAATAACAATCAGAAGCAGAGTGAATGAAATTGAAATGATACCTAACCCCACCGTAATTTACTCTCTGCGGCTCAATAGAAGTAATTTATCTTAAAACAGGATTTAAGTGGAGACATCTATCAAACTCAGTTTTCCAGACTAAGAAACTGAGGTATGTGCCTTGTTCACTTAACTGTATTTTGCTCTTTGCCATTATCTCCCTTTGACGGTCTTTGGCGTTTGGACACAAACTTAAATAGTTCACTTTGACATTCCCTTCTGATTTTCTTTCTGCTCTGTCTTCTCCCTCTCCTCATTGTGCCTTTCTGCTTTCTTTAGACTTTGCACTGTGGCTCACAATGAGTCTCGACGGACCCCTCTTTTTCTGTTTCACTTGATGTGACCCAAATTGTTTTGGACAGGCATGGCACTGCTGCCTGTGATGGAAGTCCTTTTGCTGGGCAGTGAGTCAGAAAGCTGGGGCAGAAAACATTTGCACTACGGGAGGCAAACATACAAAGAGACAAGATACACAGAGACAAATGTCCTGGTAACTGTTTCTTTCAGGAGCGCAGCAGGGTCAGGCCGGTCAGTGTCAGACACAGAACTGACAACAAAGTTGTTCAGCAGGGAATACATGGACAACACTTGTACATTTAGAGCACAATGGGGCTTAGTGGTTAAGAGGGACCTTCAATAGATGCTCCTGTGAGGGGAAGCATTCACCCTGCTGAAGTCATCTTGAATAAGATATTGTGTGCCAATAGATAGATAGATAGATAGATAGATAGATAGATAGATAGATAGATAGATAGATAGATAGATAGATAGATTTTATGTATAACTATATTGTATAACCATAACACAATAATGCTTGTAAAGTAGGAATGTTCAAGCGGTCAACAACAAACCTGACTTTTGAGGCTGTTATCATTATTTGAAAGTTTGAAAATTCACATAGGCAGATATTTGCTTTCTAACATTAGATACATAGCATAAACAGTATTTTTTTAGTTAAATGTTGCTACTGAGGATTCGAGTGACTAAGGTATGCAGTGAGTGGGACACTTTGGTGTTTTTCTATACTGTTGCATTATTTAGCTTCAGGGACAATGGACAGCTGGGAAAACTGGGCATTTCATTTAATTAAAAAATGATGTCTGTGCCCTTGGGCAAGGAAATTAGGGCTTTGTATTTTTCAGTAAATGATGTGAATTTGACTTTAGTCATGGGTTAGGGTCACGATCATCTCTTTGCCTCCTTATGAAAGCACTGTAGTCTGTTCCAATGCTCTGATTATTTCATCACTGAAGAGAATGGTCCATCACAGAACCTAAGGTAGGAAGAAATTCATGTCCTTATGTTTCAGGAACAGAATTGTCATGAGTAAATAAAGTGCAGTAGTGACAATGACTCTAATTACCCTGTTGCTCTGAGAATTGAGATTGCTCTATTATTCTTGCTAGCTTTATCACAGTACATGTTATCTGCTAACCTTTAAAAAAAATATATGTTTAAATAAAAACATGGGTAAACCTGGAGGCTTTGCCACACTAACAGTAAAGCAGAAGATAAACAGAGGGCAAACACTTCTATTTTAAGCCGTTACGAAAGAGCTTTCATAAAACAGGAGATGAGAGAAATGGTAAGGCAGGTAATTCATCTCTGCAGCCAAGATGTGCAGTTCATTCATCTGCCCTTTAGGCAGACCTGTCACAATCAAATATAAGAACAGAGCACCGAAAGGAGAGGGGAGGATGACGTGGAGATGGCTACACAAGAGTGAGACAGAGGGAGAGAAAAATGGGCAAAAGTGGGATTTAAATAACCACGGGCACAGAGAGCAGTGCAGGGTATCTTTTTCCAACTATACTTATTGATTCTGATTCTTACTGAATCCTAAAAATAATTCTTTTCATATTATTTGAGCAAGAAAAGAAAACCAAAATATACAGAAAACAATAAAGATACAAAATAAAGCAACAACAATAAAACAACAAAATACAGAGAGATATAGATGCTTTCTATCTGGCCCTGTACATGTTGAATGTTCATTATTCTACACTGTTACTTGAGTTGGTTGTGCCACTTTTAGATGATACTGGGGCATTTCAACTATGACTGTTGAAACTGACAATGCTGTGAATGTTTTGTCTCACGCTTCTGCAAATTCACTAAATTATTTTTGTGCAGTAATTACATTTTCTGTTTTACTGCAGTCATTTTTGAGTAATAGACACATTTATAAGGCTTGATCCAGCCAGCTATATTGTAAGTCCAACCTTCACTGTCAAGAATTGATTACCTGAAATCCATGTTTCCTAATGAAGCTGCATCAATCAAAAAACCATTACAGGGGTCAAAAACTTTTATGCAAAAAGTACAAAGTTGCCACTTATCCCTGGCTTGTAAAGTTTTTATTACAAATGGGTTATGAAACAACTGCTTTCTTTCACAGACACAGACCAACATTATTGTTTATTTGAGTTGTGCTCTGGCCACCAGATGAATTTCACTGTCTTTTAGCTGCATTTTGATCTAAATTTAAAAGTTACTGAGACTACATAAAGTAAAGAAAACAGGGTGATGAGAGAGATAGAATTTTGAAAGAAAGAAACATGGAGGGAGAGAGAGGAAGCCTGTATATGGACTGATAAAGGTTGAGGGTGTGTGTCAAAGCATTTGTATGTGTGTCCTAGGGCTTCACAATTACCTGGGAGGAAGTTATGGTAAACAGTCAGGCAGGAAGGCTGTGTTTTTGTCATCAAAAACACACTTTTGATCTGAGCCACAAGTCAGATATCAAACATTAGATCAAGGCTGGGGATAACACTCCTGTCTTTCCTTTCTTCATTCTTTCCGCCATCTCTGTCACACTGTCTTTCATGCAACATTTGTTAACTCGGACCAATAGGAAACAGCAACACAGTGCAAAGAAAACACAATAGCCATAAGTCTCTAACTCATAGACACACACTCACATACTGGTTTTGGTCACTTTTGGAGAGAGTGTTTTGATTCAGATGCATTCAAGGGAGACTAAACTGGAACCCAGCTCTAATAGAGAAACAACCCAAACCATCATGGTTGTAAAAACCGCATGCCAAACAGTCAGTAACAATTTTGAAATGAAACTAAACCGATCTGCTGATGCAGATAATGATACTGTAAACAATATTCTCCATTCTCAGTCAAACACTCAAGCTGAAATTCAGAAAAGAAGTACCCACAAGGAATAACTGAGAACACGAACTTGAACTTCAAGGTTACAAATTCATATTATACAACAAGAATAATTTAGCAGACCAGATCTGATCCAGAAGGTTGGCTTTCTACCAACTTTCTTAGAACTTCTTAAACTTTTTATATAATTCTGAATTTCAAGAGCCATGCACCGGTTCAGCCGCAATGATGTTATTGCAGGGGTGGAAAAGCTATTGAGTGGCCATAAGTCTGCTTCAGATAAGCTGTCAGAGTTAAACGGATCAGTGCTGAGCTTTGAGATACACAGGGAGACAAAAAGATGCACAGATACTGTACATACACGCATACATGTAGTAAATACATTCATTTCACAACAGAGAAGGATGTTTCAAAAAGACAACGTGGTTGTCTCTGATCTCAAGGACACATCTATATTCATGAATACATCCTTTCTGCTTTGCTCAGCTGCTTATAAACACACACACATACACACACAAACACTTATATTAACAAACACACACACACACACACACACACACACACACACTGGATCATATTCAATCACCCAGTTCAATCTGTAACACTATTGATCCTTACATATGATCATGTGTAAACACTAGACACATGCATGCACATGCACAAATAAACACAAACACACAAATTGATTAGCTGGTTAGCTAATGCTTCATAATGTGAGATTCCATTCCATACTACACAATGTTTTTCTATAATAAGCAAGCTCTGCCAAAAGACTTAACAATAATGACAAAACTTAACAAGACTTAATACTCTTAATTTTAAGTTGGGGTGCTGAATTGGCATATTTGCAGAGTAATAGTGAGAAGTAAATCTGAACAAAATTGCTTATTCACCAGGTGGTACAGTGGTCGCCCACCAGTGGTCGCCCACCAGCCGGAAGGTCATCGGTCTGATCCCAGCTTCTCCAGTCCGCATGTCCCTGGGCAAGATACTATATGAATGTGTGTGTTTGTGCTCAAATGTGTAGAAACGTGTTATTTGAATGTGTCTGTGAATGGATGAATGTGACAGTAGTATGAAAGTGCTTTGAGTGGTCAAAAAGACTAGAAAAGCACTATTTAAGTACAGTCCATTTGCCATTTACCGCTCTTGTATGGTGGTCTACTAAAATCCTTACCAGTCAAACAGAAACACAGTCCATCACATTTCACTGAGATCAGCTCTGGAAATCCAATTACACAATGACCCATGGATCATTAAGTCTTGATATCAACATTACAGGGGAACTTAGATAAAACATGTCACAGGTGTAGTGATGAAGATTTGAAATGAAGCATAGTCCTCATCCACATGTATGTAACACACATTTGAATCTTTACAGAAAAAGGTAAAAGAAAGATTTGCTGAGGCAGATTTTGGTATTCATCTTCGATGAACAGATGTGTCCATAAGGCAGCCGGGCAGACACACCATTAGACAGAAATAGCCAGTGACACTGTTATTCACTACAGTTCAAACCTAATGCAATGCAAAAAGCAAGATGGAGTACTTCAGAATGTAATTTAACAGTATAAAATCTCATTTCAGGTAAGTGAGGGATAAGAAATTGTTTGGACTAGTTGGGGGGAAATCCAATTACACAGTCCCCCCAAGAAGAATAATGAAAACTGAGATGGGTTATGTAAATTCTGCCTGTGAGGTGATGCTGACAAGTTTTGCCAGTGTCACACTTTAGCTATAAGTAAACATGCATATGGATGTTTGACCAAAAATATCCTTCACAAAGGATTCACTTTCGCGAAATGGTATTTTCAGGTCCAAAAATCCTAATTCAAATCAATCATTTCCACCCATTCATCTCTTTGACAGCACTGCTAATGTTGCTTAATGTAATATGTTGACAAAAGAACAGCATTCTGCTCACATCATATTGAATTATCTGTCTGGGGAGGGAGGAGATGAGAGAGAAAACCCAGGAGATAGATGACCTCCCCCAGTCGCTGTCGGCATACTGAAAATATCTGAAACTCTCTTTTTGACTCTCTTTGTGGGTTAATGCTGTATTAATGAAAGAGTGTTTTAACACCTATTTATGCCATGCAAAAACAGAGAGGAAGAGAGAAGGGAACTCGAGAGGATAGATTCCTTACTCTCTATATAAAGCAACTCTGGCAACTGTGAATGTGTGTGTATAATAAAGGAGACAGCCTTAGACAGCCTTGTCCTTAGACTTTGATTTCTTTATGCTTTTCGTCACGTTGAATGTGACATAGACAATGAAGGACAGTAGAAGCACTGAGCACTTCAGAAGTGAGGCCTTAAGAATTAAGAGAGGGAAGGTTTAGTAAAATATCGTCTATTCCAGTGTTAGACAGAAAAAAATACTAGTCTAGAGGTAGACTGACAGGGCCATGGGATCCACAAAGCAGAGAGCATAGCCAGCGTTTCCCATTAGCACCAGCTGCTTGTCCACATTTATGGCCAATGCTGCCTTACCTGCGCTTCACACTGAGAGAGAAAACAGGGGGAGATTAACAACAACAGCAAAAACCAGGGTGAGACGTCTGTGGATGCAGCCACCACTAAAGTTCATGTGCACGCATAGTCAGTCAACTCTCTGTTGTGCTACTGTGTATCTGCAACATCACTGTACTAAACTAAAGTCTTGAAATGATGAACATTTTCTCTTAGGATGGTGGGAATGTCATTTGAACAGTCTCTGCTTGCTCAGTTACACCTGCATTGTGTATTTTTTGACCAACAGGGGGCAGGAAGAATCCAACCACAATGCTATGTAATGTAGCTTAAAAAAAATCCATGACCCAAACGCAAATAAAAGGGTTTTTTGGTCAGCAAATTCACTTACCCCATTATCACCCCTACACTGATAGGTATTTGACAGGGGAGACACATTAAACACAACTGAATCAAAGAAATTATTAATTTCTGATGATTTTAAAATGATTGTTTAAATCACTAATGTTTGTAAATGCAGAGGTAAAACAAGCCTTTATTTTAATTAGAATCAATTAACAAGCAAAAAAAAAAAAAGATTTTTTTTTTTATCTAGACATGCAACTGTTACTTTTTGGTCAATATGTCTTGACAGGTGTTTTTTAAATTTAATATGTAGTTTGTACATATACTGCAATTGTCATAACCTATAGTATGCTGATGTTAATAGTATGCTGACGTTAGCTGTGGGTTGGAAGCTTGTGATTGGTACTGATGGCTGTCTGATCGGATTGGATTAGACATCCTTCATTGTATTTGGACCTACAGATGATGAGATGCCAGGGAAAAACCATGAAAACTAAATTCACCGGACACAAACAAAAACCCAAGCCCCTTAATCAATATTAACAGTGTGTCTTGTTTATACCATGAATCACTTTTTTTCCACCCGGGAACTTTAAATTACCTCTGCTGACCTCTGAGTCCCCCCCTCAGTATGAAACCACTGTTCCCTGTGTACCTCTATACTGTCTATCTATTCAATAGAAGAAAAAAATTCAAAAAGAAAATTGTTCTGGGACTTCCCATGCCTAAGCAGCAGTATGTCTTACTTTGAAGTTGGGTTGAAAAAGGGGAACCAAAAATAGATATTACGGAATACTGAGAGTGGACTCAGAACAAAAAGAAAAAAAAACAACAGGGTACACCATAACCTTTATCATGAACTAGAGGTATGTGTTTTTAATTAATAATTTTCCATTTGGAAGATCTTAGCTGAGTGTAACGAAATATGCAGTAAAAGTATTAGAGGAAAAAAGAAATGTAATAGATTACAATAATGAAAGCAAGATTCAGGGTTCACCTTTATTTCCAGTAAACAATATAGGAGAGCACAATGAAATCCCTCCATGCAACACACACAGAACATGTATAAACATTACAAATATTTTAAATTATAATAAAATAAAACAATAAAATAGGCAATAAATAAAAGTAAAATATAAAAATTAGCACTGAATAAAAAAAATAAAAAAGAAACTACATTATATTATAAATTATATAATAAATAAATGTGTTGTTTTTTTTGCAGTATGAGAAAATTAATGACAACTATTTTGGTTCATCAGTGACCTGCACAATTAATTGTTTTTAAATTGTAATCTCGATTCACACCCCTTTCTAATTTAATTTTTACATCACAGCAATTCTGCCATGTCCGCATGAGCAGCGAGATCCACTGTATCAAACCAAGAGCTCCGTTTACTCCTTGAGCTGTTACAGCAAATGACAGAACTGTGTCTCAATGTGATGATCTGTACACAGAAAGATGGGGAAGATTGAAAAAACAAAAAACAAATCTAATGTGTGGGTCAAGGTGAAATTTAAAGCAAAATAAGTCCTGATAAATTATGATTTGCAGCTGCTGTGTGCAACTTATAAACAGTTTGTCCCTAATGGTGCACTGTCACGTATGGATATTGTTGGTTGCATCATAATATGTGTGGTATATAAATAGACATGTCCCCATTCCTGTTTGAAGTCTTAAAAAGCTGATTTATTAGACAGCTGACTACCGTTCAAGGTGACAGAGACCGAAGATGCTCACCGACTCATTATATCATTTCACACTAGGCTAATGGCACCAACCCAGTTTCAGGTGACAGAAGGACAGGAAACAAAGGATCCAAAAAGTTTTAGTACGAGGCAGTGACAGGTAAAACAGAGACAAGCCTGTGGATAAAATAGAGATATAATTGCTACAATGCACACAATGGAGAGTGTAACAGCTATGAGACCATAAAGGAATATGAACTATAAGCTTTCAGGAGAGGTACACTAGATTTTAGGACAGTGACCCACTGCACTTAACCACTTAATATCTTTCTTAATCTTAACCTGGTTGAATAAATGTTAAAGCAATAACATAAACATGCACTCAAGCTATTACACTGTCTACTTCTGGTCACTATATTTTGGGTTTTCACACAGGGAGTCTAAAAAATAGATTACTATTGCAGAATAAAGATGGAAAAAATGTTGCAAAGTGACATAAGGAAAATGAGACCCACACATATACAATAAAGGTGTCAAATCTTGTTTATGCAGAATTATAGAAAAAAAAAAACAACAGATCCACTGGGAAGGAAAGCTTGGTCATTTTCTTTCTCTCTTAGACACACTGTTATGTCACAAAAGCAAAAAACACTGACAGAAACGTCACCCTCTCTACTGATGTTTTTGTTTATTAATTCGAGGCCCGGCCTCAGTTCTTTGCCATCAGTGCTTGAGGTAATATCTCTGACCTCTTCACTTGAAAATGACATTTTCTCTGTGAGGAAATGATAGCAGGGATAAAAGGAACAAAGAGGCAGGTTTAAGGGGAATTTAAGATTGGCAAGTGAGTAGACTGAGTTTATGCACCAGCACACACCTGCATAGTCACTGAGACAAATATCGAAATGATCAAGAGATTCAGCACAATTCTGAATATGAAGTGTCTCCTTATGCAATGGATTAAATGATACCTGTATAATGATGCTGTATAAAGGATGGCAGGAAAAGTCAAATGATAAGTGAAGGAAGGCTAAGAGGAGAAATGACTTCATGACTGAACCGCCAAAATGGATAACAAAGAAAGATGTAATGACACTGATAAGAGGAGAAGGTCAGGGGAGGAGTGGGGAGATGAAAAGAGGTGACACTACCGAATGAAAACTCAAAGAATGGAGAGTTTGGTCCATTTAAAACTGGAATGAGCAGCACTGACTCATTAAGTAACCAATCCAATGTAATGCAAGGATCACTCCACCACACGCAGCCACCTCACCCTTTCTAATTGTCCTCCCTCCTCTTCACTCATCTCACATATCTCTATCTATGCTTCTTATTTTCTTCTTTTTCTCCTTCAGAAGACACCACAGAGTTTCATTAACCAACCTGAAAAAGACATGGCATTGGCACTGACATTGGCAACTGTGCTTGCATTGACAGATTTCAGATATCAGATTTCTAGGATGATGGTGGTTAGTATTATAATTCTGTTCAAGGTTACAATGAAAATAAAACCGGTTGCTGATAAATGAGAAAAAGCAGCAAAATAAAGAAAGTATGTGAGTATAAAATGAGTGTAATGACCCTTCACCAGATGCTTTTTGATAAAAAGACTTTGGAAAGACTCATTGCACTTTGAGTTACTCATCGGATTAAAGAGTTGTACAATAGCACATCATACTTTTGCACTGGTAACATTATACTGCAAATACTTATTGCATGTAGTCATTATTTAATGACCTAGTACATCTTTTAGGCACATGTGAGACTGACCTCAGGACTATAACCACGATGGAAGTGATAAACCATTTTATCACTTTTTTTCTTATCACTTTTATCACTAAACTCAATTCAATATCACATGTGAATGTATATTATTTTGATAAAAATGCATCGAAGAGTTTTAATATGGAAGCTTAATTCAATTTGAACAAAATCAAACTTGTTATTTGCCTAGAAATACTGAGAAATCCAGCTTTATCATTTTCCAGTTTGCTTACCATAACAGAAAACATTTGTGCAGGGGGGCGTCACTATGTAAATGAAGTCAGTAACGCGATTATTGATGAAGAGTTGCTGGACCAGCAGTGTGTGTTAAGGCATTGCACTCTTTTTTTTTTATGAAAGCCTTTATTTGTGTGAGCCTAAATATGGTGTATACAAAAGCTACTTGTAAACAATAATGCATTAATTAAAACTACTACTTGCAGAGTTGTTATTGTTGCTGTTATAGGCTTCTTTGGCAATTCTATTGGTAAAATAGATGTAGTACAGCTGAAAATATTGTGTGTTTGGTGCAATGCATTATCTATTTATGGGGGGGGGGTCTCGGGTCCATAAAAATGTGAGGAAGGAATGAAGATTTATGCATGTGCACAATGAAACTAATTAATCATGGGCAATTAATTTCTGTGGTAGAGGTAATTACATCTGAGTCCATCTACTAGGGGCGTAACTGACATATTGGTCCCATTTAACAGAGAGAGTGGAGAGGAAGAGCTTTCAGTACAAGTGCACAGTGCTATTACTAAGAACACCACATAAATGACAGCAGAAAAGAAAAATGCTGAAGAGCACTTGGTTTGACTTCTGTGCTCAGTTGCACAAAACTGCAACTTAATTGAAAATACCAGCAATGCAGTGGCTATTATTTTCACATTATTTTTTCTGCCTGATTGCTGCCCCACAGTTGCTTTCTGCTTGATTGTTTTTTTTTTTTTTCGGACACTAAGCAGCTCACAGCAAACCAGGTTCAATGTATTATGATTGAATCAGCCAATCATGCATTTATTAAATATTGGATTTTTTCTGGCAGCATCCAGATTCAGAAACTCTCATTGTAATCATTTTGGTTTTATACAAACAAAAGCAAATATAGAAGCAGGCACTAGTACAGAGAGCCAGCACTCTCATTAAATCATAATGTAAAGCAGAATGGAAGATCGTCATGGTGGTACTGCTTTACCTACGAACTAACTTGTTTGTTACTAACTCAAGGTGTTTAAAAAAAAAACTGTGTGAAAAGTGTCTCTGTTTAATTACTACAACACTTTCAGCTGATCTTGAAAAATCCATCACAATTAAGGTTAAGTTTGAAACACATTTCTCTCCCTAGTAAGCACAGTCTTGTGTCTCTTTTTATTTCAAACCTAATGTGCCTTCTGAAAAACAGTGAGTCCAAAAAGAGGACGCTAAGATGAGACACTCATTCTGTGTTCTCTAATACCAGACTGACTGGATGATAATGAGAGTCCAAGGGAACAAGCCAATCTGCCCAAAAGCCCTTTCAGAGAGAAGAAGGTGGCCTCTTATTAATTGCTACAGAGCTGGACAGTAGCAAGTTACTTTAAACTGAGTGTGTGTGTATTTTTATACTTTCATCTTTATGAGAAGTGGCATCAGTTAGTTTAGTTTCCAGCTTTCAGAGTAAGGATATTTTTGTGACCTGCAATGACTTTGACCAGTTGTTGTTTTCAGTTACTGGCCATCAGGTTAAGAAAAAATGTTGCCAGTGAAAGGTCTTTGTAAGGGTATACAGGTTTGTGTAGTGTTTGCTTGCTGCGCTCCAGTGATTTTTTTCTGCCCAGTTCCCTATAGCAAATAAACCATTTTAAAAAAGAGATCTTCAACAACCATTCCCAAAGGATACACCTCTGTTATTAGAAAAATGAGCATAACTTTCAAGCTTTGATAAACTAATTAAAAAGGTGTTTCTTCTTTCACTTTGGGGTCTACAGAGTAGAACAAGAGATGAAGAGAGAGAAAAGAGAAAGAAAGCAGATCAGGAGCGGATATATTTTCTTCTTTCTGTTTTTTGTGAACAGGGTTTGACTGTTTACCCTAAGAGAGGCACTGGGTTGAGAGGAATGATTTTGGGATGAAAGCACAGAGAAGGCCTCCGGAAAGATAAAGTTTTAGAATAAATTTAGTATCCAGAAATCAAGAATTGAACAAGGCCGCTGGTAGTGTTCATTCTGTTGGCCAAAAAATATGGTAAAATATTAATGTTAATGCAATTCAGGAATGGGTAAGATAAGAAGTTGACTTCCAGATCAATTAAGTACTTGAAAATGCATTCAGTAGAATAATGTAAGCCAGTGTTAAACAAAATACATGAGACTTCAGAGAAAAAGCTTCAAAGCGCATGGTAAATTATCTGGATCTGCTCTAAAAATGAATAGGTTCTTCGCTGGCCCATGCCCCATCCCTCCACCAAATTCAGTGCAAATCGGTTCAGCAGCAGTGTGTAATCCTGCTGACAAGTAAACAAACCAACAAACATAGGTAATAAGGGAGGTAATAAGGCCAAGTAAGAGAGTGTGAGTTTTCCTGTCAGTCATTACTTGTATTTTGTAGAGCTTTTGAAACATCAATTATAATTGCTTTATTTCATAATGGTACAAAAAAGGGCTTTGTTGGGAAAACCTATGAACCTGATGTGGAAAGTGTAGACAGTTGAATGTGTTGGCAGCCCCAGATCAGGAGAAAGTTTTACACAGGGTCACACAATCACATAAAAGCACAAAAATGGATGTCCACTTCTCCTCTTACATTTGCTGTCACACCTGAACCGCTAACTTTTGCAAAGCGTGCTGACATCACAAGTATTAAACCCAACACGAAGAGCATAAGCAGCTTTTACACATGATGAATGCCATATTATTGGTCTCAAGCAACACATACATTGCTGTTCCAGGAATGTGTTCTCAGATCAATACATTCTTTTAGACATCCAGATACAAAATAAACTGGACTATACCTAATACCTTAAAGTGTGCTATGAAACTACTAATAGACACTGAGAAATAGCAGCCAACCTTCAGCCTATATATAGTATTATTTGTAACACTCAAAGTCTCTTACATAATTGAAATAAACTGAATATATCCATATATCTCATATTTACATCATAGAAATAATAACCATCAAAGTCATCTACATACATAACCTATAGTATCTGCTTCCATGTCACTCCCACCATCAGGAGTACAATAATATCTGATTTGACAGGGAAAGAACTACTCTTTCACTGCACTGCAGGTTGTTTTAAAACAACCTGTGAATAACTTAAAAAAAAAAAAAAAAGTTCACCAAAAACTGAAAATTCATGTAAAATTGTCTTAAAACAGACCTTTTAACTTGCATTTTTCCTGCAGCAATGGAAGCAGATGAAACCTTGAAAGTTATTGCAAACAATTCCTACAGGAACCCCAACTTTTGCTGTTTACTTACAAACCCTCTGTCTGTTCAAAGGCAGTGTTGGAACAAACTGTTTCTAAACCCTTGATGCATTATTAGGACAAAACTCTGCTGCAGGAAGCGGCAATGCAAACTGCTATCAAAATGATGAGGAAAGTAACTAAGGAAGACAGATTAGTTGGTCAGGGGTTCATCCTAGAGCAAGATAATGACCCAAAATATTAGAAGAAAAGGACCAGATGGTGGCTTCATATGATGGATGAGCAGCACAGTCTCCAGACTTTAACCTCATGAAGCTGGTGTTGGATGAATTGGACAGAAGGTGAAAGCAAAGCAAACTGCAAGTGGAACACTTTCATGGGAACTTCTGCAATGGAGGTGGGACAAACTATCTGAACAATATATCACTTCCATTGCAGAAAGAATGTCATGAATTCGGCTGCTGAAAGAGTCAAAAATTAAGATTAAATTCAGTTCAATAAGAAGATTCCATGTTTCCTTTTTTTAAAAATCTTTAATGGATTATTTGTTCAATGCTTTGATTTCAGAAACACTGAGACATTAATTTATGTAAATATAAATAATGGCAGGAAAAATCAAGATGTTCTAAAACTTCTGACTCGAAGTGTAGCTGTTCCTTACAGTGGGGGACTCTTTCCAGATCAGACTCATACTCAGGGAACAAAAATTATGTGTGACATTACAGAGAGACTGCTTTGTGTCTGAATAAAAGGGAAGTCTGATTCACTACCTAAATGACAGGTTTCTTACCAAAACAAAACCAAACTTTTGTGGCCTTTTTCAAAGCATAAGAGCTTCATATATCTAATATGTGAGCCAGGGTGTGGGATTTTCTGGTAGCCACTTCTTGCGACATTGGGATCACACAAGATGAGTTCCTGCAGTTAACAAATATCAAGCCTTCTTAAACTAGGGCATTTAGAAATTAGACATTAGGCACACAGACACTTATGAGAGACAGTAAGGGGATCTGTTTTTCATACAGCAGCCAAAAGCTAAACACAAGACTTAACACCAGATTCTATCCTGGTAATAACTAAATAGATTAATAAGATTAACATCACTGATGGCCCTACATGAACTTCAAGCTAATGGAATTAGATCTATGCTCAAGAGAAATAAACTTATTAGCTCAACCATTACGTGCACTGTATTTTGGCATTATACCTAACAAACACTGACTTCAAAACCATACACCAACCAGCATTTAATGGGAGTGTGTATGACTAAAACATTAGCTATGTCCTTTAACTGCTCAAGGTCATAAAGAAGGACACAAGATTTCCTCATCATCGACCAATCGGATACTGTACTTGTTAAAAAACTGTAAAGCCAAGCAGTTGCTGTGTAATGAAGCAGGGGGCCTGTCAAGGTTGCCTTAAAAGCTTTTATTCATAAAAAAAGAAAAATAGACACAGGCTGAGCCTGTGATTCTGTTTGTGATGTTTGATCTTAAGACTTATGCTGAAGGAAGGGTTAAGTGTGCATTTGTGTGTGTGCGTGCGTGTGTTATATTATTATATCTTTCCTATCATACAGTCAGCTTTGATATCAGCTATACTGCAAATCCAAGAGAGAAAGCACTTTGACTTCAGAGAGAAACATATGACTCTGGTAGACAAGATTAAAGTTTTACTTCAGTTGCACCAAAAAAAAAAAAAAAATCAATAACAGAATACAAATGATGGTGAAGTATGCTGGGGACTGCTCATCTGTGTGTTCCTGGTTAAATTAGATGTAAGTGTGGTCAATTTAAGGCCTTATTCATATTATTTTGACCATGCCCTTGTTAATGAAACCTACACATATTCATAAGATGTGACTTTAAGCAAGAACAGATTCACTGTGGTTACATTCCCACCCACTACTGCAAAGACTAAAGGATTAGTTCTAGTCTTGATCTGTGTATTTCCTACAAACTGAATGGCATTAATATTCCCTATTGTTGACCTAGAATGTAGATGGCTACTCTTACTTTAACTGGAATAGGACTGCAACTCAAGGTTATTTTCATTGTTATTTTCTCAATTAATAAAATAAGTCTTTGGCCCATAAATTTTCACAATAGAGTGAAAAATACTTGTCAAGGTGATGTCTTCATGTCTTGTTTTGTCTGACCAACGGTCCAAAGATATTCAGTTTACATTGATTTAAAACAGAGAAAAGTAAGAGAGCCAAACAATTATAAAGCTAGAACCAATGTTTTTTTGTTTGTTGTTTTTTAGAATGAAGGAGATTTAAATCATTAACTGGTTATCAGAATAGCTGCTGATTAACTTTCTGTTAATCGACTAACTGATTCACTGTTTTAGCTCTAAAATGGACACTATGATTATTTTGGTTGCCTTAAAATACCACTTGTTGTTTCCGCAACAATTTATAAAACTGAGAAAAGCTGCATTACTTCATGTCTGTCCATGCATATTTGTTCAGCTTTCTGGATACATAAATCTACTGAGCATCTTTGATTACCAAAATGATCATCAACAGCAAAAAAAACACTATGGCAGTTTGTCGAAAGATTGGTTCTGTGGCATAGATGAAATGCCCCCTTTGTCGCTGAAGTTTAATATAGCTACACACCATGCTTTAACGGAGCCCTGTGTTAATTAAGGCACAGCAGAGTGACTGGGGAGCATTTCTGGCTGCAGGCTCTATATTTCCTCCAGAGATATTGCAGAGCTTCAGGGCTGGCCTCCAAACATAGTGCAGATACACAACTGACTGAAAAATTCTGCTGTGACTTTTCTTTCAGCAGTGATGCAACTTTTTTTTTCTAGCTTATTTATCAGCCAAAGAACACACACACACACACACACACACACACACACACACACACACACACACACACACACACATACACACACACACACACACACACACACAAACACACTGTTTTCTTCGTTTTACCAGAATCAGAGCTTCACTGATTGACGGCTTCATTTTGGACTGTGCTTTTTCTGTTGTTGACTTTGGTTCTGCTCATAAATTGTAAGAGCATAGCAATAAAAATCAACTGCATCTGGAGTGTCACTGACACTGCATTCAACCACACACACAAACACATCCACACTTTGCTATAATCGAATGCATGGCATCCTCTCGACTTGATTAGAATTTAATTGACTTTATCTCCCCTGAGCAGTTTGCTTTCTCAATTCACAATGTCTTATTACTTTTTTTCATTTTTTTTCTCCATTATGTGTGTCTAAGTAGACTCCACATCACTGGCTACATGTGTTAGGGTAATGTGATGTCAGTAAGAGCTTGTGACTGGCTCTAGCTTTGTTAGCATGGTACAGATAGATCACTGGAGGTGTGTATGAACTAGAATAATAACAGTAATTACTGAGGTTGAGGGTGTTGATATTAAGTCACTGTTGAACCAGCAGTAAACAAGTGTAAAGCCTAAAGGACAAGTAAAAAACTCAAGACATTAAAATATGGGATTAGTTCTCAATTTTTAGTAGTCTGATACAGACTGGAGGCCTCTTGTTATTCACTGTGTTCATTATTTTGTTGTCTTTACTTTCTTTCTCCTATATTTTTTTTATCTTTATTAACATCTCATGGAGAAGATGAGATATTAGGAAATGATCTTGCACTTTAAGTGAAATAGGCATGAGCTGAGGGGGAGTTGGACTGACTGGAAATCATTTCCTGCAGGAAATGATTATCCACAGAGACAGATACTGCTTTGAGTGGATGGATAAAGTGTGAAATATGAAGACGGAGGTTGTCAATATTTCCATTGTCATGATTCAGATGTTGATAATTAAATATTACTGTTAAATGACTTACAGAAATTCACTTGTCAAAGGAGAAGTCTTCCTTGAAAAAAACCCCATATGTTGTCTGTACAAGAAGTTAATTAAGATTCATAGTAATGTTTTATTGTTAGGTGACCTCTAGTGGCCATAGTAGTTATGATAGGAGCAAAGGATGAAGTCAGGTGATGTAGTACATAGTGCCCCAACTACCACGTTAGGAGGTGGTTTGAGCGGATGGATGGGTTAATAAGACACAGGACTTCCATACAGGTGATTGCTAGTACCCACGTCAAACTAATCATAAACCTTTTTTCTTTTTCTTTTTTTTATTCTATGACCATTCCACTTTCTCAACTGTGAGTTTATTACTGTAACAATGACAATGCCGCTCCTCTGACCTTATGGAAGTACTTACTGTAACCCAAAACATGATCTTTTCATTAAACATAACCAGCTAGTTTCTTAGCCCAAACCTAACCAAACCATGACATGAACTTAATGCCATGTTAATTATTATCACAATAATGCCAAAATTCTGGTACACCTGTTGCTGCTATGCTCCTTTGGGTTGTATTCAAAGCTAAGGACAGGCAATCTATATGGTTGTTCAGGTTGGAGGACATGTGTCAAAAGTAATAATACCAAGTAAATGGTGGTAAAAAAGTAATAGTAATAGTTATTTAAACTTTTGCTTTAGCTTTGTCTTTAATGTAAAATAGTTTAGGATATTCCAATGCACTGAAAATTAATGAGGATTTTTCATGCTCTTACAATATTGCAATACCCTGTTTAGTGATATGGGTCTGGGAAACTACACATGCCATGTGATAAAAATCTATTAAGTGGAACAAACAAGAATTGAACAGCACAACAGTGTACAATAACCTTTTTCTCATTCATAAACACTAAAAATTAACGTACACATTAAGCAACCAAATATGCTGTGGACCAGTAGGAAATGCAGACAGTCATAAATTGCCACATCATTTCATGTGAAACTGGATTGTTCCACTCTTTGACATAAGTGGTCTCCCTGCCATCAGCCAGACTGGCAGTTTATGATCACAATATACTGTAACTGACGCCTGGATGTGGCATCCAATGCTAACCTGCCAAACAAAACCAGTTTCATGATCGCAACAGCGACAGCCGAATGAGAATGTACCCTCACTAGACAATGAGACAATCGATGACTATTAACCAAGTACAAACTGTAGCCCAACAGTGATTTACAATGACTGCAGTGAGGCATGTCTTTCTTTCACAACTATTTCTATGTACAAATTTATATGCACTGTGTTGTCAGTTTGTGTCTCTGTGCCAGTTTTACTCTCCTGTGCTCCTCTGGACTGGCTGTGATAATGGGACACCCTCTGCCATTTGTAATCCTCCCTTTGACTGCTTTCACCAGATAATGCATCACAATCACAACCTCACAAATCTGTTGGGCATGCTGATAGACAAGACTCCAGAATGAAATTTGCCTTGCTGACAACTCTCATCCGCTCCCAAGGACTCTTCCTCCCCTCTTCTCTCTCTGCTGGGGTTTAAAGGCCTTTTCAGGGAAACTCTCGAACCATTACAGATGGGACAGAACAGAAAATAATGCAAATGATGAAAAAAGGAACAAAAAAAAGTTTAACTTTGGAAGAAAGCTGCACAAACCTTGAGGATATCATAAGCTGGACACTGGAATCTATACATGTCTCAACAGACTAAGTGAATACAGAAGATGTGACTTTTTTGCACTCTTGCATTTTTCTCTTTCCATTGAGTGTGTCAGATTTTTTCAGAATGAGTTTTTTTCCTCTCCTGTAAATGGGAAATGAAGTAAATGTCAGGACGCGGCTCACATTTTAATGACTACAAGGCAGCAGCTCCAAACTTGAGATTGTACCAGTCATTCACACCTGGGGGACAGAGAGCAAGGTCAACCGGTTGTGCATTTGGTTGTGTACGCGTGTGTGTTCAGGTAAGCAGTGTGCACAAATAGGTATTTTACAATGAGTTTTTGTATGAACTCTGGTTAAGTGTGTGCATTACTTTACAGTGGCCATGTTGGGGCTTTAACAGTTTGAACATGTTGTGGTCTCAGCAAGATGTATAATATAACATTAAGATCAAATGGAAATCATTATATTAGGTTGCAAAAATCAGAAGTGTGGACAGTGTTTGGTCTCACCACTCGAAACAACACATCCTCAGCCTTATGACCTTCCGAAAGAGACTCAGTGACAGTGATTGTCTGCCCTAGTATTGATCTACAGTCAGTCTTCAAGATCAATCTTGTGATAACCATGTTACCTGACAGAGGTTTTTTTGTCCAACATGCCATATCTCTTCTCACTTTCACTTTCTCTTTGCATGCACATGGGTGAGGAAGGTTTGTCAGAGCTTCCCAGTTGCTAAGTCTGAAATATTAAATGAATTAAACGGGTTGTCAAACCAACACTCTAACAAACACACACACACACATAAATGACCAGCTGTAGATGCTGCAGGCAGCCTCAGCTGAATGACAAATCAAATGCGCTTGCCAATAGACCATCACCATGGTAACACAATGATATTTAGCAGAAGAATTACATATTACAGCGACTGTATACAAATGCAAACAGCTTAATATTGCAAAGATTCTGTGCAGCAATTCTAAAACTGCTCAAGGTGTCTAAAAGGTGATACTTCTCATCAAACACTCAGATTATTCATAATGTCCCTGTATTGTTTTCAGGTGAAAAACACTGCCTACAGTGTTGGCACTTTCCTCACCACTTTCTCACTGAAAGATGTTTATGAGTATACTTTTGTTCAAATACTGTACATTGTGACTGTTTAAAACAGAAAGAATAGGAATGCCAGAACACTACCCATGCACAAAACTAAGATTAAATGTCCTTTTCCAAGAATAACTTTTTATAATTAATGTTAATGCATGTGTTTTATTTCATTGCTATTTGGGATTGTTGTGGTAATGCATGTATAGTAATAGAAATGCATTATTTGAAATACTGATATGGATGTCAATAATCATGGAACGGTAGAAGCTTCAAAGCATTCGGGTCAGCCCTTATTGACAAATCAATTATTGACTTCTCACTTCAGCTGTGGTAAAAATAAGTAGACCCTGTGTGAGTGCCAAGAAGACACCAGCTTTTGCGAGGTTATTTGTGAATCCATGTTAATTTTCAGCACTGAAAATGTTTGGACCTAAACTGTGTCAGATAAAATATCAATTCTTATCATTATCACTGAAAATGGTCACAGCTATTCTATTTGTTGTGTCTCTCGGACACTTCACATACTGGAAGATTACATTTAAAACTTATTTCATGCAGACATAACCACAGTCAAACACATTACAAATATAAAAAGATCTCTTTACTATGTTTTTTTTTATTGGTGTAATTTAGAAAAAAGGAGCAGATTCTCATATTTTCCATAAATATTCAGGCAAAAACTTCATAAGCATTCGGAAATTATGCTTGGGCATGAATTCAAACAAGGAACAGGGAAACTGGGCAGATGGTTACAGCACTTGTTTGATCTAATGAAGATTCAAAGCAGTGCATAAGAGACTGATGAAACAAAAGACTGGTGAGATAATAATGAGCTAACCACTTTGCTCAAGTATGTGTGAAATTCATGCAAATAACTATCAGCTAAATCCCACAGGTCTTTGGTATGTTGATTCACTATCATCCATCTACTGGAAAATAATTTAAGATTTATCTAAAGGTCTCAACACATAAAAACTGGAAGTTTATCAAATAAAAGAAGACAGAGTGAAATACATAGAGGAATGTAGATGATAAAATGCCAGATATGAGAGAGACCAAATAAAAATACAAGGAGCAGGAATAATTACCATATGTTTTTATTTCTCATCATTTCCGAAATATATAATTACATTTTCCTGGAGAAATGATCATTTGCTGCAAAACTTACAGAATCAAAGACTATTTTTTTTTTTATTATTATATTTTACTGTGATTATAGACCAGAACTTTTTTAAGCCCTGTTTAATCAGAAGCACTATAGATTGAAAAATAGGCCTAGATTTAGTCATGATATAGCTATGAAGCACAGGAGCAACAAAAATCTCCTGTGGATGTGTTGAGTGAGATATATATATATATATATATATATATATTTGAAGACACCTCTCTCACATTTATCAAGAAAATGATCAGATTAATTGATAATAATTATATTTAGATGCAGCCCTGATTAGTAGCAATGGTTTTCACATTTTGAAATTAAAGAAAGGGGATATGAAAATTAACTTGAGCAGAACATACTGGGTCACACATTAATGCTTTCATGTTGTGAAAATCAGAAGAAACCATACACACCACTGTCTCCAGGTAACTGTTCAGTGTTAATTTGAATGAGGGCAAATATCCCATTCAAACTATCTTATTTACAGTATAAGGCACTAACAAGCTTTATCTACAGTTTTTTACTGCTGACTTTGTAGTAACGAACTATTGTAGGTTTTCTCAGGTATTTTATTTATTTTGCCCATCTTTACTCTCACCATAGTGAGGAATGCTTTGATTACAGAGATTCTCTTTATCCCATACAGCAACTAAGAGAGGCTATATGGGAACGTGCAAAAGGATCTATCCATAACAACAATAGCTAATGGCCTTGATAAGGACCCCACCAAGTTTTTAAATGCAGAGCTATTAAATGTTAAAGTCTGGGCAGCTGCAATACTATCCTACTCACTCAGAAATGTCACATAATCAACAATATGATGACCATGATAGGAATGTTTATTCAGTGTGACCAATTACACCATGAGAAATGATTATCCATAGATCATTGTCATATTATAAATTGCCTCACCCCAAGAATACAGGCTTACTTTTGCTTCCTAGAGTTTCCCAGCATTGAATATGAGGCAAAGCCTTCAGCTATCAGGCTCCTCTCCTGTGGAGCTAGCTCCCAGTGTTCGTTCGCGAAGCGGACACCCTCTCTAATTTAAGATTTGTTAAGGTTAGTGGATGTAGCACACGCAGGGAGGAACCTAGCTGAGACACATGGGCACGCAGGTGCAGTGAAAGATCTTCAACATATGGACAGAAGAGCATCAGGCTTACAGCCAGGCTGGCGGACAAGTAGAAAGGCAGGTACTGGCAACAGGTCACTGGGCATAGGTAGCAGGCACATAGGAAAACATACAGAAACATTTACAGATGATCTGGCAAGGAGCTGGTGGAAATGACTGGTTTGAGTACTGACTGGGAAAATGAGGAAACTGGGAACAGATATATGAGTAGGCAGGTAAGCTCAGGTGATCAGGAATAGGCAACAGGTGAGCAGGTGGATCTGGCAGTCAGGTGACTGGGATTTGGAGGAATGTCTGAGGACATCTGGTGGGCAGATAGAAAGTGGCAGGAGACAGAGGCCAAAATATACAGGACTCAAACAGGAATCCTAACAGAAGATATCTGCAGGTAACTCTGACCCTGAAGCTGTAGGATACAGATGTGCCACTACTATTCAACATTCATTATTATCAATATTATCATTAGATTGCATTAGATTATTAATAATGATAAAAACAACAATGATATGAATAATGAAAATGATTACTGCTGATGCTATCATTGCTGCTGCTATTATTAATAACCCTATTAAATCTAGAAGTATCCCTATTATTATTATAACTATAACAACCTGTCTTGTAGTGCATGAATACAACAGCATACACAGCTGTTCCTGGTCTCCTTTTCTCTCTCTCTTTTCTTGCACCCCCTCTCCCCCCTCTTTATCCTATCCTCCATTTCTCTCCTCTCAACCCAACCAGTAGGGTGGACAGCTGCTGTGTGGATTGTTTACTATGAGTTCAATTTTTTCACTTGAAGTCTGTTGTTTGACAATGGCCATGGCAAAGGTCACCGCTCAGTGTATGTTTATGGAAATAGGCTACCTGGGGGGCTTATAGTCTTTATAGGTTTTAGTAATATTCAAGACTTTTCCCTGGCTCAGCGCAAGCTATTAGTGATTATCAACAATGTTTATAAACACTGGAGTATATCAAGACAATACTATTTTGTATTGTTGTATTGTATTGTATATCCGTAATCAGCTATGAAATAATTAAATTTTTTTTTCTTCTATAACTCAAACTTTCCCAAGGATTTTGGAGTGCTGCATCTGGAAAATGAATTACATGGAGCCCTCACTTTTCTTCCCATCTTTTGAACAACCTTTTTTGTTGTCCAGCTAAAGTTATCCATAAGCAGTAGGCCACCAAGAACAAAAATAAAAACAAAATAAAACAGCAAGATAAAATGGTTAGTACTGTTCCTTTGTAACTCTCTATTTTTGATTAGAGAGTTTAATCTCTTTCTGTTGCAGCAATGCAAATATTTAGGGAACCTTAAAGATTCTAGGTTTTCATGAAGGATTTATCTCTACAAAATCCCTATTTGTAACGTGTCAACAAACTAGACGAGACCAAATGGGCGCTAAATAGTATTAGTGCTCCCAGGTTAAAACCCAGGAGTACATCTTTGCATACACACTGAGGAGTACAAATGACTGCTCAAACAATAACATCCCTACCATAGTTGCTCCCTGTGTAAAGAAAGTTTTTTTTATCAGGAATAACCCCTTGAGATGTACCATCTTGTTTTGGACGGGTTCCTCTATGACAGCAATACAATAATAACACAAATTAGACAAAACATTCAACAAAAATACCAAGATAATTAAATGATTCCAAATGTGAAAATAACACACAAACAGAGCCCTAAATTGGATCATTTATTCACAGATTAAAGAAAAGTATTGTCAGTTTTAGATTAACTAAAAAGTGATAAAGCATTATTATAGAGATGCAATATTCACAGATAATCCTATAGTAAGAAGACAGTGATTATTCTAATCTGAGGGAGTTTCTGAGCTATTACTTAGGGGGACTGCAGGAAAAAAGCTGTATAGTGTTTCAATCATTAATTAGAGAAGAAGGATACCATAAACCATTTTAAATAGTTATAGTAATTGAACTGAATTCATTTGAAAATAAACTGCCAACAGTGTTGCTGTTATCTTATAACGGGAGAGGGCAAATAAAGAATTTCATATATATTCTACAATGTTGAGTTATGAATGAACAGACAAGAACAAATCTACATACTTTTGTTTAAACTATATTGAGAGAAAGAAGATAACTTTTACATGCAGCCTGATATCCAACATCATCATAATCCGATATTGGTAAAATGTGTTGTAAACCAAGCTTCTTTTTAACAGTAAATGAAAGACAGTTCATTTACACAGCGGAGAAGAACACTGTTACACTGAACACTGAGGTTCATTTTCTTCACAATGGCATTTAAATTAGGGTTCAGCGTCAGGCCACCAAGTACCATCAAGAGAGGCAATAACACATGAATGAGCCAAAAGTCTGGATTTAATGTTGTGGCGAGTTCAAAAAATCAAAGTGTGAGATTTAGTTTTATTGAGTAGTGGTTTCTTAGCTGCAAGCCAGTACATTGCTAGATAGAAGGATCAGGAATTATGGCAGAAAAAAACTGAGGAGAAATGCTGATTAAATGCTAGTGCGACTAAAATTGGATCATGCAATCATAACATTGTTAACTCTGAAAGGATTTTGTTTTCCAGGATTGTTTAGGATTTTAATATTAATGAACAATGGATTCTTTTTAATAATTGGATCTGGCATTTCTGATCATAATTTTTCTATGGGTAACTGTCTGCACTTTTCTCAGTGAGCAGTATCCTTAGACTTTTGAAATGTGGCCCCTGCATTATCTCTCTGCCTGAAAATACATATGACATCAGAAGGAATCCAGGGAAGATGTCTGCCGTTCACACTGATAGTTTTCAAGGAAGCATGTTTATCTATAACTTCATTGAATTCAGAGTATAAAAAGTCCTGAGCATTACGAACATTTGATATCACTTGATTCCTGTCTAAATAAGTTGAGATTAAGTCGATGTATACTATTTTTTTTTTTTTATAATGCCTGGTTCTATTTCATTTGGTTGGCAATTTGGGTAGTTTAATTTTCCAAATACAGTATCTGATACATGATTTAGACAGTCAGACATAACCCCTGCTTATAATTATCTCTTTATTGTGAGACCAGTATTCACTGAAGCAGGGATTGACATGTAGGTGTAACTTGAGTGGGTTCACTAATTACCTGTAATATTATGCCCTATCCCAGGGGGCATGATAATTCAGTTTACCTGGCTAAGTTTTCTTTTGATCAAAAAAAAAGAAAGAAAATGATGCAGTTATGTTGGGCTGCTCTCATCTGTAATCAGCTTGACTTATCAGGTTCAGCAGTTCAACAGGAATTTAGAGGAAGACTACAGTGATTTGTTCACCTGATTATCTCCCCTCCCCAGACCACTGATCTGTCCCATTGAGATGAGACAAATCATGGAGAATTAGCCTCCTATTACACTCTGTGAGCAGGCTAGCCTCTCTTCATCTGTCATCCACAATTAGCTGCACAAGCAAATGTTTGAAGTTAAACACTGATTAGAGGGTTGTACTCTGAAAATGATTCCCCTCTCCACCCACCTACACAGCAACCCTCTATCTAAAGTAGCTTTCAGTGCTTTTTTTTCCATCAAGAGCAGAGTGTTGGCATGATTACAATCAAATTGGTGTGTGATCAAAGTATGCATACCAGCACCTGAATATTTCTGATAAATCACAGTTGCATGCTGTAGGTGCTACAGATGGGAGATAGGCGAACAGATGTGTTACATGTGAGTTCGTGTGCTGCAGAGGGATCCCGAGAGGGACTAAATCTGTGGAAAATAAAGATGGGTTTTGCTCCCAACACTTTTTTTCTCTTATACAGAACAGGGTAAGATCTCTTACTGACGAGCAAAATTTTTAGCAGAATCAATAACACCTAAATGAGACTAAAATATGATGAATGATACTTTAACCTAAGCTCCGATATTTTATTTTGCATGTTAGTTTTATTGGAGGATGAAGGTAATCACAGAGAAGACAACACTTTACATCAAATATAACTAAAGTTATATTTGATGTAAAGTTATTCACACATGCATAGATACTGTGGTGGTGGTGGAAGAAACATTATAGGAGAGGAGACAAGTCACTTAAAGCATTTTGAATGGAAGAGTCCACAATGCCAAGGAAGGCAGTTGAATGACATGCATCCCGCGCCTTCCCCCCAAAAGCCAACCATCTGCTTTATATTAGCCCAACGTGGAACATTTCAAGCCAATCCTGTTATTGCACTAACATAAGCAAAGCTTTGCAAATGCGTACCAGAGGTATAATCCGCTGGGAAACAAGCATTATAAACCTTATTTTGTGGTGAATACCCCAAACCTTTTGAGTAGTTTGTATAAGATTTGACTGCTGATAGTATACATGCAGATTTTTATGTCTCAGACCATTGAAAGTGAAGTTATGGCTCTCTCCCCATTAATTTAGATAGGGACCTGGCCTTGTTAGCCCGAAATAACTGCCTGGAGGCGTTGCCAAGATGGCTGCAAAGTGGTGAGGCTTTTTTATAAGTACTCATGAGGATGGTAATTCCTCAACAGCTGTTTTGCTCTAGAAATGTCACAGCAAGCTCATCCAGATCCTCTGCTCTATTCTTGACAATGTTGCCAAGCACATGCTTCAGGAGAGAACCACCCACAGCTGGATCCAAATCATTACCCTCGACGAAAGGCTCCTTAGTTCATCAAAGTGTCTCAGTTGGCTTGAGACTAATGAAAAAAATCTCTCTCCCACTGAGACAACATAACTGCTCAGTCGGTCGCAAATTCTTGCTTTTCACAGCTCACCCAGTGGCCAACTCTCCGGGCAATACTAACTTCTTTTCACCGACAATTTGTCTTTGGCTCCACACCACTCTCTGTTACAGATCCATTTTGTGTGTTTCTTCCTTAACATTCAGCCTCTTCTTCTGAAAACACTGCTTCTTTTGCCAAAACGTTAACATGCCCATTTACACTGATAGCCATGCAAATAGCACCCCGCATAAAGCACAAGAAGGGCAAAGATGTACAGTACCTGTTCACCATGGGGCCTGAGGAAAGATTCAACTATGCTGGGATTTTGAAATGCACATGCATACACAGGTCTAATAGCAGTGTCTACACTCAGACAGCACATTGAGAGAGTCATACTGTGTCAGCAGGGAGTAACATGACATTTGCCCATGTTATCATGGTCTTGCTTAAGAATGGGGCCAAATTGTGACAGGCCCTACACTTAACCAAACAGTGTCATTGTGCTACAGCAATAGGCTTGTGTGTTCATGAAGATGACAAGAGTGAAACTTAAATTTTTACAAGCTACTGTGGTTTGGACTTTAGCTTAACACATATGATTCTATTTTTGCTTTCATACAACTGATAGGAGACTCACTGTTTCCCACTCACCTCCCATTTTCCACATAATAGTTGACCTGTACTTGCTGTGTTTAGCTTCTACTAATGCAAACAGAGTATTTTCTGGGTCACAGAAGCTTTTAACTGAGTCATGGGTGGCTTTTATTGTGAAGCAGTTACCTGTAAAAGCATTGTCATTGAGGTTAAAAATGGCCTATTCGCTTGATTAAAACACAAATAGCATTATTACCATTTTAAGAACTCTGTGTTTGGTCAGGGGGATCAAGTTTAAATGTAAAGGACGCAGAATCCACAGTGAGCAGGTTACATGATGTGGTGCAGAAACCAAGTGCTTTTAGAAGGTTCATCAAGATAAGTAAGGACTTTTACAGTGCTGTCCTGTTGTATGTAAAACAACTATCACTTTACCAGAATCATTGGTTCTGATCAACGTGGCCCACGGTAGGTGTCAATATCCAAACCATATGTAGCCAGTGTCAGAGACGGATCTTTATCTTCTTTATTAAATGGCAAAAATAAATGGACCATAAGAGAAGGAGTAGGCTGGAGCAAGAGAAGAGAGGGATGGATGCATAGTGATGTAACACACAGGCAATAACCTCCAAATTTACTCCAAAAAGGGCCCACTGGATCAATAAGTATAGAAGTTTTTGTCCTGTAGTCTGCAGCTGCTAATGTTTTGCATATGTAAGCTACCTTCTTATCCATTTCTTCATGCTATTCATATCCCCATTAATTTTTTTTTTAAATTTTATTTGAATGAAAATGAAGTTAGAAGATTGCTCTGAGACATACACTAGGAACTAGTATTGAATAGAATTTTTTTTTTCTTTTTGTATGTTCTTTAATTTGTCAGTGCGTGGAAAGTAGAAGTCTGGAGTTTTACTTTTGATTCACACACTGAAATATAAACAGTTTTTTTTTGTGAGGTGTGTGTGTATTTGGATCAACAATTCAAATAAAATCCACAGTTGGAAAATATAAATGTTCAAAATGTTCATTAAGACTGATGTTTTGACCCTAAGCTCTCTATTTCTGTGTTTGAAATTATTCTCTCAAAGATACTCTCTCCTACAGTTTATTATATCACCACAAATGATGCCAGAACTATTTTCTTTACCACAATATGTACATTTGTATGTGTGTGTGTGTGTATATATATATATATATATATATATCTCTATATATATATATATATATATATATATATATATATATCTATATATATATACATAGATTCAATTGTTACAAAAGAAAGGAGATGAAGGCCACACAGATGAAAGAAAGGTCAATTCAATCAGATATATTATAACAACCTGCTATTCAGTGACTGACGTCAAGGCAGAGATTCATTCAATATGAACAGCATTGCCTTGCTCGACACACACACACACGCACACACAAAAGATGGGCTGAGGCCAGACAACCTATTCGATGTGACATGTAATTCCAAGCACATTGAGGACAAATTATACAGGCTGAATATAGAGAGTGATAAATTCTAGGAGAGAAGAGACACAGGCAGCCTTCTATCCTTCCCTCATCCATGTCACTGCCTCAGCTATGTCCTTACTAGTTGATAAGCACACATAGCTATAAGCAAGATGCATATATGTCCATTAAGTGGTTCTTTAAGAGCAAATTATTGAGATTAATTCATGGTGTGTCTATGCATATATTAGATAATAACTTTGGAAATTATGAGAGCGAAAATTGGTAAACACACATTTTTTTTTTTCCTTTTTAAAAAAAAAATTGTCATGTTAACATCTGTCCCTTTTACTTGTACATGTTGCTATTTAATGTTAACATACCTTTTGAGGAGTATGACAAAGCTATTCAAGAGCTCTCTTCAAACAGATAGTACTTATAGGGGTAGCTCCAGCTACAGTATATTTTTACCAAGTTAAGGGACTCACAGGAGAGAGGTTAAATAAGTATGGTCAAAATTGATGCAACAGAGGTTGATATATCCTGACTTTTTGTCCCTATGGTTTACGATAAAACAAGCTCCAAATACACCGGTTCCTGCAATGTCCTTAATGCCATTCAAAAGTGACTTCCACAAGACCATCTTTGCCTGGAAACAGTCTTTCCTAGGTTTGTAACAGGTTTTCCATTACAAACTTTAGGGGTTAGAAAAGTAAATTTAATGACATCACAACAGTTATTTTATAAGACTTTCAAAAGCTACCACCAGAGCGACAGAGGACATAATTTTCACATTACAAGACGTATTTTTCGCGACAAGTAAATCAGTCTCCAAGAGTGAAATGAGTGGTGTTCCTCTTGGCCATGATACAGCACAGCACAGGACAGCAGCTGAGGTGCTGATGTTTGAGAAGTTCTTACTACTGACATGGAGGTTTCTCCTAGCTTTCTTATAAATAGTGTGAGAAATGCCCTTTTATTTGCCAGAACCCAAGTAATATTTAAGTATGCTCATTTTCTCTGATTCCCTCATTTGAAGCCCTTAAAGTGATTATGAGAATATAAAGCTGCCTTTTGCGATGATATGCTCTTTTTATTGCTCCTGTCGGTTCTTCTTCTCACAATTGATAAAAAAAACAGAGTTATGTCTTTGCATTTCATCCCTGTCCCTCCAAAGGCTGGACAGGGAGGTGTGAGCTAGATTTAGAGTGCCAGCAGACTGAATGATGCATTTGCAATCTTGTGTTACATAACAGGATAAGAAAACCAGATTGTGGCAAACACAAAAATTGGCAAACACAGGACACAGTGATGAGACACACACTTGCATTTACAAACAATCACAGTTGTATAGTCTTTGCGGTAATGGTTACGGAATTAACACATAGAGAATGAACTATAAAAATACATTTGCCAGTGGGCAGTGTATAAAATTACATTCATGGCCTAAGGGTTTAATGACAAATTCCTATCCTGCTGTCATCTGTTAGTGAGGCCATGGAGGAATAAATACCAAAGATGCTAAACAGGATATAATCATTGAGTCACACGGGCTTGAATGAAAAGAATTAGACTGCTCAATGAATAATGAATGATATTTAAAGCAATTTGCTAACCTTCAAAATATAAGTGAAAATCATCGCAGAATGAAAGCTGCCGCTAAGCCTATAACTTTATTAGACAGTCGGTACGCCCAGTGTTTACACAGAGATGGGGCTCCAGTCATTGAGTTTGCCACTGATTTGTATAAGCCAGATGGCCCAGTTGACATCCTTCCTGTGTTTCTCCAGGTGACATGCATCCATTGCATTCTGGCAACATCTGCTGTATCAGCTGGACAGGGTGTCCTGGGATACTGTGGGGAGTATTTCAGTCCTCTGCTTTAGGTGATAGACTGGCATAAGCCATTCAGTAGTAGCTTATTTGCTTCCTTCATGGCACAGTTAATAGGCAGAATAGATTTTGAGATGTGACAGCAAGGATTTGGTTGGACAGATGACAGGATTTTCTGGATAGTAGCTATGCAAGCCACTGGATTTAAAAGTGGCTCTGTGCTTTTGCACCACTATCACATCCAGAGACTACAGATGTAGACTTTAAAAAGTTGAAGCCTTTAATGAATTTTTGAATATTTTGCCCATATCCAGTGTGTATTGTATATTTTTTAAAGATTCACTGAAGTATACTCACAGGATCAGGAGTCCAGATCATACCACAGAATATCCCTTAGAAGTGATTTTCGTTAGAAAACTTCACTGTACAAAGTCTTTTTTTTTTAATAGAAAAACCTCCAAAGTGATAAGCTGACTCACTTGTCAGAATTTTCTCACAAGAAATTATATGTATGTCCAAATCTGAATCTATATGTACAAAATTAATTAGAGCAGCTTGTTTTTTATGTTTATGTTGGCTGTTTGAGTGTCTGTCACTGTGTTTTTGGAAAGAGAGAATGAGGGACAAAAGAGAGAGAAAATCTGGGTGTTGTAGTGTTGAAAGTTTAATGATCAGCAGCTTAGATTGCCCTCAGAGCTGGATAATTATGATAACACACTCACATAGACACAACTCTCCTTAGTTTAAGGAGGTCACTGGGGAGTAATTACAGTGAACTACAACTCCTACTAAGTAGGTTACTTACTGTGCAACTACACAGTACAAATTAGGTCTCTGACAAGTGCTGTGTTCACATATAAACACAGTAGTTATACTTTTTAAAGCAAGAGATATATCACTGCAGTGGAAGCACTTGATGAAATCTAAAAATCCAATTCCAAAGCAACATAATAATGTTTGTATATATTTTTCAGGACACTGTGTGAGTGTGTGTGTGTGTGTTTGTGTGCGCCTGTGTGTGCATGTGTGGCGAGGAGGTGTAGGTGGTTGTATGTACACATTATTATCGTAGGTATCAGTTTTATGTGTTGAGGCCTTCTGAGCCTCTGGGTATTCAAAGTTTATCACAGTACAAACTTGTGGATATATTGTTAGTTACGATGCCTGATATTTGTATTGTTGATGAAAGGGATAGAAGAGCTTTAAAGCCACAGGAATCTTGATTTAGAATCACACATTTATCTGTATATGTGTGTATGTATGTGGGTATTGTGCAAAGCATCTTAAGTTACACAAAAAGGGTTTTGTGAGTTTTGCAAGACCAGCATGCTGTATTATGTTAAATGTGGTCCCAAAGCTGTGTCAAACAGTACAATAAATAGAGTCAACAGAGGCCCACAACATTTCAGCACTTGAGCATTATATCTTTTTCTTCTTCACTTGGAAGAAGTTGCTTGGAATCTCCACGATGACAATTTCTAAAACCCCTCAGAATGTGGTAAACAAAAATGTGAGTGATTTCTGAGGAACAAGTTTAAGAAAGAATCAGGAATGACCAGATAATTAATGAATAATTGGTGAATAGTTCCTGAATAATTTTGAATTGAGGACAAGGTAGTAACTGGCAAATACTATATTAATGAATCATTATGTAATACATAGTTCCTAATTATCTATTAAATGGAGTAATGAACACCTTTTTCGGTCATTCCTGACTAACTCTGAATTACTGGTTAATGACTCAGGCATTACTCAGTACTTAATCATTAGTTACTCTCTGCATATTCAACTGAATCAACACATCATACAGGGTAATTACTGAGTAGTCTCTTACCACTTCATCAATATATTACATATGTTCCCTGACAACAAATCAGGGACTGCAGGTTTCTGAAAAAGTACTTGAATCGTAACATTCAGGCTACATACAGTATACATTAATATTCACATCCATGTTATTTTCTAATGCATCAGTTTCCACTTTAATTTAAAACATTTCATTTACATATACAGGTTTCTCTTCCACCAACTGTCTAATAGCAAGTTGTCATTATCTGAAGAGTTTGCAAAAGAACAACTTGTTTCCCATGATGGACAGGGACAGTTTTCTATATTCCATATTTTGAGCTGTTCTTGTCAGCAATGGAAAAGACCAATTATAACCTATGCCATTGCAAGTGTAGAATTTTTTGGATTTTCCCTTAAAAGATTTAATGTTTACCTCAAAAATTTCCATCCACACTTGAATGAAGGAAGGTTGCATAGTCTCATGACATCTCCCCTTCTTCTTTCTGTGCTGTCTATAATTGAGACACATGAGGTCACATATTTTAGGTTTATATTAATCATTTGCGAGGTTAAACATGTACTTGTGCTATTCATGGGTCTGCAGCCAACTGCTTCCTTTTCTCTTTCTTTTTTTCCACCTTCCCTCCACATTCCCTTCTTCTCACCCTGCCCATCCATTTCCTCATACTTTCTACACTGTAGATAGGTACCGGTGTAGGATCAGCTAAATCTACAGAAATGCTCTAGGAATGAGACTGAGAGAGAGAAATGGAATCTGATATTGAAGAATAAGAATAGGCCAGCTTGGAAAATGGAGAAAAAGCAAGTATGTAAAGAGTGAAGATGGCTAAAGAAAAAAGGGGAGGAGATATAGTATAAAGATAAAACGAATAGAAGACAGACAAGCAGAAGGAAAAAATACACACTGAAGAAAATAAGAAATAGACTACAATCTAATTGTGAGTTGTTGTGCATAGAATACACAGAAACTTTCCTTCACAGTTAAACACAGAGAAATGTCTCCAGTAAAGGAAGAGAGGTCATAACCATAACTATTTATGCCAAATGTCAGAGTAAGTTTTATGGCTGTTGTTGAAAATCCGTCTGGGAAATGTAACAAATCAGTAATTGAAGTACAGAAGGAGACTGAGGTTAAGTCAGAGTTCAGCAATTAGAAAGATAAATTACACAAGTTATACTGATTAGTGATTATACTGATTGCTGATGAAGAATCAGAGTGTGTGAAGGTGGCGTTTTCTCCTATTAAGGCTTTAAAAGCCTTTGATTAAGGTTAAGATTATGGACAAGGTAAAGCAACTCCAAACTAGGAGGACTCCAGGTTTCAGTCATTGCTAAATGGGAAACCAGAATTCTAACAATGTCGACATACTAGCTGTGTTACAAACCAAAAATTCTGAGTCCGATAATGTAATACATGCGTCGCACACTGACCACTTGCTTTTGCTAGGATAGGACTTGGTGCTCATTTCACTAAAATGTGGGAGACAAGGTTGTTTCCCAGCCATGTAACCCTTAAAGGAGCTGATAGGTGTCAGGTCATCCTAAATCTAGCAGTAACAAAGCCACTGGCTGCTGGAGGTAGTGTTATGAATAATAAATAGGATAGAATGTCCCTCAATTAGCCAAACGTGACTAAAATCCTGCTGCTGCTGGCTATTTGAGATGCAGGGAAGAATGGAAAAAGAAAAGAAAGAGAAAGGAAGGTGAGGGAGGGTAAACTCAGAGGGGTGAGCAAATAATGAGAAAGCAATAAAGGAAGGAGGAGTAAGGATATATTAGTGACTGGCAGATTGCTACATCAAAACAATGGCAAAACATAATGAGGGTGGGTAGAAAAATAGGGGAAGCTCTCATAAATGACTTTGGGCTTTATTTAACCAAAAAGATTACTTGATTGCAAACAGAAGCAAGTCTGAGTAAATCTGTGCTGATGATAAAAAAAAGTGAGAACTGAGCTTGAGTAGAGAGCTGCTGATGCAAACTATTTATTTGTTTTTTTTCTGTCTGTTTGCTGACCTAAGCCTTTCTCTATTATGTGTCAGGTTGGGTGGTGTGTTTAAAAGGGCACAATATGGCACACAAAATTCTCAGGTATTAAGAATACCAGAGAATGTGTTGCTCTTTAACACTGAATTATGTATTGAATGACACACACAAATTGCTATGTTGCAGAGTACAGAGAGTACAGAAAGTACAGAGAGTATTTTTCCTTATTCCAGGTAGCCCAGGAGAATAGTTCTTATATCTTTAAAAGAAGCCTTTTGGGATCTTTAAAAGTAGTAACTTTTAAAGATTTAAAATACACAGTTTCTGCGTGAGGTGAGCTCTACCAGCAGGTTTTCCACTGCTAACAGTCACAGCTCCTTGCTCCTGATCGCCCATGTAGCTTGTACGGCCCTGTTGCCTCCATAACGTCTCTATGAAGTGACAAACAAAGATATAGCCATTGTTTTTTTCCTATCTCTTTTAATCTACCCCAGAAAGTACTCAACGGCTTGCTCTAAAAAGTTGAGTTCATTTTCACTCTCTCTCCACAAGCTGACAGATGTTGGGGCGCCATCAGCTTTGAGAAAGATAAAGATCCCTAAAATGAAGATAATAAGCTGTTTATAGTACACCTGTTTCTTCTGAGTGAGATTTGTGTATTTGACGGACAGAGAGTGAGTGAGCAAGTGAATGATGGACAGAGAGTGTGTGTACCTTTGTGTTAATATGCCTATATATCTGTCAGGCTTCTTCAAACTGGATCAAGAGAAGCAGACATGGACACTGCACAATTCTTCAAAATACCTAATTTGATAAATCGAATTTTTTGAAGTCATTCGTAAAAACAATATTTCAGAGGTGCAGCCTGAAAAACAACAAAAATGCGAACACTGAACGACTTTGATTGGACTGTTAGATTCGCTTGTCCAATTAATTCCTACTTATTGTATTAATATTTGAAATTCATACACATAGAATTCCACCTAGATGTAAAGGGTAACCCAGTAATTTACTGTTCAATATATACAAATGTACACAGTCAGTTTTATATGTCCCAGTGTTTTTATGCTGATTCTATTTTATCTAGTTATTTACTTAAATGTTTTTCACCTTGATTTTAAAACCTAACCAGGGTTGGGGCTGCAAATAAGCTTCAGCGAGAACGCAGTACTTATCAGTATGCAATGATGAATGATGATAAATAAATAAAATTTAGTGCAGGCCAATGGTCCGGTCTCAAATCAAATTCCTTACGAAGTAAATTTGCTTGTTATCAAAAAAGATAAGTATTTAAAACATCCTGTCAACTTTTAGAAAAAAATGTGTTTTTAGTGTTTGGGTTTTTCTGGAGGTCAAAGAAATTATATTTGAAGCAAATGCTGAGCTCAGCCCAAATCTCAGCAAGCCAATATTTCCTTCCCTTTAGAGTCTCTTAATTAAGTAATCTTATTTATCGATGCAGCCTACAGTATGTTTAATGATCAATAACTCACTGCTAGTTTAGAACTGTGCAACAACAAATGTGAAATTAATTCTATAAATCCTTCTTTCTTAATTTATGTTCCCCAAACTCCGTGAGCAACAGATTGAGAACGTATAAAGATGTTTTCAGGCTTCACAAATAGCTATACTTGTAGTATAAAAAAGATTAAATAAAGACATTAAACTTTTCTTGCAACTGCAGCCTGAAGAACACAAGAATACATTTTACGACAGATGGTAACCAAGATTTCTTCTGGGAACTGGACCTAAGTGTATGGGCATGTGTTTGTGTATGTATTGTATCTGAGGTTGGCTCAGATATGTAGGTAAATGCCACCATGCACCGTCCATCTTTGTGGTGAGGGTGGGGTATAACAAACCACATCTAGTCTAGATATCTGGCGTTGATTTGGTTAAGTATTCCTGTTGATTTCGTGAAGACAGTTTAATAGATAAGTAAATACCAGAAAGCATTGCCTTACTTGACTTTTTCCCTTCTTCTAATTTGCATTTATTAATACTTTTGTCCTTAAAATGTAGGATTAGCCACCATTATCTTGAGTCTTTGACATCTACAAGATGTGACATTGAAAACCCTTTATTTTATGGTCCCGTTTGTACAATTCCATGATATATGCTATGCTTATATTTACATCTGGAAACTTGTTTCGGTGATATTCCTTCACAGTCAAAGACAAGATAGATCATGTTTACAGCCTGTAGGTTGAGTAATTTATAACATTTAAGAGAAAAACACCAGGACAGACACCAGCAGACCTTCTTCATGACCTGCCTGCCTTCTCACCAGCCCATCTATCATTCTAACCATCGGTTATCTCTGCCCCTCGGCTCCACTCATGTCATTGTCACTATCTCTCTGATGCAAACTCCATTGAGATGCTAATGAGCCCTCCTGGGATGCAACTTTCCTATCGGGGGATCTGAACCAAGGGAGGACCCCCCCCCCGCCTCCCTGCCTCCCCACACACAGTTAGGAATTCTGAGTTAAGAAGGGGGGTTGTCATGGTTGGCCGTTACTGTGGCAACTGCATCTCAGCAAAATTCTCGTTATGATGTAATAAACAAAGCTTCTGTCCACCAGCATGAGAACAGATATTCCCCACAAAGAGATCCTCTTAATGACTGTCACAATCTCTCTTATTAGGCTTCTTCACACGCACTTGCTACCAGCATAGCGCCCTGTGGCTGAATACAACAGGTGTCTATTTGGAAAGTGCCAAAGTGCCACAGAAGGCCTGATAACATTGCTCTCTTGAGGTAAACTACACCTGAACTATAATTTAGTTACTGTGTACTGATGTTTAAGATTTTTTTCATTTTGCTCATAAGTACAGCACAGTGTGCTGTTCCAGGGAAGTGAATGAGATAAAACCGCTGCATTTTTCTGTGGAACAGACCTGCGTCGACTCCAGGATATAGGACAGTGGTGTATCACAACCTGTTACTACATATCAATCCACAATGACACGTCGAGACATTCCAGGTTATGCGGACAGTCCAATCACAGTTTTGTCATTTTTGAGTGGTTGCCAGGTTTTTGGATGATGGGTCTTATGTAATGAGAGTGGGCCTGAGGGCAGATGGCAGAAGAAAGAGGAGACAGTAGACAAAGAAGAAAGGAGAGTGGCATTTGGCTGAAAGCACAAAGCTCTATTCATTGACAGTGTGATGGACAACAAATGATAACCCTCTTTGTGAAGTATCTTGGTTCTTATTTTTCTCTGTCTTTGTCTGTTTGTTGAGCCTAAATAAACCAAAACCCTTGCTGAGCCCAGTGTATGGTGAACACAACGAGAGGGAAGGATTGGACATGATCTGGTCAGCCCCCTTAGCCCAACCTGTTGAATGAACAACACTATGGAGAGGATGTCATGTAACACCTGCATCCTCTTCTTGTTGATGAACTTTCCCACCTGGGAAAGTGATCTCAGACTTTTGCACCCCACTGTATATTGTACATAGCTTGTAGCTAATAGTTAGTAGGTAGTACAGCCATAAGGCTTGGTGGTAATTAAACCTCATAGACCTAATGGCAAATTATGTGTTTGTGCTACCTTTTCTGTGGCTTACAAAGAATATGGAGTCAGGCATTTTCATGCATGCCACACACCACTGATGTGTATCCCATAGGGATATACATAATTGCAGTCCAAAGATTAAAAAAAATCATGAAAAGAAAATGCTTAACAATTTGGGAAATAACTAGTGGTAAAATACAAATGTACTGTTTGTCAGACCAGATCCACAGAGACTGCTTCCATCGTCTGAAAATCTTCCAGCAATATGAAAATTACAAATTTGAATTTGATTTGGTTATCTTGATGACCTTAACTTTGCCCAGGCAGTATAGATCCAGATTTGCATTTATCCAGTTCACCAGCAGATAGTCATTCAGATCACTATACTCCACTCCATTCACAGGAACATAAGTTGAATTCAATGAGTTTACATCTATCATTGTATGGTAATATACCTGTGAAGCAGTTGTGATGAAAAAATTGCCCAGAAAACACACATGAAATAGACACACTGAAAAAAATACATAAATCTGTTCAGTTTCCCTGTGTAAAACCAACATGACTTATATTAATTCAACCTTCTTGTTCTTCTTGTTCAGTATATTCAATTATCATCTGTTAGAGGTTTTTATGTCAAGTACACTGTTGAAGGAAACTGTGATGTTCATGTTGTAATCAACATTTGATATGTATTCAGTAAAGCATATTACATATAGTTCAATAGAAATTATACATTCAATCATAAGTCTTGACTCAAATATCTCAACAATATCTTGGGGTACAGAATCCCGCGTAACTTGCATCCCCTAGGAGTAGCATGAAGTAAGAGGGTTAAAAGAACATGTCGGCGAGGAGATTTTGGATTCTGCAGACCGTTCGCATATCAGAATTCCGAAGGTAACTTCTGTTATCTGAAAAATAAAAATTGTGTGATTCAGTATTAAATTCCCAGTCCTCCTGTGTCTTTGATAAGGTTCCTAGGACCCTGGAATTTTTTTTAAGCCATTTGTTGAGGATTTGAAGAAAGCAGAAGAGAGTCTACAGTTATAAAGCCACTAAATATGTGTATTAATTCTACATGATAAAATTATTTCTGTATGTTGATTTCTGTTATGCATTTTGTACATCCTTCCACCTGATCCAGCCTTATCTCTTAAATACAGCATTTACTACTGTTACAATTTTTAAACAAATAAGGCATAGAGGAAAACACATTTCGTTTAACAAGATAAGTGTATGCTGTCAAAAAATAAAAACAGCTTTTAACACTGGACTACAATTCCAAAGAATAGCTTTTGGCTTCTCCCCCCGCCTCCTGTGTTAGAGAAAAAAAAGAAAATAAATGAAAAAAGAAAATTAGATCACAGGGAAAATAAAACACCTGTCAGTGGTATGTAAGTATGTATGTATGTATGAATGTATGTATTTATGTAGGTATGTAGGTATGTATGTATATATACACACACACACACACACACACACACACACACACACACACAGAGTATATGCATGCATGCATACATGCATATCAGTCGTTAGAAAGAAACCTTTTTTCCTTCACAAAGATAACACTTGTTAACTGTGTTGTCAAGTATGTGCATAGTCACATCTGTAACTGCTATAGCCTCACTCAACACTGTCAGTCCTTAAAACCGATTCCTTCTAACAACAACCAACATCATTAGAGAATTTTCCATAATGTCAGAGTAATGAAAATAGTTCTGACTTGTGATTTGTAGGCAGGAAAGCAGGACCCAACCGCAAGAGAGAGCGATAAACATTCAATTAGAATCTGAAAAGAAGAAAAATTTAAGGTAGCAATTATTCCCCTGAAAAAAACAAATGGTGACGTTTTAAAAGCGTGAATTCTGCCTCTTTAACTGTGTCAAAGTGCTGTGAAATTTAAGGTTAATAATGGCTTGCTTTCCCACAACTACGATATTTCACAGTTAAGAACATGCAAAAAACAAAAATAAATCAACCCAAATTCTAACAGAGGAGAAAAAAAATCGACCCTTTTCTTTGCAGCTTCATTAGTTTAAGACACAGGGCACTTTGATGCAGGCAAACTTATGATCACATGACCCAAGGAGAAACAAATCTTCTGGAAACAACATAGAGCACATGTTGTAGATAAACACTGATAAATAGCCTTCATAATGGCAATGCAAGCAAGTTGCCTGAGTTCTTTTTCATAGTCCAATATCAAAGCACTGAAATAGCAATGATGGTCCATATTCAAAAGCATTCATGAGAGACTGTGTTATGTCTGTCTTGCCATAATATGGCAGTAGCTCAGTCATGGATTGTTTTTGTGAACTTGTGCTTTCTTAGAGAGTGTGTTGCCTTCCAGCTCCCTCCCGACTTTCTGGAATACTTCTAAAGAGTACTCAGGAGGGTAGTTGAGGTTCAAAGCATACATTAAGCCAAATAACATGGCACCAGCTAATGCAACATTGTCCAAATCATGCAGTACCATCCAGCCTTCTGGGACAATCCCGATTTCCTCTGGTTTATTGGCGGCATCTCTTTCTTCTACAATGTACATTCCCATCTTGGTTCTCCCCTTAATGGATCCTTGGATGAGGGCTTCGTTTTCTGCCTGCACAGTCAAAAAATGGGCCAAATGAGATTAAATAAATCACATTTTGTATATACACTGGATAAATCTTACTGAATGTCTACTTTAATTAATAATGTGCCAATTTCTAATTCCCTCTGTTTGTCTATAATTGACAGAGAAAACTGTTAAATGCCCAAGATATAATTTCCCACAGCAGAAGGTAACATCTATAAATTGCTTGTTTTATACCATCAACATTCCAAGAGACAAAAATGTGATGAAGGAAACCATGATGTTTCTGGATGTGGAAGCTGGGACAAGTGAAAGTGGAATATCTTTATTTGAAAACTGACTGAAACAATTAATTGGTTATCTAAGCACATGCAGCTTCATTTTTGACCAATCAATTTATTGATTAATTGTTTCAGCTCTACCACACCATTCACCAACACCATTAAAACAGGTAACTGTTTTTTTTTTTTCAATTAAAGACTTTATTTCACATACTGCAAGAAAAACTAAACCATTTTGAGGTCACTATTTTCTTTTTTTTAAATTCAACATCACTACCATAATAATATCTGACTAATAACAAACAGAACCAAATATAGCGTGCGAGTTAAAACAGAACTTAAAGGCAGAAAGGCAGGATTTTGTCAGTTTCAGTTAGTAAACACCACATTCAAAGTTGGCCACTAATCGCTGGCCTCTTGGCTGTGTGCTCATGATCTAGCACCTAGTAATTATATTTTTAGAGTCCTGCCCACACAACGTGTGTGTTGTTATTGGCTTGGGGCTACGCACTCACTGCCCAAAGGCTTACAACAACAACTGTCCCAAACACAGTAAAATAAGAAAATACAGGTAGAGGGCAGGGTTTATGCAGAGACAGACCATACACTTCTAGTGGGTCATGAATGGTGATTGAGAGGGATTATTTCTGTATGGGTCTATACACTGTTTGTTTTTTTCTGTTTTTTTTGTTGTTTTTTTTTAAATCCTACTCATTCTGCCTTTAACTGTCGATCACCAATCGGGTGGTTAACTAACCTTTTATTAGGATATGCTTTTTTAAGGTCACCATTTGGCTTGATCTGACCATATAATCAACCATTGGACAGGTGTCAGTGAGTTTATTGAATGCCACAAGCTTTAGTTCTCTTGACGCTAGCAAGCTTGGTGTAAAGGCTCTGTAGTGTTCATTGTACTAGCCATACATCACCTTCACAATGAGGAACAACTCCTCATTTATGAAACACATTTGAATGATTTCAGCAAACTCAGGTAATCCACTTGCTGATCCATGGACAACTATCATTACAATGCTGTAGGCTACACCACTACTTGATGCATTCTTGGCAAGATGCACTTCAGATGGGTTGAGGTATATTGACCTAATACCCTGAGCCACTTCCTCTTTCAGGACATCAACTGGAACTGTAGAAACATTGGGTACATCAAGGCTAGATTAACCATATGATGATGAGTTAATGTGGAAAGCAATTGTCAGCTAATGTTTGGAAGCCAAAGTCAGAGGTACATTCTTAAAGCAACTTGTTTGTTTCACAATCTGCTTTAAAAAAGCATGTTTAGCTTAAAATGGCATCATCCAGAGTGTTACTAGAGGGCCAATGCACTTTATCATCTGAGGGTATTGCTCAGGAAAATGGTGCTTGGGTAGAAGTCTGAGACCAAGGAACAGCTCTGGGTACCTCTGCTCACCTTTTTGCTTCACAGTATTGGATTCCTCAGTATGCACAGGAGAAACAACTAACTCAACAGTATCTTTTAAATCAATAAATACTAGCTATGCTGGCTCATTTTTGGGCAATATAGGTTCAATCCAAAATGAGAGAAATCTCAGTAAACTTTTGATGGGTATTGCCGCCATTACTTTTGTTGCCATGTGGCTTATTTGTTTTGTCTGACAATTTATAGGGGATCAGGCCATCTAATTTAAATAATTTATTTGATATCACTAATACCAAGTAGTAAGCCTGCCCGACTGGGCCACACACCCTCAAATGCAACATGAGCAAGGGGAAAAGGGGAAAACCAGAGACAACATAAAAATGAGACCAATAAACTCCAAGGCAATCGGTATTATTCTCAAGAGCTGCTTTTATCTGCATGCACTTCTATTGGTCTTAGGCTGAAATTACCAGATGCAACACAATCAGACTTAATGTCACAACTTTTTGTTTTGCTAAACCAGTGGAAGAAATCAGCTGAAAACTTTTCATTGACACCAGCAATACCTTGTGCTCCCAAGTTATCAGCCATAACACTCTGCCCTGTACATTTAAGAGACTTATCTAATTCCAGGGAGATTCACACCATGGTCCTCCAGAGTTTTCAAATCTTGCAGAAGAGGTTCCAACACTTTGTCATAGCCATACATTTTTACATTTACACTCCTGAAAAGTACTGCAAGAAAGATAGATGATAAAGATGAGTGAGAGCCAGGGGGTGGGTTACGTAGTACCTAATAAACACCTCAAATCTTGTTGTTCCTCTGAGAGTTACCTAACGGATTGCAGGTCTTAAAATAATCCACATATAGAACAATGGATATTTTTAATACCCCAGCATTCAGAAAGACATTTTATTTACAATGCCAAACATTTTGGGGGACCTGATTTCCAAAAAAGGTTTAAGTTCAATGTCCTGCCATCCTCTATGCGGTCCTCTTCAACAAGCTATAGAAAGAAGCTGCTCAATTACATTTGGGAGTCCTTTGTGTTGACCTTTCCAATCTAGGGATGCACCAGAAATTTCCTCTTCCACACACTCCTTGTCCCGGCATTCAGCAAATGAATTGATGCAAATATAGTTGTTCATCACAATTCCAGGTATAAAATTAGTTATAGTGTGACATGAGGTGTGGTTAAGTAGTTCAGACCTACTTGCAACAGCTACTGAACACTCCTAGCTACATTCACAAGAGAGAGAAAGAAACAAATGTGAGGCCAGTCAACCTAACTCACAATCAACAGAACTTTCCTCACAGAACATAATAACACTGCTTCATTATAATTCAGCGCCATAACTTAAATGCATAAACTCAATTGTCAGTTTAATAGGTACACCTAGCTAATACTAATACAATCCTGTTGCATTCCAGCAACACAATCCTGTAATAAATCCTACCGTCATGGGGGTTATAATGTTTAGTTTTTGTTGAAACTGTTTTAGAGAGGTGTTGATCCAGCAGTAGTGAGAGCAATATCTAATTTTAAATACACCTGATTTAAAACAGCCAGGTTAGTTGGCAGCTGGTGAAGCTTTAGAGATGTCATTGCATTTCCTGCGTGAATCAAACTTAAGATTAATATTATATACAATGATAAAAGGCATTTGAATAATACCAAAATATTTTGCTCTCATGAAATTAAACTTAATTTTAGATTCATCTTATTTTACCATCTACTTTGGTGAAGCATTACAGTGATAATTGTATGCAAATCTAAGACAGCACATCCATGAATTCATTCGAACACAGAAAGTTTTGTTAAAAAGTAAATAAAATTAAAAGGGTTAAGGTAATGAATAATATTCACCATTATCTATACAGTAACAAACTTTATTATTAATCTAAAAAAGACTTGTAAAAAAGCACAGTGAGTAATAGGATGGCTTTTTCCAATGGTTAATGGACTTAAACATAAAAAATATGAATCCATTTGAGGAATATCTATTTACTGTAAATAAACAGAGCCAAATGGCTCTCCTTTGCTAGTAATCAACAACTGAATTATGCTGCCTCCCATTTAAAAAGCACAGAGCAAACATATATTGTGATAGATTAATTTCTGTCAGCCGCTGAGCTGAATCAGACAGATCTTGAAGCTCATCTTGCTATAAATTCAGTAATCAAGGTGATCTCAACAGTGGTCTGACTCATTTAATCTGTGGCCTTTGATGTGCAATACAAGTCAGGCCGAACCTTTGCTATGAGTAGTAGCTCAGCCTAACCTCATTATGTATTGGTTGGGGCTATGGGTTGATTTAAGTTTACATTGAGATATTTGAACTAGGCTAACTGTCAACTTCACTGTTCTTAATAGCAACATGGAGCGCAAAGACTAGTGGCATTATGTTGTATTATAGTTTTCACACTACAAATACACATGCAATGCATTTTGAGAAATATTAACATGCATAAAATGATATTTGAGGGCATTAGCTATGATAATACCAATGAGTTGTAACTAACCTTAGCATTTACATTGATTTACTAATTTTGCTCAGTATTACTGCCAGATAAAATTCTCTGCCAGTAAACAATGTGTCAGAGGTGTTCCTAATATTCCAGAGTTCAACAGCCCCACAAGTTAAAGCCTCCAAAATGACCATCAAAATAAGTCAACATCCTCTTTAAAACAGATTCAGTTAAAATTGAGGATTATAATCATCATGAAGGGAGGATTTATTACAGGCTTGTTGTATTAGACTGCATTATTGTTATCTAGGAGAGCCTAATAAATAGGCAAGTGAGTGTTTATGTCACAGCATTTTTTGATCTGGTATCCGACAAATAGGGTCTATTATTATTAATAATATCATTACAAAGCAGTGACATTGACATAGATGATGATGATTAGACGACTGAATTAAATATTTAACTACTAAGGAGATAACAAGCATGTTTTGAATGGGCACTGGAGTAGTATGTGCAAACTGAATAATCCCCCCTTCTCCCCTTTTTTAAGTGCACAAAATACTGATGGGTTGAAGATTAGAATATACTGTATACAATATAGTAGACAAACCTTATCGCCAAAACTCAGAAGAAAAAATTTCCTCAGGTGAAAAATAAAATAACCTTTTATAGTGTTCCAAGGAAAAAGAAGCGAAACATAATTGGCTCTCTGCCCCTCAAGAATCAGATTTCAAAACCCATACAACCAATTGGCAAGAAGCCATGAAGTGGTCACGCACTAACATACACTAAAACACATGCACAGGAATTCCTGGAAAGAGGCCTTCTTGATATGAAAACACAACACATCTGGTCACGCTTAACATTGTGTCTTCACCTCCTTCAGTTACATGATGCCCAGCAGGAATATAAGCAAAGGGATTCCTGCTAGTTTACTTTCACACTGTTGGTGCCTTTTGACCCTGCAAATGATTGATACGCCTGAGAGGAACATTGATTTTCCCTGTATCTACTTAGGAATTTCTTCAATTTTGTGTAATTGCAGTAAAACCTGATTGTTTTAGTGTCATTAATATCCGTGAGACAGTGCAATTTGGCTTGCACTGATAACAGGATGATTTGGTGGTTAGAGTGACGATCCAGACTCCAGATGATCATTAGTTTTATACCTACTGCAGTCAATATATCCATTCCTGCTGTAGAGCATCCCCAACCACCCAACACCCCCACAGCCCATTGTTTGTTTGCTGCAGACAGAGCATTATAGGCTCACTAAAATATTCCTATGATTCCTCATGATTTACATATTTTACTGCTACTCTCATTTCCAACTGCAGAGAAAATCATGGATGGAGGGAGAGGAAGAGATGAAGAACTGAGGAAGACTGTACTGTGGGGGAAAGGAAAAAAATGTGAATATAAAACTCTATGAGCAGCTTGACTGCTGTTTATCTTAAAAAAAAATTGGATTGGACAGAATGATACAGCCCTTTCCTCTTTGTTAACGCAATGCTTTATAAAGTGACTTTTGTGAACCACTGTCAGACAGCACATGTGCCTGCTGCATAGTAATTGTGCTAAAAGCTCACATCACATGTATTAACTTACAGATAATTGATATAATGAATTCTTATTCACAGACAGAAGAAATTAAGCAAAATAAAAGAGTTGATACTTCAGACTCCATTACTGCAGCCTGCGTCACTGCAGACCTTAATAGATGAAATTATCTTTGCCACTTTTGATCACGTAGGGGAAACTCACAGGTATGTAGAGTACTTGGCAAGATTTTCATCTGATCTCATTGCTAAAAGATTATCAATGTCAAAAGCTGCAAAGTTGAACCAAAATTGTCCATTAAATTCCACAATATGGATTGAGGTACTAGAATTCCATCCTCTGAGATATGTAGCTAAACGCTTACCTTCCATCTTACAGACTGTTGCTATAGATGTTTGGTCAAAAAAAAAATTATGTTTGAATGATTTAAAGTTTTGATTCATTTATTTTTTTCCTGCTTAAGGTGGCAAGGCTAGAATAAGGCTGAATTTGAGTTTCCAATACCAAATGCATAGAAATGAAAGTATTAGAACCTTATTTCCAACTCACTTGAGTGCTGGGTGACCATTATTTGGTGTTGTGCACCTTTCAGGTCTCAAGAGCGCAAGGCACATTAACATGATATATCAGTATGCAGTGGAAGTGAAGCAATATGCTTCATTATCCTCCCATTAAGCTTTTGGCTACACAAAACTGAATATGAAATCAAGGACTGTTTTGCTCGACTTGCCTTGATTATTGTGTTGAGGTTAATATGTATTTTTTTTTACAGTTTTACAGTTTTACAGTATTATGTCGCTTCAGCAGACAGTAGCAGAAATGAAAAATTACCCAGTATTTAAATCAAGATGCAAAAAAATTACTGTCACTAAAAGGCATTAAAAGTTGTGTGAATTAAAAACTGCAGCAGCGAGTCTCTCCATAGACTGCAGACAGCCAGGAATCAGAAATAATAGCCACAGGCTCACAAGCTGAAAGGCTAATAAGAACTGAGTCTACTGTCTGACTCTGAGCCCTGAAGCTCCCATGGGTCTCTTTGGTGTTCTGTCTCACATGGGCTGCAGTTTGGCATGTACAGGAAGTGTCAAGGGTAACGACTATCTATGAGAGCTGATATCAGCATCAGCTAAGTCAAGTTGAGTATGTGGGTTCATACGGGTTTGTAGTACTGAAGGTCAAAGCAGCAAGCGAACAAAGTCAGTCCCCACCTGCACTGTTTAAAGCTAAACTTTGTCACCCAGCACTCAAGTGAGTTGGAAATAAGGTTGTAATACTTCCATTTATATGGCAGGCAGCTGGTTTGGTAACATATAAAAGGTGAGTCGGCTGGAGAGGGTGAAAGATTTGTCAGTACCTGACTTTGAATGCCAATAGAAAAGATTAGTTTGTTCATTTTTGGCACAATTCAATGAACAGAGAGTGGACAGCAGGTCACAGAGGCCAAAGAAGAGAACATGACATTGCCTGAAGTTAAACATACTGAACTGTCCCACTGTAGAATTCATACTACAAACAAACTGGGTCAACGTGAGGGAGAGTTAGCCTGTTAAGTTCAGTAGATATCTCTGCAACACAGTGCACAGATGAAGTTGATGTAATGTCCAAAATGTTATTTCTTCACATACTGTTGATTATCATATTTGATTTTTGAATTTTTAAAACTAAAACATTTGTTTTATTGCCCTTTTAATGATAACAAGCGCATTAGTCTAATAGCTAATTGTTATGAACAAGTTAAAACTAAAGCTAACTGTATGTAACCTAAATGTTTAGCCTAATTTTCCCCATGTCTTAAAACTTAGCAAGTTCTCTACCAGCAATACCTGCCCATCAATTTATTCTCATCGGCAGTAAGAGAGAGGAGGATGGAGGATCAATAAGAGTATTAATAAGAGCCACAGAATTGATTATACCCTAACAGCATCCATCCCTAATACTGACACTCAAACTATCAAAGCTCAGTGTACACAGCATTAAGCCAGCAGCTTTTCATCTTTAGCAAGTACCGATCAACAATTTTCAGTTTTCTCCTGCACCTAACCGTGCCCCTAAATTTTGTCTGTGTCACTAAATTTTTTCATTTTAGTCTAAGGTTTGGTTTTGGCATTGCTTGTTTACAGTAGATACAATACACAGTGTATCTGTGTACAGAATACAGTTCACAGAAGATACGGATACAGTCCACTAGTAGAAAAGATTTTTTTTTTTTTTTTTAAAAAGCAACAAATAACAACATTTGAAAAGATGAGACATAAAAATATTTAGATTAACTGATTCTTTTTTTCAGCTCTACCTCATCATCATGTAACTGCCAAAACTGTACTAGTAGTGTGGACATGAAAGTTTTATTGGAAAGTACAGTAAATAGGATTGACCCCAAGGGGAAAAGGCAGCCTCCTAGCTTTATGTATGTTTATGTTTGTGTATGTGTATGTGTATGTGCGTGCCCTGTATGTGCTTCTAGGATGGTCTATGGCATTACCAGAGGGGTCTGATGCCAGCAGGCTGGTATGAGTCAGTCGGCTCTTTTACAACCTCCCTGGAGTCAATTCCTCATCTCTAAATTATCTGAATTATCACTAATCTAAGAGACAGAGGAAGACAGATTCGAAAAAGTGGTGAGATCCATTCCAAAGACAGCAGAAAGATGACAACTGTTACAAACAACAACAGGTCATCTTCTAAGTAGAGATAAAAGGCAAGAGAGGACAGGGAAACCAGCTGCTATGATGGAAAAAGCTTACTAACAGGCATTAATTTAAAATATCCAATAGTGACTTTTTCTCTATTGATTTTGATATCCTGTAATCTTATTTTGAAACCATGTCAAGAGAGCAGAAATGCTGCTCCTCTCATGTAGCATGATCTGAGCTGAAAGAAAAGTGGTAATCTGTTACTTTGACAGTGATTAGAGCTGCCACAGCCTGAAAAAGGGTCCAAAGGTAATGTTTGAGCCCAAAAGAAAATTTTTTTGCCCTTAGTATAGTTCACACATCTGAAAGAAAACACACTGAATAGAGATAAAGTAGGGACACACATTTGGGTCAGATTAAAATAGATTCTCATTTCTCCGTTTCTCCAGTAAACAGAACAATCAAAACTAGGCTTTAAGCATTTTCAGATATTTTCTAACATTCAGTATGTGTAGATCTGCCAGTATATTTGAAATCTGTTTGCAGATGCTGATCAACTTAGCTTCAACTTTACCAATGGAAATGTTTTTTATATTTCAAATATTTGTGACACATATGTTGTTTAGCAGAGAAAACTGTCCTAATTATATACTGTATATTCATTCTAATGTTTAAGTATATACGGGAAAAAGATAGATAAATAGACTCGCAGATGGCATCAAAGTATTTGCTTATATTCATTTTGATTGGACTTGAACTGGCCTACATTCACATCTTTTCATTGACTTTGTGTTCTTTAATGATGCCATTAAATTTTGCCTTGCTATGAGTAACGTACTAACTGAAACAGAGCTTCTCAGATTTGAGGATTTCTTCATCACACATGATGGTAAACTAAATATCTTTTGACTTTGGACAATTAATCAGACAAAACAAGACACTGGAAGATGGCATCTTGGTCTTGGCACTTTTTATATTCTCTGGCATTTTATACTAAAAACAATAAATTGAAAAAATAATAGGACGGTTAATCAGTAATGTAAATAATCTTTAGTTGCAACCCAAAACTGAAGGGCAGCATTCACCACACTCTGTGAAACAAACTGGTTTTGCAGTGGTTGGGAGCAGGGGGTCACAGAATGCTTTTCATGCAACTCCACTCAAATAATAGTCTCGTAGCTTTTAATGTTGGTACAAAACACAGCACTGAATTTCCTCCTAGCCATTTTAGGAAAAAAAAGAAAGCAGAAAATTATGAAGACTAAGGAGAAAATGCAGAAGCAACGCGCTCAGTGTGGAAAATATTTTTTTTCTTCTTTCTCTTCAACAATTAGACCAATTGCTCCATCGTGATTTTGTTCTTTGAATAGAAAAATTATCCTTCTTATTTTTTTTTTAAATTGTTTTACAGGCATCTTGAATATTTCTGCAACCAGTTTCTGCAATCAACTGCCTTATATAAAGTATAAAGTATTGTGTAATAATTATTGTGTAATATTATTTAGGTAAATATTGGCTTCAACTGGAGACTGCAGGTTTTCTAGTGTAAAGCAATAGAGTGACATTTTGGAAAATACTAAGTTTGAGGACAGAGCAAGGGGTTCCTTAGTTCAGTCAGCATAAACACTTAAAACAGGGGGAATATCTAACCTCGCTCTGTTTAACTGTCTTTAGCCCATTAACCTGTAGGTTACGCCTCATTTGTTAAACCTTTACATATTTAAAACTTACAAAACTTGCTAAGTTGTTTTTGTTTCATAAGGGGTTGTGTGTTTGATTATTTCTTGGCCAGGCACAGGCACTTCCTGGTGTCTTGTCACCATAAGGTTGGCATGCATTTCAACTCTTGGCAAGAATAGATTGAGAGCCTTACAATTTAAGCCAGTTACGGTGCAGTATTGTTGTTGATAAGGTGGAAGATGAGGGGCCTGGGAGAAGGGGGTCTGTGCTCTAAATTAAGAGAAGCCAGTTCAGGACTCAGTCCTATGTATGTGTGGGTGTCTATTCTGACTGAGACCCTTGAGAAGAACCTGGGTAAGCTGCAAGCCTGGGTTAAAAAATGCAATTACACAGCAATTCCAAAAGCCACCCGTGCATCTTTGCCCCTGCTGTACCTTTAAAAACGTATGTGTATGTCTGACTGTGCTTTACGGTAGCGTTATAGTCAAGAGCACCTATAGACCAGGTCAAGATCAAGGCAGGGAGAGACTGAGTCAAGACCGGGACCAGACCGGTGAGAGTCCAACACTGCATGACACACTTACGATAAAATGTTAACATGCAAACCGCTTCTCAAATTGATCTGAAAGATCGATGTTCGCATAAAAATACCCACATACAAATAAACACTTAGAGCTTAAATCAACTTAACCATATTTCTTCATTTCTTCTTTTACAATCCACATAACACAAAATAAATTTTATGCAAGCATTAGGGATTCTGGATGACTCTTGTCTTCCCCTAAAAACCATCATTCAGTACAGAATGTATCAAACAATTATTCAATACTAAAGTCTTCGCTTTACTCTCTCTTTTTCTGCACAATATAATTTGGTTTTTTTGCTGTTCGTGAAACACCAAGCCTTGTATAAATGTGTGCAATTTAATAGTCACATAGCTAAATCTAGAAAAAAAGAACAAAGAATGCAAAACATTCATCATTTGAATGCAGAAAAGCTGTAAATACCTGAGATATATTGAAGCTTGAGGACTCTTTCAACACATACTAAAAAATAATAGAGGCAAAATATAGTAATTATATGTTGAAATATTAATGTTCAGGAACAATCATCAATAGTCTGAACTACAGACAAGTTTTTCTGTTTTATAGATTTAAGTTTGCCTTTAACTAAATGTGTCCACTTCAAAAGAGGTCTGACCATCTCCACTAATTGCGGTTGTTTTATCATAAAATTACAAAAAAGTTTTACTGGGAGTAACTTCAGAAATTTCAACATCATATGCCAAAACCGAGCAAACTGCAGTGGCGAAACACCCTTCGAGCTCACCACCAAGGATGAAGGGGTAGTGGCGTTATACCACAAGAACATGGCCCCATCATATCAATGGGAAATGAGTTTAGAGCTTGGTTGCATTTTAGAAACATGAGAGACTGCAACGTATTGTGACCTAAATGTGCATGATGGGGTCTCATCATAATGCCCCCTTTACTAAAAATCCTGTCCACTGGTGCCGAGGAGACAGGGATTCACTTTCAGTGCCAAATTGGAGTCGTGGGATTCAGTCTTGGTTTTTGGCCCCGAAGACAAGTGCATTGTCAGTGTCAGAGTCACAGATGGCATCAAAGTATCTGTTAATCTGTGTTACAATACTTGACTCCCGGGCTGAGCTGCACCAACTGTGTGCTGAGTAGGACAGAGGGTGAAGGCATTTGACTGGTGTCCATTCACTGGGTGGGTCCACATTCATGGCCCCTGAGTCAGTTGCATGTCCTTCGCTGTCCATCATGTTCTCTACCTCTGAGATCAAAGTGTTAGAAAAACACAAACAAACACACAAACAAAATGAATGGGTTAGAAATAAAGGGATAGGGTAACTGCAAGTATCAGAGAGTTAAAGTTTTAGGATTTTAGTAAGACAAATTAAAAGATATACATTTAAGAATGATTTTTAGACAAGTCATAGTCTTATTCAGATAAGCATTGTGTGTTAATAAAAATCTAAGTACTGGATATTTGGTCCAATGCAAAGGTCACTTTTAGGTAAGAATATGGCAGGTTAGTAATGAGATGATTCTCTGAACTGGTATTTTTTTTCAGATAGACAACAAGGTACTCTTGTAATAAACCTAACCGTTGGCCTACTTTTTCAAAAGTACTTTGGGCAGGCAAGTCTGAGGATTTTCACGGATCTCTCTCTAAAGGTGAGTATTACAGGCAAGTATAGAGTGGGTTTGGTTTATCTACAATAGGCATGTTCCCAGCCACCAGTATCAGGTTCAGTAGACCAAGCGTATTACAACATTTTTAGGACAAAAATAGATAGATGAAATTAAAACCCCATGAATCAAACTTTGACATTATTTAAGGCATTTTAAGGCCTACTATGTATAAAATGTATTTAATTCTTCAATATTTCATTCAGGGCTTTGTGGTCCAGAGCTGTGAAGGTCTGTACTTGTTTGAGAGTGCTGTTCCAATGAGTGGTGTTTGCTGCTGGAACACTCTTATTAGTGTCAAACCTCAAACTGGTCTCTGACTTGCGAGCTGCTATATAATAGAGTTGGGAACAGGGATGTTTTGGCTATGATGCAGGAGATAGCCCTAATCTCCTTCATGTCCTCATTAACAACTAACTGCAGAGAGTGGGCAGGTAGGAAAGATGTTCACCTGATGACATGGTAATTCTGTGTCCTCCACTGAATTCATATCCTCCCACAAGTGCTCATCATCTACATTGTCCTCCTCACTCTCACTGTCATTAGACCGCTGTTGTAGAGTGTGATCTTTGAAAGTACATTTCATATTGGCAGAATTGTCTGCGATCGTATAACTTGTCTTCTGACGGATAACATATTCCTCTGTGATCTCCTCAAAGGCAGAGGCAATTCGCTCCCCATTGTGTCCGCCTGTAAGATGCCTACAGTCCAGCAAGTAGGATTTGAGCGTAATGGATTAATTTGATATGTAGCACACAAGAACAGTCACTGCAAGGAAGGAGTGTAGCCCGCGATCTGACCAAAGATCAGTTGGTAATGACACAGACAACTGGTTATCCAGCTTCTCCAAAACAGTTCCCTTGACCCTCCTTACCAACACTTCTATCCGTTTCTCAGAAATGGAGATTGCTGTGTACTTACAATGCACGATGTCAAGAAAGTGTTAAAAAATGTCAATTTTTCACAAGTGACGGAATCAGACAACATCCAATGATCAAATCTTGGATAATGGCTGAATTTATGTAAAATCCTTGTGCAGTATTAGAACACAAAATGTGTGGATCAACAAAATACAAACACAGCAAAGGCATTATGTCAACCAAGTTTTCAAATAGTTAAACAAGGATATGACTGATATGGTATGATATGGCCATTATCATGGCCATCTCTTACCATTACACTTAAAAAACACTTATCTTTAATTTGATTAAATGTTGAAAGGGGCTGTATTTCTCTTTTTAAGCATCTAAAAACCCAGCGTGGTAAAAATTGAGTGTCTGAGTGAGCCAGAGAGAGAGAGGAGCTCACAACATTCAAAACGCACAAGTACTAGGGCTTGACTGGGTAAAAAGTAGACCTCCATATTTAATCCTTAATCTGTACTCGAACTCATAACCAGTACCTTCAAAGCAGCATGTTGTTTGTTTATGGCAAGGCAAAACAGCCTATTTAATGTGTAAAACTTCCATAGAAGAGGAGGAGCGTTATTCGGTCTCCACTCTCTGCTGTCATATCTCTGGGCCGGCTCTCTCCCCCCAAGTGAGGCAGTGGTACTGCGGCATGCAGCGTATCTGTTGGGAGCTGTATGCAGTTGACATTCTCTAATGCTGATGTAACGTAACTTCATGTGAATTAGCTGCACAGCTTTAAGTGGCCTGTCTCGTCATTGTTGATCACAAGCAAAAACCTAGCTTGCACAGCTAGCGAGGTGGCATATAGCTGCCAAGCAGCTGAAAATAGCCCCCTGAAAAACATGCAGTACACACTTAGGTGGCTAATAAGTCTGGTTACGCCCACGATTCTAGCGAGATTTGCACTGGAGCTGCGGGTGAGATTTCTGAGGAGTTTTGGTGCAGAGGTAGATTGCCAACTTTAACTAATAAGCGTCGCTTATACTTAGCTCAGCTCTCTTTTATGCTTCCTTTCTAAGTCAAGAAAAAAAATTTGACGCGGTCCCAGCCATCTCAGTAAGCACTGCATTTCAGAATTGACATACTGCTGTGTGTTTTCTTTTGGACGTTGTCTTGTAGATGAAACATTTGTGGCTTAGGCAGCCAAAAATTAATAAAAGAAGTTTTCGCCGACATCCTCCCACTCCCAGACAGCCACAGCTTCCTCTCCTGTGTCCCAATTACTCATTTAAAATTGGCAATGGGTCATGTTAGATATTGCATTTCGAAGTGGGAAGATTTACATCCAGTCACAGTAATGATGTTACCATATGAATCGGAAAATGCACATGCGATTTTGTTATATCCCTGCAGTTGTGGTCTCGACAGGTCTTGTGATAAAAATCCTGAGTCCACTATGTGTGAGACCAAGACAGGACCAAGTAAAATAGCAAGTGAGTGCGTGAAGAGACTGAGACCTTAAAGAAGTGTTCTTTAGACCGTCTCCAAGACTGAGACCGATCTCGAGTACTGCAACACTACTTCAGGGTGTGTTAAGAATAGGACAGAAGGGATAGTTGTGTGCATTTCTGTGTACAAGTTTGAGTATACGAAATTCTAGTATATGAAATTTCTGAAGACAAATCGACAACATAAAATGATAGAGTGAACAAAGAGTGTGTACTTGTGGCACATACACATCAAGAGATGCAAGTTTCTCCACCTAATCTGATGACATTAAGAGACAGGAGTGTTTAACCAATTAGCTCCATAGATTGAAATCTTGACGTACTAAACTCTAATCATTTAACTGTAACTATGAATCCTGTCTTGACTCTACTTGGTGTAAACAGAAAAATCTGTCAAACAGGTCATATCTACAATTAATAAGAGGCAGCTTGTGGTGACTGTTCATTCATACTTGAAGCAGAATGAATTTACCACCAGTGCCAACTTCAGGCATAGTATTTCTCCCGAGTTCGTCAAATGTTCATAAATTATTTGTCGCTGCCATGAATTATTACGCTTTTTTCCAAGCTAATTTTTTAAGTCTTCCTCTGACCAAAATCATATTAAATATTTTGTCTCCTCCTCTTCTCCCCTAGTGATAGCACAGCTAATTTTTGTTTCTTTTTGGTTGAGAATTATATGATAAAATGGACAATATTTCTGTCATCACACAACACACCATCATATTGCACAGCCTTACTGTCATTGCTATTTTTTGTTGTTTTCTTATCATGTTGCTTTCTTTATTTCCCTCATCTTGACTAATCTGACAGCCTGCTCTCACACTGACTGAGAGCCACATACTTTCATTTATTTATTTAAGATGTAATGTGAAACTTTCAATACATAAAAAGTAAGGGCGTTTTCACATCTGAAAGTCTGGACAAAGGTCTGAATCAAGGATTCTGTTTGTGTTACAGTCTAAACATCTGATCCAGTTAGTTTTGGTTTCTCACTGCAGTTTTGCATGCCCATCATAGAACTTTGCATGACGTACCAATGCCCTGTCGTCATTACCCACATGAGCTGTGTCTCCCTATAATTGACATTGATCAGTTTGTAGACTGCTGTGTCTGATGTTGCCATGCGTCTGATGTTGGCGTGTTGTCAGTTCGGCAGGTGCACTTTCCGATTGACTGGAGAAAATAGAAGATTAATGAACAGATTCATCATTATGGGTGAGCATTACAACATCCAAAAAAGTGTTTTCACACTGTGAACAAACCACACCATGGTTCAATTTGATCCAGAGGAGGAGCACCTCTTTTGGTCAGACCAAATTATGGTCCTTTGGTCTAAACCGTAGTCCGAGGCACCTTTCACACCTGCTATTTTGGTTCGGTCCAAACAAGGTAGGTGTGAAAAAACCCAAACTCCAGGATGAAAGAGCACTTCATGTAATGTTTGTGAAGTTGTTTATTGGAACTGTGTTTGATATAAAATGAAAATGTCACCAGCTGAGCAGATGTAACTGACTATGATTAATTTATAACCTCCACCAAGGACATTAAGTTTTCACTGCTGCCTGTTTGTTGGTTTGTTTGTTTGTTAGTTTCTTTGTCAGCAGGATTACTTAAAAAGCACTTGGTCGATTTGCACAAAACTTGGTTGAAGAATGGAGCCCAGGCCACAGAAGAACTTATTCAGTTTAGGGGCAGATGCAGATAATTGACAATGAACCTGATTTTTTTTCTCTCTGATTTTTTGGTATACGTTATTTGTCGTTGGCCATTGGTAGTGATTGCCAAATGAATAATGGGAAGTTCTTAACATACCTTTACATGTAATAGTAATAATAATAATAATGATAATGATAATGATAATTATTATTATTTCCTTTTTTGGCTTGGGCAGGTCAGTTTAACACTTTTAACTGGATACACAGAACTACAGGTTCTTTCGGAGTGGGCGAATCACAAACCTCCAACAAAATCAAACATAATCAAAGTAAGAATCACCTTTAGCGGAGCTGCTGCTGCCCTCCACATTGAGGCAGAGAAAACCCAGTAAACCATAACTGGTCACATGCAGAAGACATGGACTGGCTCCACTTATTCATAGTTTTTAATCTTTTGTCTGCAGGCCACTAGAAGGTAGGAATTAGAGGAGCAGTGAACATTCCAGAAAACATTTACAAACTGGAGATGATAATAGTTGTGAGAAGGAAGGAGAAGATTTGGTGAAAAGTTAGAGTTATTCTATAGAGGTGAGATACTGATGGGAACTCGAGAAGGGCTTATTCTCCCTAAAATGTAAATAATGGAATCCACTATGGTAATGATGCAATGAGAACACACATAGGACAGAACACAGAGATCCATCTCTCGGTTTAATTACCTTACATCAAAAACACATATGGCTGATGATTGTCATTCTGTTTGCGGCTTGAGATCAGTGCTGCTTCTCATTTCTAGCGCTAATGACTTACTGGCCCTTAATGGATGATAGAAATAATGGAGCTGTCATTGTCTACATACACAATTCTAACAGTGGTAGAGAAAATTAACTGTCTGGTTTTGCATTCACATTTGTTGGTGTTGTTGTGCCTCATGCACAGACTTTAGACAAAGAAGGCCTACATTCACACCTAAACCTGAAACTCAGCTAAAACCACGTGTTGCTAGCTGAGAAAGAAAAATAACTCAGCTGAGAAACCCCCAACACAGGTTGGCAGCTGGACAGCTGACCAGTGGCGCTCCCCCAAAATCCACGGCTCCCATTTGGTGAAATCCGCCACGGTCAGTCCCAAACCATGACATCATCTAAAGTTATATTAACACAGAAACTCCTGAAACTCAGGCTTCTGGCTTGGACCTTCACTACAAACAGTGAACTCCTTGCCGATAGAAGTGGCAACAATAACCGCGCCTAAGATTAGACCCATCCCACGCGGCAAACGCTCTAGTCATAGTTAGCTCTCACCCTGTGTGTTGAGAAAACACAGTACAGCCCGGTTCCAGACCACGGATCGCTCCTCTTGCCTGGATGCTCTCGGATGCGAAACCTGGTAGTTAACAAGTCCTACCCGGTTCAAGAAGAAGAAGGAACACAGACCTTGCTTCTTTTAAAGTAAACACACTAATTCTCTGCCATGAGCAAGAATTAGTTTGCCTCGCCGATGACTAGCCATCTCGCCGAGAAGACACGTTAGCTGCAGGTAACCGCTAACCAATGCCTCCTCGCCTACACAAAGGACGCAGAGGACGAATTAAACACACCGCTTTACTTGCAAAAAGTAAGAGACTTATAGCTCTGGGCAAATGTTAGCAATTAGTGTGTGTTAAACTGCTGCTGTTACGATATACAGAAAATACTGTTTGTGCGGTTGCTGCTGTTTTTTCACTTATGTTACCATACTTGAATGAATTATAATTCGATCCGTCTGCAGCGGATCAATTTTGTCTTGCTCTGCACTCGTGATCAACACCAGTACTTGCTGTTATTTGTCAAAGGTCCAGACTCACGTCGATAAGTAACAAAGATAAGTGCTGCCCCTCGATCACGATCGCCAGAACGCTGCTGCTGAACACTTCTACCTCTTTCTCTCCTTACTAACACACACAAAAACAAACACACACACACACACATTCTTACACAAACACCTGAGTGCAGGGAAGTTTGAACTTCTCTTTCAGCTGTTCCCCCTTGTTGAATTCACGTGTTACCGGCGAGCCACCATTACACTCGACAGACTTCCTTCCGGGTGACCCTCACGTGACGTGACCGTAATGAGTCACATCCGCCATCTTGCTCCGCCTCCCCTCATGCACACGCACACATACACGCACACATACACGCACACACATATCAACGCCCAGGATCTGTTAGACAGAAGTGATATTGATTGGAGATTGATGTTACTAATAATTAATAAATCCTGTCATATTTTAAAGAGAAGTTGCCCTGGTGTTTTTGCCTGCATATCGTGATACAAAGCTGGTTGACAGAGTCAGTGCCGACCTCCACTACTTCTCTGTTAACTCTAGAAATACCAATATTTCCCAAATATTCGCAATTTCTAAGTGAAAACCCCTTTGAGACTACATCCACTATTTGGTTATCCGTCCGGGTCTTCCTCGTTTATCATAAATTTCAATTAATAAGATAACTTAATTCTTATAATATTAATATTTATCTTTGATAATTATTGATTATTGCTAACGACCAAATTTTGCTCCTGCACTGCACAACAAATGGTGCCCCGTGTGAGACTCTGAAGATACCAGATTTATCACAATATCCATGTATAATAACAAAAATTAATAAAAAAATATTAATAAAAATTAATAATTTTAAAAAATTAAAATTAAAATTAAAATTAATTAATTAATTAATTTTAATTTTAATTATTATTTTTTTTTTAATTCTCTTTCAAATTCGAAAATGTTTCTTTTGTTCGTCCACTCTTCTTATTACTACTTGCCAAGCAGATAGACAGTGTGATAGTAGTTAGCGAGTTGTAAAGGACTGTTCCCACTTGCAGTGCACAATCGCATAATAATTACTCGGAGATGTGAGCGATCTAACTAACTCCCTAAAAAGGTAGGTGCAGAGAGAGTAATTACTGCAGCTTGTAAGCCACAGGTTGAAACTACTCACCTGTGCACTCATGCCAGCACCACAGCTATTTGTGTTTGCAAAAGATTCTTATAGACCCACTGGGCAGGGCGACAAAACGGCGACAAAATGAATCCCCAGACACCCCACATGGATGGAGCTGAAGCTCCCCAGAGGCCACTTGAACCAATCCTGAGGGATCTGGTCACTGGCCTCCTTCGCCTCTCTACAGAGGAACAAGAGAGGTTCGACAATTGCAGTCCAAGTGACTGCCACGCCACGCTACCGGAACTTGCCGATTACACAAACAACCTGGTCGGGGCAGGTGAATTGTTCCTGGTCTATCAGTGCCAAACCCGTCTGCAGGCTGCAGAGCATCAAACACAACTTGAAAACGCCAGTCTGCGGCAGGAAGTGCACACCACCCAGGCTGAGCTGGAAGAAGCACAGGCAGATCTTGATCTCCTGAGAGTAGAGGTCCGCACTGCTCATCAAGGAACAGAATCCAGGCGCGAGGAGGACTAGTCCAGCCAGATAAGTATTGGCACCGACCTAGCAGCCCAGGAAGCACGTGACAACGTCCCTGGGCCAGAGGAGGTGCCCCCACCCAGACGACCCACAGGACCAGGAACCATGTGCCTTGTTTTCAAGCGAGACATGTCTGTCTCGGAGGTTGGAGACGGCGAACAACAGTCTCTTTCCAAGTCTAGATTTTCCTCTCAACAGGATGTGATGTTTGAGCACGGATGTTCATGATGAACAGCTCTGAGTCGTCGACTTCTAGTTTTTGCTCCCCAACTCGTTCCGATAAAGATTACAATGATCTATGTGAAGGCTAGTGAATGTAGTGGGAAAATCTTAGGCCAAATTTAAGCATCTGGTTGCTTTACCACTGGAAGTCTGGTTACACCAACAATTCTAGTAAGAATTCAAAAATCACATCTCCTTTACTACGTAATTTACCATGTAATACACATGAAATTCATGAAATTGTAATTCAATCTTACTCGCAAAATATTTGCCTACTTTAGTGGCAAAATGATGTTGGGAAGCATTCATTGCTCTAATGTGAAAAACAGCTGTTTCAATTTCAGGTTTTATGAGGACAATAACTTTAAAGAGCTGCTTCATAAGCCCCATATTTCACTAAACATAATGCTCTGGTGATGGGCCGGCCTAGTAAATTATGATACAGTTGTAGAATCAAACTGAGTAGCCCTCTGTCATTGGAAGAGCAACAGCTCATTCCCTCTACTGTAGAGTAGTAGCCAATACTGTGAGTTTGTGTGTGTTGTTTCTATGGGGATATGGGATTGCTAATATTGAAAGTTTACAGAATTAATTTGAGCAGTTATGGTTATATTATATTGAAGCATTTATTGATCTTTTGAAGTGTATCAAATTAGAGCCTACAAATCTAGTAATGTAACAGTATTGCAGCAGCAACACTTACGACAGAATGAGTTCTCACCAACATTCAATGAACATTAGACCAAAAAATCTACAACAGCAGCAGTTGAAACAACACATAGTGCTTGCATATCACAAGTTCAGAAAAGGCAAAGCCCTGCCAATTTTGCAACCAAAAATATTTCTGATTGTGTCCTTGTGACAAAATAAACCATTCATCAATCTGCCAGATAGAAGCAACATGGCCACCGCCGCCCATCAATAAAACCACTGGCCAAGTGTCAAGCGGTTGGCAGAGAGACAGTAATGACCCCGCCCACCTGGTCGACCAGGTGACCCGTAAGTTGTTGTGACAAGGTGATGGACATTTGGCACCACAGGAAGCAAAACATTTTCCCTCCACACTGCACGTGAGCTGACCGAATTACAGTTCTGATAAATACCACACCCATGCAACAATCACACAAAGCTTCATGTCAGAATAAACGAAAAAAAAGTTATAGAGATAGATGCATATTAACTGAAAGTATATTTACCGTATGTGATTAAGTATTTTCAAAGTCTAATCAGAAAGTGAATATTGAACGCTGCAACGAGAGGTGAGAACTGTCCAAAAGAGCTGCAAAGTTCCATGTTTCTCCAAGAAACGGAAAAAAAAATGGTTCTAAGGGATTCTATTGATTAGCAGTAGCTAAGCTCTCTTCAACAGCTGATTCAGAATCAATGAGATGTTAAAAGCAGCAATACACAACAAGCCAGAGGCTCCCTCTTTAAAGAAGAGGGATCCAATCAGGCTGACTACCACACATTTGGTGGTGAAGAAGCTGGGCTGCCTTCATGTAGGATTACTTATCACTAAAAAAGGAATGACAAAACACTCCTTTCACTGAGAGCTTCAGCCAGAAATACGCACACACTCACAGAGACACACACAAAACTGCAGTGTAAGGTATCTGCAGTCTCTACCATTGTTTGGCAAGAGAAATATTTCCCAGCCTCATTAATTATCTTCTACCTTCAAGTCTTCCCTTTCTAACCCCCCCTCTCTCTCTCTCACACACACACACACACAAACACACACAATGAATCGCTGCACAGCACCTCCTCTCTATCCATCAATTCACATTCTCTGTTTAAAAAAGTCCATCATCATAGATGTGAAGAATGAATGACACTGCAGAGTAACTACATAGCCAGGAAAAAACACACATCATGCATCATCCGACACAATTTCTAACATAAGTCCACACAAGTGTAAACTCTCAACATTTACTTAGAAAAACATAGAACAATATGCCAAAACCAAAAGAGTTCTTTCTATAACTAAAACACACTCATGATTATAATTAAGCTGAATGACTACTATAATTTCCTCATTAAGCGGAAAGGCTTTGAAGCTAACTCACTTAACGGTGTCATATCTAACACATTACAATAGACCTCTGTATTTCAGTTGTTTGGTTTAAAAAAAAAAACCTCTCTTTAAGACATAGGCATAGTGAAGTTTAATAGTCACCAAGATTCACTCTTTTTCAAGCCAGTCTTAAAACAACAATCAGGTGCTCATATGAATATTGCAACAGATTTTGCTTGCTGCTGTCATTTCCTTTTGTTCATACTGGTCCCAAGGGATCTGTTCTCAGGTAGGAATGTCATACTAAAAACTTTGGAAAATATGAACTTGATTTGACTCACAGTCATTCACAGTCAACCTGCGAAAACCTGATATTAACTTCAGATAATGTGTGGAAAATTGTTGCGCATTAAAGGGGACTGCGACTTTTGTGGAAAAGCATTAGGAACAGATCTCTCTTAATTCAATGTTTCATATGGGTACCTGACCACTGATTAAAGACACTACTCAAAAATTTTGTCCCTATCTACTTTATCACCTTTCTTGGTTAATTTCAAGCCTCTTTTATTAAACAAACAACGATGGATGATGAACTTAATATTTTCAAGCAAGACCACAGATGGAAATTTAATGACCTTTAAATAGTTGCTTCTCCTTGATACATTTCTATATGAGTGACATCAAAGAATTTATACGACCAGGGGATCAAACACCATCTGTTTCAGGTCCAGATCAGTTATCAACATCTCTCTCACTCAATCTGTCTCTCACACACACACATAAAAAACACACAGAGGGCTGGAAGGTCAGCCAGAAACACGACATCCAGCCAGCTGTTACCACAACACAGAGTGCCATCTAAGTTGGGGAGGGGCCATTATTAAAAAGAATGGAGTGAGCAGTGAAAATATGTTGGATATTAATTCTGGAATAAACAAAGTCACTGTCAGTGGATATGTGATAACGTTGTTATTAGTTTGTCGCAGGATTTTCATCAGTAGAAGCAGAAGTGAGACATTTAACGCAGGCAAACAAAACACAACTTTCAACCAATTCTGTACCCAGACTTGAGATGTGGAGCTGTCCGCGGTGCTGAAATATAATGTCTGCAGTAAAAAGCAGCGAGACAGGAAATTTTACACTATGACGATAACACAAAAAATCATGGCTATATTAGATGTTCTTCAGAATTTATTTGACACAAATATTAATAATAGTACTTTGTTTTTGATACAGATTCCTAAACAATATTGTTTTTCAATACCTTTCTTTTTTTCAATACCTATCTATTTTACGAAAGGTTAATTATATGTGACTTTTTTTCTTTGAAATGGATCTTTGGTTGAATGTTTCAGTATGGTGGCCACTAACTAATTAGGGAAAATTGATTAAGGTATGCATCCCTAGCAGGTAGCCAGTTGAATTGGTCTGAAAGCCTGACTAATTTTAAAAGTCATTAGCACTTTAAAGGAATTTGAGAAAAAGATGTGCTAGAGAGTAAAGAGAGTAAAAGTACTGTAGCTCCAGCCTACAGGGGCAGTTTTGCGAATGCATTTTAAACACTGCTGCACGTTTAGTTCTACAATTGACAATCCTGAAAATACCGGGAGGTTTAGCATCACTTAAACATACTTGAACCCGAAGAATGTCTCCTCTGGGGTTCCAGCTATGTCCACACACACACACACACATACATAGATGGAGAGAGAGAAGAGAGAGAGAGATTAAATAAAGCGTCTAAGGCAAGGTAATTTTTCTAATTACTAATGCATGACTCTAAAATTTTTCACCTCGGGAACCTCAGAGTGGTTAACCATCTGTGTGTGTGTGAGAGAGATATGAGGCTCTTCCATCAGTCTGCTGAAAAAGGTGTCACAGCTCAGAACACTCACACAGTTGAGACTTACCAGAAATACTACTTTACTCTTCATTCTCCCCTTCTCCTTCCAAGCACTCGAGACCTGCTCTGACTTATCAAAGCTGACAAAGTAGTGACAGAAAGAAGAAAAGACAGAAAACAGACCAAAAAGGAGACAGAGAATAAGGTTAAAGAGCTAGAGGGATAGAGGTTGACAGCAGAAAAAGAGAAAAGCAAATAGAGACACAGAGTCAGTGGTAGAAAAGAAGAGAGGACATAGGGAAAGAGTGAAGAAGAGAGCATGGGAGAAGTAAGGCAATATGATATGGCAGTTCATCAATGATTAGTGATGCATGAAACTAGCAAGGGAAAAGCCATGAGATTTAGAGGACAAAAGAGGAAGAAGAAGAGATGATAGAAGAAGAAGAGAAATCTGAAAACAGGGGAGGAGTTGGACCAGGACGGAGACACAAGAGAATGACAATGAGCCATAGCGTCTTTCTGGTCAGTAACAATTTAAGATCCTAATGAGAGGGAGATGGTGCATGTGTGTGTTCTGATTGGTTGTATAGGCTGGAGAGACCAGAAAGTTGTGAGAAAAAGTTTAAACAAGAGAGAAACCAGGGGATATACTATGAGACACTCAAAGTCATAGGGTTGTAAAACATCAAATGGCTAGATACCACTATTCCATTTTCTATTGAAATTGCTGATAAAATACACAGGTCAGTGCAGAATCTTGTGCCTGTTCATAAACATTGGGTTGTTGTATTTTGGCTTAAAAAAACTGGGAAACCTTTCTGTCAGCATGAGCAGGCCCACAGAGAGAAGAGAAAGTAAAGGACAAGCATGTAGAGGAGACGAATAAGCGGAGGAAGAAAAAACAACAAAAGAGCTTTTCCCCCTCTTTCCCCCCTCTTGCAGAATCAAATGAGTTCTACTTGTTCAGCAACAACAAGCTTTCTGTCCCCATTTCCACAAAGAGATGCTGACAAAAGAAACTGAAAAGCAGGACAGGAGAGAAGACCATGGTCCATTTGGTCTGGTTTCTAAGAAGTGTACATTCAAAGGAAAGAGACTACACAGTAATCACAAGTGAGACAAGCATTTCTGGAGTATCTCCTCTCTAAAAAGGGCAGAAACAAGCTTCTCTCACAGAGGAACATTTATAAGCACGTTACAAAAAGTGCTGAGTGCACTACCAGCTGCTCATGGTGGGGATGTGCTACCTATTTTTAGGCTCACACGTGAGCTGTGACAGACTGATCCAGCTCACTCTGCTGGCAACAGCACTGCTGGCCGCCAATTAAAGACATCACTTGCTGAAAACTGTACATGACTTTAGCCTAAAGTGTATGGGTTTGATAGCCTGGGTTTACTTCAGCTGGGTTCAGCTGTCCATTAGCTCTTTTAGGAGTAATGTATTTGTACCGTCTAACGTTCTATTTACACAGGCCAATATGATAATAATACTCACAATAAAAGGAAACAAATATCTGTGTAAGGATTAAAGAAATTATTGATAATATGGAATCTCAAAATCATTCATGAATTTGCAATCTCTCAGTCTCATTGCATGGAACCTAATGGGGTGAAACATTCCGAAATTTATAATCAATAAATCCTACAACTACACAATGTAGATATGGTAAATCTGCTCTTAATACTAATGTTTGATTGTAATTCAGTTTTGTCTACACTTTTCTGGCACGCAATCTGCACCTTCCATGTATATGCCAGTTATACACATACACACCAACAAACAATGGAGGAGGGAACATATGGTTTCATCAGTGAGGACAAAGATGCAGTTTTTCAGAAGTTAGAGTCTACACACATCAGCCATAACTACACAGTACTGCTAGCATCAATTTACTGAACACTGGCCAATCTAGTGTGTTTCCCATCTTCCCCACAGAGCTAAAGACTTCCAATAATGTGCTTAGAAAAGTTCCCCTTGGACAAACTGAAAAATCCAAACTTTAAAATGTATAATCTGTAATTTAAATCAAGCTGAATACAACTCTACTATAATATCATTGATCCTAGTTTACCGTGCCCGATCTTGTGTGATACCTAATCATGCACCAAAATCCAGCACGACAGTACATCTGTGTAAATAGACAGGTTTACAAAATTGCTCTGCTGGTATTGCTGTCATTGTGTTTGTTTTGGGCTGGACAATATAACCAAAAAAAAGTAATGTGATTTACAAATCATAAAAAACAAATCTTCTATTTTTCTCTGTATGTATGTGTGTATGAATGTGATGCATTGCATTACTTTTAGGTTAAAGTTATTTATATAACTTTACAGTCACATACACGAAATACACACAATTTGGATAACAATTACAGCCTTGAAGATTGTGTTGCTCTTTTTTTGTTCTTGCACACCACTTTAAATTACTTTTTCTATCAGACCTTATTCGTCTGATTAAGGCATCTTATCTTACAAGTTAATTTTGCACAGCTGTTCAGTAGATTGTCAGTAAACCACACTGAAAAAAGTACTGTATATTAGTTATACAGTAAAAGTTTCAATCATGTTTCTTTGGGCATTTCACCATTTCCTCTGCTTGCACAGTGCTTTACGTATACCTATAGCTGTTTTGGCCATCTAACTTCATCCTCCACAATATTTATCTCAGAACATATTATCAAATGGGCCGCCTTGGTAAAACTTTTATCAAATTCTATGCTCTGGTATTTACAAAAAAAAATCCTCCAGTCTAGAGAAGAAACAAGTCCAAAGACTCATCATTTGTCTCCATGGTACTGAAACATTTTTATTCAGGTATTAACCAAATGTAGATATTGAACAAATGAACACCTGTAGCTAATGAAATGCCATCTTTATGAGTATTATACTACTATATCTATGGTCTGTAAACATGGCAGCCAGGTGGTTAATGACTGTGTTACCCATAAAGGAAACAAAGATATAACACTGAGAGCTCACAACTGCCCCATTTCTGTAGTTTCAGTGTCAGTTTCAATAGTGTTGGAAAGTACTGTACTTGAGCATAATTTAGAGGGATTTGCAGATGTATATAATACTTCTCATTTCAGAGGGTAACTATCAAGTATTATCAATTATCAGTTCACCTTACATTAGTTTCTGGATTAATTTGTTTTATTCAACCATCTTATTAAATAAATAATGGTTTTCTGTTGATTTACTGAAATATTAACTAAATATTTAATTTGCAACTGTACTATTTACTGTGTCATTTTATATCATATTATAAACGTATGTATATAATTAGATGCATTTTATTCATTAAACAAATCAACAATATACTGTAAGGTTATCTAAGATATGCCACCTTGACCAGCTATGGCATTAAAAAAGTGCTTATATATGTGGGTTACTAATTTAACATTAGTAAAGGACTTGAATATTTCTTCTACTGCTGCTGTCATAACTTGTCATTGCAAGGCTTGGTAAATAGTTATAATCTTAAATAACTGTGGCCCAGAACAAAGTTTATATGCCTACCTCCCACAGACACATCTGTAAATATTCCTTAGTGCTGCCAGAGCATGTGAACTAGCTATTAAATTTTTAACCGCACTTACTTTATAATCCAGTGCACGTGCTCATCAAAGACAGAAAATGTAAACTGAGGATAGCGGTATATATTCTGCAGGTATGTTTAATGTATGTACCAGTCTAATCCTTCTGGACAGAGTCGTTAAATTAAGCAGAGGTCATCCGGTCTGCCTTCCACACACACCAGCTTTTATGCTTTGCTGCAACTGCACTCTGAGCCATTGATCAGTTTCCCTGAGGCAAGAGCTCCTGCTCATATATTCACACACAACCCAAAGTGACAGATGAGGGCAAACAACATCAGGATCACTTGCACGAAGACACACTTGAAGACCTCTTCATACATGTATCTATGTACAGTATGTTTTGTGGACAACTAGGTTAAACAGTTCATTCACATTAATAAAAGACAGAAGCTCTTCACATTAGGCTATGCTAATTAAAACATTGTCTGCAAGAGTAGCCCAAGGCACGCCTGCAATCAAACTCAGTTACTGACAATAGTCCATTTTAAAAATTAATCGACCAAGAAGTGGCACACACAGCTTAAGCTGCCTTTTCTGCCAGTGATGGCTGATAGTTTAATTGAAACTTTTAGATGTGCAGTTGGGACAGGGAAAACAAAATTAGAGTGAATTTACTGTTACTCCCATACATTTGTCTCCCGTCTTTACCTGTGCTGCATTTTCACACACACATTCCTGCAGTTATTTTTTGCATTGATGTCTTGTGTTACCTGATATTTCATTCAGCCTACTATTTCCAACCAGCTTTTTTTCCAAGTCCAACTGAGCAGAATTATCACATTTTTCGCCAGCATCATAATATGAAGGTTTGCATGAAATTGGTGTATCTGCTGAGCAAGTTAGTTCATCCTACTCAAGTTTGTCTTTAAGAAGTAAAAAGTAAACTCAGACTTTCAAATTAAAGTTTAACTTACATAAGAGGTCATTCACTGAGGTTAAGAAGAAAGACACATCCAAGTCTTTTGAAAACAACCCTCATTGAGAGTTTATGTCCTCCATGGCTGTCGGCCGCTTTTATGTGTCCTCTTTTTCACAGCTTAGAGATAAGGGCATTTTCTGCTGTTTCCCTTTATGTGTGTGTCTCTTTAGTGGGACACAGCTTTGCTAAGATTTAGAAAAGGTCAAAGTCATCGATAAGATTTCTTTGTATTGCTGACAGTCTTGGGAGATAAAAGCATTACAGGGGGATCTGACATAAAATGCTCATAATGATGACACTAATAACAAGGAGGATTATCATAGGATGCATTGAAAACACTTGTGCACTTCAGGTGCAGATTTAAAATTGCAAAATAAAACTACAGATTTGCTTACCGTTGCTTATTGTTGAAATGATTTTATCCTGGGCATCATCTCATATTTGAGACTTTGGCAGTGGAGCTGCTACTTGTGGTGGCAAAATTGGTACAAACTGACTCAAAACACAAAAACGTTACTGTTTCCTCCAAACAGTCTACTACATTGAAATTGGAGGAGAGGGTGGCTTAGGGAATGATATTTACTTTGAGCAAAGGAATTTGGCATTTTTTTCCCTTCTTTTTAGAATCTTAAACATGAGAAGGTCAGTCAACACTGATTTCACAGAATTATTTTTTCAAACTACATTAGCAGTATTGTGTTTTGATTAATTAAGCGAGAAAGATAATCAGACAGAGAGTTTTAATAGACACATTGTTCTGTAGCCTATCATCATATATCCCATTTGCAAACTGTGTTGTTGGTGTATGAATCATGTCTCTCAGAGAGTGCACTTGTTCCTGTGATGTTCCTCAGATTTCACTATTAAAGAGCTCTGGAGGCTGTCTCCAACAGCAGTGATTACTCAGACAATGAGATGACAATAACCCAGCAGACCGACTGGATCAAAGTGCTGACTATGAAAGACAAATGTAGCAAAAACAGAAGGAAAGAAAGAATGAAAGAAAAAAGATTTGAAAAATTACAACACAGGCAAACCTTTTCAGACTGGACTGCATAGAAAGGGTCTTGTTTTGTGGTCAGTCTCCTTGCCGCATTTTATCGCACACAAACAATGACCAATGCTGCTAGAAAGGGAAAGAAAGAAGACACAAAGGAGAATAACACTGGACAGAAGCAAGGCAGGCTAGAAAGAGAATCCAAGATAAAAGAAAGTCAAAGTAAGAGACAAGATGGAAACACAGATGAACAAAATTAAAAGTTAGACCTGATCCTGTATATTCTGACTATAACTCCTGGTTTTTGTTTTTTTTTATTTTCTTTTTCACAGACTGAGGTCAAGAACAGATTAAACAGGACACTAACAATGCATCCTGTCTAAAGAGGACCGTTACTCTCAGGGTCATGTGCAAACACAGGCAGACGCACACATACACACAGGCACAGGCACACGCACACGCACACACACACACACACATACATACACAGAGGGAGAAAGAGAAGAGAGAGAGATGTATTCTTTTAATTTTTTAGCTGCATAAAGAATAAAAAAATTCAGTCCAACACAGGTGTATGTGAAAAGTATTTAAGTGTGACAGCTGTCACTCAAACTGATTGACTTATGAAGTCTTTTGAATGACCCTCAGACTGACTCCCACCCATCTAACTTTGACAGGGCAAACCAGGATAAAAGAACACACAAGGTCAGGTGATTGATTCCTTACACCCATTACAACCACCTGTTCAGTGTTCCTCACCTCCATCAGTATCTCCCAGAATACCCAGTGTCCCTCCACCTCCCCTAGTTTTTCCTCACACTAACACCCTCTTTCTGCCAGAACCCTCTATCTCAAATCCTCCTTCTTTCCCTCCCTCTTTACTGGCAATCAATATTCTGAAAACAGTGGCACCACTTGCATTTCCATCAGTTTGACCTGCACTTGCAACAACTCTACAGTCTTGATTTTTCATTTTGACCTCCCTCCCTTTTCAGCCGCTGGTGGAAACAACACAGCTCTGGTTTCTGTTATATCTCCCTTCTTTGATCAACTTTCCCTCCCTTGATCTCTCCTTCCTCATCCTCAGGCTTCTGGATGCACTAGCACCGCTTGCTAGAGAGTTTGCTTGTCCTTGAAGGAGTCTAGGTGGATCGCACTCAGTTCTTATGGTCCAGTAGGCGGACAAAGTTAGCCTCCCGCTTGCTCAACATGTAGCCAAGTGAGTCTTTACGGATGGGCAGGATGCTGGTGTCAAAAACGAGAGGTGATGTGAGACAAAGGCATAAATGGAGACTGAGTTATGAAAGTAAATATTTTAGGAACACACGATTTGCATCATAATCGAAATTACTGTGTTTAAGTGTGATAGTTAATTAAGGTTAGATCATGTTGACATTACAGGAAACATAACAGGGTTGCTTTTAAGACTCCCACCAGCTCATGAGAATAGGAAGGAATAGCTGTTTACCAGGAAATGACTGTTGGATGCATATATTCAAGTCAGTCTGTCAGACTCCAGGCTGATGGGCTCTGTGTCACTGCAGACCACACCATCACTGAAAACTGTTGATAAACCGCCACACACAGCAAGGAGAGAGGAAAATACAGGAGCCCCACAATACAGAAAGGGAACTAAAAGAGAGAGAGGAGGGAGAGATATGTGTTTGTCTGTGTTGTGATTGATTGTAAAACATTAAAGTGTCCTCAGCTGGAGTACATTGGGTGAAAGGAACAAAAAAAGGAATCAGCCATTGTTGTGGTGTCGAAGGCATCCTGAGGATTAAAGGCAAGTTTCGACATTTCCAAATACTGTCCATTAATGTAACAGAAAAGAGAACTGGTTAGATATTGTGTGACAAATAAATGCTGCTGAAATTTTAACAAAGCCACATAGATAAAAAAAAACTGTTAAACATTCGATATTTCATATTCAACTCTTTCCCCTCTTTGTATGGAGGTTCTGCATCTCATTGATGAGGTCTTTTTGCTTCTTCTTATGAAGGTCAAGGCCTACTGAGACAACAAGAAGTCAATAATTCTTGGCCAAACAGACAGATAACAGTATCTATCTAACAGATAGATACTAGTATGTTTGGGTTAGAGGAGGTAGACCACAGTACCAGTGTTTGTTCAAATATTATACTGTTATACATGCATTGCAAATAGAAAAGCAATTAGGATTTTGAAATCAAAATTTTAATCACTTTCCATAAGCAATCTGTACTGAATTATTTCTTGTTATTATTTCTTGTTGAAATGCAGCAAAAGCAGCGTTTGCCTCAGACACCTCACATACACAGGTATCCACAGCCATATACACACTGGAATGACCCAGCTGCATTTCATGATTTTAGTTTTAGAATGTCACATCTTTTTGACTGCTTTAAAATACTGGAGTCCAGGTAAATGATTGGAACAGAGGAGAAGACAAAAAACAACACTGTCTGACTTGCTATCCAAGATGACATTTCTCCTTAAATCACAAGCTGTTCTGTGGGTGCGTGCATGTGTAGCAAACCTTCTTACATTCGTGGAAAGATAACATTTCATAGTATTCTTTATTTCTGCAGGTCTGTTGCAGAGAAGGAAAGAGCAGGAGCCAAACAGCCTAACATTATATGCCTTCACCTCCTAAATATCATTCTTCCTCGGGCAGAAGTGGACCTGTAGCGTGTTGCCCTTTTCCAGACATAAACTGCAGGAAAACTCCAGCCCTTCCCTCATTTATTTGACTCTCCATCTTCCCCACATCAAGTGTTTCTTCCTTCCTTAACCCAATCTGTCTCTCTGTTATTTCAGTCACTCTGATTCTGTCATTCCACTGTTACCTCTGAGGACTTATTCATTTCTCTCTATATTACCTGTCCATTCTTCATTTCTCTTTCCCCAACTGTCAATCTCCCGCTAGTTAATAGAGGCCACTTATCCCAATGCTACCTAGCCCACTTTCTCTTAGATTATTATACAACATCTCTTGAGCTATCCCTGTCTCTTCTCTTCTGTCTTCTTTTGACAGCCTGGGGTTTGCTCTCTCTTCACTCTCTCTACAGCATGAAATACATCTCTTGTCACGTTTGATACTCACTGTCTCCACAATAAAATTTCTCCTCTCATGACTCCCACTCGTCACTCTTTGGACCTTGCTATGAGGACCAAAGTGAGTCTAAAGCAGCTATCTCTCTTTCACTTATATGAACTGAACTTCTGTGAAATGACTCAAGGCCTGGTCTAGTCATCTAGCATATGAGGCAAAGTGAAAGTGGTCTTCGTATGAATTCTAAATATAAATCACAATGAAATAAAATGTCAGATAAATAACATGTTTGCTGTTTTGGTATCAGAAACTAGTAATAGTAGCAAGCAAGTCAACATATTAATTCTTGTACTTTTCTTACTTATCATTATGTTTAATTTTGCACCTTTTTTTTGTTATACTTTGTCTGAATTTCAGGGCCACTTCATAGTCTTACTGCAGAATTGATGTGGAATATAAGAGATCCTCGTTGCTACTGCCATTAGAAAACCAACAGACAACAACCAAAAAGAAGAAAAAAGACTACCTGTTAACGTGTGTCGATTCAAGTTCAAGGATCGCTTAATACACAATATGTATATAGTGTTAAAAGACTTAAAGAGAAAGTGAGAGGGAAGAGGCTAACAGGCTACACCTTTTTCAGGATATTGTTATAACCATGAGTCACCCTGATTATTTGATTGTGGTCTGTGTGGCATGTGGCTGCTGTTGATTGGACCGGACGCTGATGGTGCTTACTTCAAACTAGCACCTGCAAATATCGGTTTCACTGTCACTCTTTCCTGGCCCCTAACCAGACTGTGCCGTGCTGCCATGTGATGGTCTCTTTAGTGTCATTAGATCGATCTCTGTTGTGCAGATGTGAATATCTTCTAAAAGAGCAGTTCTGATAGTTGTAGGTGTTCCAAGCCTTTTTTGTTGTTATGTGAGGGAGGTAGGTGAGATGCCTGACTTTTATTTTGCTTTCTTTTTTAGTTGAAGATGGATAAATTAGTCATTACTATTATAGATTTTTTTGTTTGTTTTTTGGGCTGTGCTGTCCCTGATGTCAGTTCTACCCTGATTGATGAATAAATCAATTCTGTTTGAACTAAAAATCTGTTCTGTCGTTGGTCATCCTAGTGAGTGGAGAATGTGGGGAGTCTTTTTATGCTATGCAGGTTCCCCCTAGGCCAGGCATAACAACTTGCTGCCTGCTGTGGATCTCCTGTGTGTTATTCAGATTTAGAAGCAGTGATAAACTCTACCTCAGGCACTAAGCTGCATCTTCTACTGTCTCTTATCACATGCTGAGAAATACATTTTCTACACACAGACACACACAGAGCCTTTTAGCAACAGGGATTACACACAAAGACATTAGATAACACTGATACAAACAAACACATTGATGCTTGAACTGTAGGAATCAATAGGTCATTGTCTGGATAGATAGAGGAGCGGAACTTTATCATTAGATCTCAACTGCTGTTTTTTTTTTCTTCTTTAATTCTTTATGTGAATTTCACCCTCTGCCTCACAAATAAGATAATGTAAAATCTCAACCTACAGTACTACCTGTAAAGACAGCTTCCTTTCCATTCTGATCCTTCCCCGCCCTGCTGGAAAAACACATTATTTTCTGGAGAGGGAAGAGGAGACGAGGAAAAAAAAAGAGGGCAAATTAAGTAAAAGATAAACATACATCGAAGTGACAGGTTGGTATCTTATCGGCTTCTAGGTGTTGTTCTTAAAATACATGGAGCTTGAAGAGGACACACGCTATCACTGGAGGACTAGTCTGAAAGAAAAGGAACCGCTAATGTCAGTGATATGTTACTGTAAAGTTACTCAGGTCAAAGTAACACACATGGGTTACCTGTATTATCACAGAGATAATTGATTCTCTTTACATAAAGCCAGATTACAGATGTTGTTTATTGAGCTTGACGACTTTATGTATGAGGCAGCAAATCCCTAAGCAAGTCTAACGTCTCATTAGCAGCCCCTATATGATGTTCATTGCACCTCGGGGCTAAAATGTTGAGCTGGACTAACAGCATATTGATTTTGCCATTCTTAATTTTACCAGCAGAGTGAGTGTGTCATAATTCAATAAATCAGATTTCTGATTGGTGACCAATCCCTCCCACCAGCGCCATTTTCAGTCAACACAGGAGTTGCGGTAGTCATTGTTCGGAGAGCAGTTACCTGTTAACTGTCTTTCTGAAGATAGAACTCATATGCTGATTTGTATGATGATTAATATGGTCATGTTGTATGAACATGATCATGAATGGTACTGGAGTTGAAGTCATATAATGTAAAGTAAGTATTTAGACGTGTTTGTAATCATTTTGAAAATGTTTTTTCTAACATCAGAGCTGCAACATGATAGAGTAGAAAAAGGCTTTAAGAAAGTTATCTCCATTATAGTGAGCCATCAATAACATTATCAACATCATGGCTAACCATCAATTTAGTGCACATATTCATAATACTTGCGGTTTCACATTAAATTACCATCATTGTGGAACCTTTTATTGTTGCTGGTGTTCATATATTTACAGTTTTTTCTTTCATGTGTTGGATCCATTCATCAACTTCCTGCTGAGATAGACAGATACAAACCTGGGGACTTCGGAGTCATTGCCTCTGCCACCACCTGACTGCCACAATGACATAGGCGTTGGTCAGTCATGTAACATGACATCATTACTCCCAAGGTACAGGAACTAACATCTGCTATTATTTATCCTGCCTACATATCTCTGATTTCTCAGTTAATTACAAAACTTAACCTGAAGATGTGGTCCACAATTCAGATGTCTGGAACCAAACTGGGCTTGTCCTAAAGAGCACACTTTTTAAAATCTAAGAGGTTTATCCCTTCTCCCTGGTAGAAGTTCCTATCCTTAAGCCTTGCCACAAGCTTATAGCTTACTGTATGTTAGCTCAGATTTGTGCAGTTGATAAGTCAGGTTGATTACGAATTATATTTTTACAGCCAAAACCTCATGTCTCAGCTTTACAAAGTTAAATCTTGATTTAAAATTCTAACTGCAGGATGTATCAGCAAATAGGCTCCAAATCTCTGAAAATTTCTTGTACAGAAATGATTTCATTTTCATTCTCAATCCTTTGTTTTTACAGTTGAGCAATTTCATGAATTTGTTTCCACATGTAATTTCTTTTTGGTGAATATTTCTCTGTAGTGCCCAGGAGGAAGTGATAGTAAGCAGCCAGCCAGAGAGGAAGCATGCTTCTCCGAGGAGACACTATCGATCAGTTGCAGGTCAGATATGAGAAACTGGTTTGTGGCTGGAAATTACCTTCTTTTCCTTTTTCGGGGTCCTGTCTCTCTGCTTCCAACCTGTCTCCCTCACTGCCTAGCTCCCCATGTCTCTCATGTTTGATGTCTCGGATCGATAGAGACTCCTGGGGCACAGAGCAGACAAAACCCAGCAGCTCTCTGATTTTCTCCCAGCACTTACAGACTTGTACACTGACAAACACACCTACACATGAACACACGTGCATTGTTTCATTGACTGCCTCCGTCCAGGAAAATAGTGGATACCCAATCATACGGTACATATAGTGTGTAAAAACATCTGTGAAAGAAAACTTTCTGGGGCACTTTCCTTTGTAATAAATCAGCCTATTTAATTCCATTCAGTTCCTTCTTTCCACTTCCAGCCCTCTGTTCATGGAACCGCACCACAGATTGTGATTTTTTTTCTAAAATACAATTTTCTCCCACAAGTTCCCTTAAGCATTTCTTTTTCTATCACATAGATACGTCTGAATCATCTGTCCCTATAAAATTGTTGACATAAGCATTGTGCTGTGACTGCACGAAAGACAGGGATTAACAGACCTAGGAAAGGAGGAAAGAGCACTTTAATGAAAATTTTAAACAATGTAACAAGCACAAAAAAGGTTCTTAAAGATTAATAAATCAGACAAAACTACAGAAAATGTGAAATAACTGTTTTCTTGGTGTTACAACAGAGGCAACAAAGTAAAAACCAGAAAAATTACTTTGATTAAAGGAACCTCTAACACGCAGATTGACTCAAAGAAAGAAAGAAATGGGAAAGGGAAGAGACGTGTTATCTGGAGCCTTGGTTGAGGTCAGACTGAGTGACGGATGAGCGCAGGAATCAGACACGTACACTGAAGTGACAGTGTACCCCGCGGTTCACACAGAGGTCATGTGTTTGTTATAACTCACGTATATGATTCAGACAGGTCCTGATGTGCTGGCGCATTGTTCTGAGACAGATTACCAATGTTGCCTGGGGTTTCTGCCACCTTGATGTGAAGGATGAGGACATGACAGCTATCGTCATGGGAACACAGAGGATCAACATAGTCACATTCATCTCCCTGAGTGGCAACATAGTCTGTTTCTCAAGTTATTAATTAGTTGAATTTCTTCTTGCATCTTTGCTTCTCTCCTCCCTACTCTCTTGTCCCTTCAGTAGTTAAGAGAGTAAAAGCTATGAAAACAAAAATGAAGAATAATAGACTGCTTGAGCTACAAACTAGCAATCATTAGGAGGCACATATACATTCAGAAATTCTTTGGAGATGCTGGATAACAATAATCTGCACAAAAAGATGAAAAAAAACCTGTGCACTGCTATCTCATTCAAAAATCTTTTTTAAGTTTGACTACAAATAGTATTCCTCGAGTGTTTATCATGTGAGAAAGACCATTGGTGGTCAAAATGTATCATGCCCACATGGAATAAAAGAAGAACTTAGAGAGCAATGTGGGGGTGTTTTTTCACTTTGTGTCTATTATGATTGTCTCGACTCATTTACTTACATCCGTCACAGAGAATATTCTCTTGCTTCTTCGCTTTAAATGTGCCTTGTGTTTTCGCTGTTGCTACATAGCCAACCTTAGAATTAACAGCTGTTTACTAACCTTATCTTGAAGAAATGTTTTGAGTTCAGCATGGGAAGCAATGCCAATAATAACTCTATTTTTGGTTCTATTTCAGTCAGTTCTTTTCTTCTACTGAAGTGACCATGCTTACCTGCTAGCACTGGCTCAGCCGGCCCATCTCCTCACTTTCCGATAGCGAGTCACTGTAGTGACCAGTCCACCCTCAGTCCGACATGGGAGGATGAAGAATTAATGCTGCCCAGAGGACAAATTCTAACAGCTGTCTTGTAATCGTAGTGATGGCTGAAGATGATCTGTAACACCAACATTCCTGGCTTTGAGGATTTAATCATATATTCAAATACTCTTTTAAGAACTTTAAATGGAGAGTAACAGGACACAGCTAGGATTTGTTTTTACTACTTAATGGTAAGAGCATTTGTGTGTGCATCTGTGTGTGTTTGTGTGTGTGCATACATACTTTTTTTATCACCTTGGGACATTTTCTTGTATAAACATTGACCCTTTTGGGACCAGTTGTTCTCATGGCATCCAGAGCCCTGTTCCTAATGCCACAAAATGCCATTTTTGAAGTCCTGGTTAGGGTCAAGGTGAAGGTTAGGATTAGCCTGTCCCCAATGAATGGAAATCAGTGCAATGTCCTAACAAGGATAGTTACTCAAACTTGTGTGTGTGTGTGTGCATGTGTGCGTGTGTGTGTGTGTGTGTGTGTGTGTGTGTGTGTGTGTGTGTGTGTGTGTGTGTGTGAGTGTGAGTGTGAGTGCGCGCGCACGGTGATGGGCATGTCTCTGCAGCAGCTCAGGCAAATGTTTAATTACATGGGTTCAAAGACACTCCATTATAAGAGAGCAGACAGAATGGAGGGGAGGAAGAGGAGTGGAGAGCAGGGACATAATCTGTCCTCCTGTGAGCTATGTGTGGCTGTCAGACAATGTTGCAAGGACAAATTTAATTTAGTCAGGGGATTTACCGCATTCAATGACTGACTTTGCTTTGTGAATGTCTAGTTTTCTTTGGCTGCTGTGAGCTGATGAAGGAGCACAGTTAAAGGATCCAAACCCATTCACCTTTGCAGCTCAAATTTGAACATCTAATTAACTTTAAAAACTGAAAAAGACTTTCATGGCCTAATGAGTTCATATCAAATCCTGTGACAATTTTTATAAGTGAACCATGCTTACACATTTTAATGTAGCAATTACAATCATGGGGAAAAAAGATGCTGCTTTTTATAGAGCAGGACACAAATATGATACAAAAATAAGCAGAGGATGTTGAAAGCTGATGCAAATGGGCCTAAAGAAATTAGTGTGAACTAATATATTTGTGTAACCACAGCTGCAGACTAATAGACCATTTTAATGGCCCAGGAGAGATAACATATAGAACCAAGAACAGCCAGTGAGTCTGTTAAGATTTCCCACTTTGCAGATAAAACTGTGTGCTTTTAGATGAAAGTTTTATTCTATGACCTTCTGGGAAAAACTACAAATTAAATCTCTGGAAAATTCTGTGAAGACAGGAACCTAAAAATACTTTCTTTCCTGCAAAGTACAGAGATAGCCCTTGTGTGTGGAGAGATTTGCTGGCGAGGAGGGCATGCCTTCATAACAAGACTGCCAGACTCCCAGTCCACCACAACCAAAGAGCAGGTCCCGTCACACTGAACTGAAAGCTTCAAAGGTCTGAGAGAGTTTAACTGTTGCTTTGTTATCCCAGCATGCTCTGGTCTGTCCCCGTATGGGCCGGGGAGGTCATGAAAAGGATAAATAAAACTGGAGGAAGTTATCTGGCCTGAAAAAAAGTGAGTGAGTGACTGAGTGAACATCCATCTGCATTGCACAATAGCCTTATTTTCCTGGTTGCCATTTACTCCATATGGTGTACTATCAAAGTAGAGAGAGTGGGCAGAGAGAGTAATGGGGCAGCCTCACTTTGTTTCTAGTTTCATCATCCATCTCGTTAAAGCATGATGGAGAAAATTGATAAAAAAAAAACACCAGGACTGGCAAGAGTTAGCAATTAAATGTCAGAGTAGATAAGAGAAAAATCTGAGAAATTAAATTCTGGATCTGTAAGGTTTAGTCTATCAGGCAGCAAGTGAGGGAGGAGAGAGGGAATGAATTCTAAACCTAATTAGTGAGAATGTTGAGACTAAAGCCTGGATATTAAAGACACCTGCCAGGGAGAATAAAGAACAGAGAGATTAAAGACTGATGTGAAACAAGCAGACTTTTGACTTATTGAGTTCAGTTCAGCTCATCGAGCTCATGTGTATTAAATCAACTCACCGGCTGCTTTTTCCTCTGAAATTAATATCTGAAGTGCTGACTGTAAAGAGTGAGCCATAAAAGAAAGCACAGAGATGAGAGTAAAAAGCAGAGAGGCACACTAGAAAGCAATGTTGTGCTGTTGACACCGTCCAGGATCTGGAAACAGATTTTTTTTTCACTTCACACACACCCATCCACTTCCTTAACTCTCACAGCCAAGCTCTGAGCAAACCAGATACATAATTACAGCTTCCACTGACCAGATGAGTTAATTAGGCAGCAGTCATGATAGTGAAAGGCTTCTATGAGACAGCATCACTCCCTTTTCTCTCCATCATTCAACCTTAATCAGTGGTTTTCTAAGCTGGGTCTTGTTTTTTGTAGTTTTGGAAATCAGTCTTGTTAGGTATGATAATGTTTTATTCACAAACCTCATTCTGTAGCCAGGGGATGGGATAAAACACTGATGCAGACGGAATCATTGTTGTGGAGAACCAGAAGTCCAAAACCAAACAAGATCAATGAGTCTGAACACCAAACAGCTGGAAGATACTGGAAGATACTCAGTGCAGAGAGTTGTTGTATTATCTTGATATAAATAGTAAAGTCTTTAAATAGACAGTTATCTAATCATCTTGCAAACATTCAGATCCAGTGGTGAAAAAAAAAACTCAGCTTTTATCCTAAATGCCACAGTATAGTTCATTTTTTCTTTCTCTCTACAGGTTTATTCTGTCATCAGGTTCCTAAGCAGGGGAAATGCTCAGTCACTTATGTTCAGTATTAATTGTGTCTCTTTATTTCTATTCCCCTTCATTTCCGTTCACACTTGCCACAGTGGCTTTGACACAAAACACAGATAGGGAAATGCATACACAGTAAACATGACAGTGACATCTTCCATCAGCAGATTACAGTCCTGTTCATAAAACAGATTCAACTTAACTTGGAATTACATATACAGATTTGAGATTTTTTTTTTTTTGGAGGGGGAGGGGGTGTATTGCCATACTATTGAAACATGTTATTCCAATAGCATCTAAGAACTAAGAGATTTGTTCGTGTATCAAAGCTTAACAGAACAGCTCTGATGCGTGTTAGGTCAAGTTTTCACAGTAACTCAAAAAACGAGAGACATGGCACTCAGAGGGATTGGATGAATGAGCCATGCATGTTCTTCTTTGTGCTTGACCTAACATGATTTAGGGAATGTGATCTGTTAGTGTATAACATGGTACAACATGCGTCCTGTGTGCTGCTGCTGAGAGTCATTTGGTGGGAGAAAACAGCAAATGTTTTAACTTTTTATTTACGTGAAAATCAGTATCTGTGGAAGTATTAAAGTTGTAGACTACTCATTGAGTAAGGAAGTCTGTAGCCTTTATGGCTAAGGCTTTATGTATTTTGACAATTTAACATTAAAATGAATTGCTGTAAGGAATTCTGAATCAAAATAGCTTAAACGGAACGAAAATGATGTAAAAATAATGTTTAAATAATGTAAACCTGCCTTCTTGTGGTTACAGTATTTTTTAGGAATGTTTTATGTAGATAATTGGTGATTAAATGACAAATCCTCACCAAAAAGAAATAATGAATGTTGTGGAGATTTTGCTGATTATTGATTAGCTCATCAGTGAAGAAAGTGTCCGGGAGCCGAAGATGTCTTATACTGAAAGTATTTTTCGAAGCTTGGCCAGGGAGAATGAAGAAATTGTCAATACAATCTGATATGTCTGATGCCATCTCCATTCTAAAGCACGGTCGCCTGTGGTCAGTTTTTAAACCCCTACAGTAGGCAGAGTTAGATTAATGGTGGCCTTCAGTATAACATCAGAGCACATTGGTCTGGGGTCACATTTATCTGGCTATGTCCATGGATAGGAAGGCAAAAGCAGCAATCTACTTTAATCTTGACTCCTACTTTAGCGCTGCGTCACTTTTATCATAATGGCTTTGCTTTCTGAAAATAATCTCAGACAGCTGCTCAAAGTTTCAATGAGAGAAGACATTGTGCCTTGCTTGACCTGTTTAACCCAATAGAAAATTCCCCACAATTACCATCTATGCTAATGGCCCAATATTACTCAGCCACAGTTAATTTTTGCTTGTCCTAATGTGGTTTCTACTAAACCCTATTTATATTTTGTTATTAAATCTGGCTGCTTTTTTGATATTTAATCTAACTTCTTTGCAATTGCCTCTAGTTGGATAAAACAAACATTGCAATCCTTATCCTAACACCTAGGGCTGCTTTTTCAGGCATAGATATTTAATTCCTGTCAGATAATAATAACACACTAATATACTAGAATGTTTTTAATAAAAGGGACAGCTATATTAGAAAAAACAGTGATTTTGAAGATATGAGCTGCTGCTCTGGTAACAAGACAGACCACAGTTTGCTTGGGGGAACAGTAAATCCTGGGCGTTTTCCAAACTGTCATCAAGCACAACTGTTAACTCAGTTATCCAAGTAGGGAGGAGCCGTACCCAGATGTGATGTCAGCACGTGCTGTCACAACACCACTGCCCTAACACATCAAAGTAAGCTTCAGTGGATTCTGCAGGAGCACTCATTTGACAATCAATGCTTTTGCTCACAGCAGTGACTCACCTGGGAATAAACCTTCTCATCATAACTCTGATTGGCCTATGAAATCAGTTGCTTTAGTCTCTCAACAGCCCACAGAGAGTTTGTTTAGCAGACGTTCTTCTCCCCAGTCACTTCCTCCACTTCCTGTTGAAAACTGAGGCACTTCTACGTGGCATATGTCATCCCTCCAGTGTGTTCTGGATCTGCCCTGGGGTCTCCTCCTCACAGTCTGATGGCTCAGCCATCCCTTTACTGCTTAATTATGGAGCTCCTCAGCTCTTCTTTCAGCTCTTCTTTTCAGATGCCCGTGCTCCTCACTGTGTCACTAAGGCAGAGGTGCAAGATAGAACCCAGCTCAACAAGTTACTGCACTGGCTAATCAAATACATGCAAGTGAAAATTTCAGGTATATGACTTTGTTACACAAATATCATGTTTCTAATGTTTATCTTGTGATTACTGCGAAAATAAGGAGAGGTAAAATAGTTGTCACTATGATAACTTTCCCGTGTTGTGAAATCCTGGCTCAAACTGTTATAAACCACTGTGCAATGTTTAAAAATCTGCAATTTCTTCAGATTCACCGATACAGTTACTCAGAATGAACATTGGTACTTAAAGCATCACTCACTCTCCAGTGAAACCCCTTTTCTGAACATTTGCTATGGGTGAGCCAAGACACCCTGCGGAGGAAGCTTACTTTGGCTGTGTTTTACAAGGATCTCGTTCTTCATTTTAGTCACCATTGGTTGATAGATAGTTAGGTCAATTACTAAATCAGTAATTTTTCCTTAGGGCTCAGCTTCCTCTTGACCACAACATTTTACCCTCACTCATAAAGAAGACCTACAGACATTACCCAGAGAGACCCACTTTAGCAGCAAATTATTCCAAAACCAAAAGAGGTACTCCATTTTCCAGCACATGGCTGTGGCCCCAGACTTCAAGTTGCTAACTGTTATAGCAGCTGCTTTACATCTGGCAGAAAACCACCCCAGTACTACTTGGAGATTACAGTCTAATGATGCTGAAAGAACTACATAATCAGCAAAATTCAGAGGGCTTGTGGGCTTGTGAGTATCCCCACAACAGCCGGGTGCATCTAACCCTGGGCTGCTCTGCAAAGGCAGAGCTACTCAGCCCTCAGGATTAAACTGACATAACAAGACAGTCTAAAACCTGCACCCATACAGTGGATATGCACATGTGCAAAGAGACACAATAAACACAACCAATTTTCTGGTGATTGAGATGCAATACAAAGCAAATTGAACCATGGCAGAATCCACTTGAATAGCATCACCCAAATAGATACTGGGTAAGAAAACATTTGGTTTGGAAAAAAACAAAAACAAAACAAGAATCCGATCAAAAGGTCGCTCAGGAGAAACAATGGGAAAATAAGCAGGTTATGTAAATTCTGCCTTTGAGGCACTGAAAACAAGTGTTGTTGGTGTGACACCATGATGCACACATAGTCTCACCTTTCTCCCACTGATCCCTTTTTTTTATTATGTTGTAATTCAAATCCATTTCCCTTCTGTCAGCTCTCTGATAATGCTGCTAATGTTGCTTACTAAAATTATGCAAAGGAAGCGCTCTTTGTCCTGCTCGGAACATATTGAATTATTTGTCTGAGGAGGGAGAGATAGAAATTGAGAGAAAACCCAGGAGATTGATGACCTCTTCAAGACACTGGCATGTCACTCTCTTTCCCAATTTAGGGGTTAATATGGCTTTAAAGAGACTCTGCTCCTTCAACAATTCTTGTCATGGTGGAAAATAAGTGAGAAGTGGGGGAGAGGTTCCGTGTGGAACAATTTTATTTACCAATAGTAAAGGGTGAAGAGAGGAGACAGCAACAACAGCCAGTGAGCCAAGTTTTCAGCATAGTCAAGAGGCATTCATCACTTTACCAGTTACCAAGATGTGGGTCGGTCTCAGTGGGTTAATATGGTTTTCATACACTGTTTTAATGCTATATGAACAGAAAATGGAAGAGAGAACAAGTGAGAGTTGACAGTTGCTGAGGGGTTCAATCGGGAGCTGCTCCACTTAAGTGGAGGATGAACAGAAGAGAGATGAGGAGAGATGATGAATTAAGAGAACCAAGAAGTAATGTGCTACATTAAGTGGGCTGCAGTGATGAGAGCACTGTCATGTTAATAGGATTGTGTATGTATTTGTGTGTGTTTGTGGAGATGGAGGTGGATGCATGGTATATAAAGAGAAAACAGTACTGGTGGCTCTCAAGTCAGCACAGCAGGGAAGGAAAGAAGTCAATAGATGTTTAATACATAGAATGAGACAGGAAGAAGGTAGAAGAAAAGGAAAAAAGACAGAAGATAAACAGAAGAGATAAAAGAAGTGAGACAAGTTGAAAAAAAATAAAAGGCAGGATGGAAAGGAAAATTAGCTTTGGTGCAATGACACAGAAGACAGTTTACATAAAAAGAAACTTAGTTAGCCACGATCTTCATTATCGTGTGAGAAATATGAATTAAGAATTGGACAGTGACATACAAGAATTGGAGCCAGGGATAAGTAATAATAGTAAGAAAGCTGTGAGACTCAAATAAAGATACTATAAACTGAAAACAACATCTCAACTTGGATGTGTGGCTATTAGATGCACACACAGGATAATAACAGACCTGAGCACTAATGCTCTTGTGCTAATGTTTATTATCATTTTATTATCAAGAGTTTACGTCAACATGCAAGTTACAATTACAACTGAGAAAACACATCTGAAAACATCTGACTTGCTTACATTTCTTTTATTTTTTACCTTTCATCCGCCTGTGGTACTCAACACCACCTCCCACCGTGGTTCCCTGTCTCTGCCAAAATGTTAACTTAAGCCTCCGTGTTCAGTTTGTCTTAGCTAGCTCATCCGTCACAGTTCTGCAGTAGGTCAATTTTGGTCTTCTAGGTTTTTGTTTTTTTTGTTTTTTGTTTTTTTTGGATAAAGCTTGGTGCTTTTTAGTACATAAGCGCCTGAACAAGCAAACAATAAGACGTCTCATGTCCTTCCTTCCATACCACATGACATGTGTGTGGCATAATCCTATTATACAGACATTATCCTTAACAGCTTCAAGGCTGCTTAAAGTGTATGCAAGCTCCAGTTGTTGCCAAATCAAAACATGTTTTATTCACATTTTATTCATGAATCTGTTCTATTCAAGTGTCCAAGTGAGCCATGAGAAGAGTTACAGAGAGCCAGCACATGCTCCCTGAAACCAAAGCAACTTATTGGAATTCATCCATCATTAATTTTTATTTTTATTTTTTTAATTTTAATTTTTTCACACATTTGCTTCAGTGAAAGGCTTATGGTATGGCTCATCTTACAAATCATTGATTTATTCATAGTTTTTGCTAGGTGGGGCACTGAGTGTAATAACTATTATTATCCCTCTAACTAAAAAAAAAAAAAAAAAACTTAATCTAAAATGTGTTTTCTTATACATGTTTATATATGCAGAATGTAGCCACACCTAATTTTGACAAATAAAATATGGTCCACTGAAAACATTATATAGTTGTGTTACGATGTTGCACTAACTATATTTACCCTGATGATTACTTGAAAGCTAGAATGTGCAACATGTTTTGTAGTAAGTTTTACACTTTTATATCGGTTTTGATGAAACATTCCTTAAACTGGAATTTGCAACCCACCAGTGAGAGGAAAAGAGAAACAAAAAAATGGGGAAAGGAAAAGTAGAAAGGATGGGCCTCATTTCATAATATTTTAGACAGATATTTTAAAAAGTTTGTCTTGTTATGTTGAAACTGCCATATTGAATTCAGTAATAAGTTGCAACGAAAATTTTGTTCCAAGAGGAGGGTTTTCTTTTTTTGTTAATGTCAGCGGAAGCAGCGAGTCCTGACTGGTCTGTTGAAGTCTTTTGAATAGTGGATGTAATTATGTTTGAACTTATAGCAGTCTTCTGACAAAGTGCTCTTACACAACAGCCTACTGTGTCCTGATTATACAGCACTGAACTAAGAGTCATCACGTCAACTACTGAGGTGAACAGGTGGAAGTGAAATCTCCACAGTTCACTTCAGTAGTCATAAAACCTGTCACATCTATAATACTGCAACATTCACAACCCCAGCAGGGTTTCAGCCACCTCGTTGGTTCTCAAGAAGTATCAAACTCACACACGGAGCCAAAATCATTGCCATGACAGATTAGACAAGCATACTAGCCCGATAAATAAAACAGTTATAGGAGGTGTGAGTCTTCTTCCTTCCTCTTCATCGCGTACCTTGTAAACCCAACAGAGCAGAAGGGTGTTCAGTGCTGCGTGTGCTGAAGTGTTTGATTTCCTCGCACTATATATCCTCCACAGCCTATCTGTGTCACAGTTCAGAGCAGCACAGAGGATACTGCTGTGAAGCTTCCCCAGTTAAGCCCATCTCATTCTAAAAGACAGACCACCTAAGAAAGAGAGACATAGAGGAAATTAATGGTGGCAGAGAGGAAGATGCTTTATCTTAGTGGCAGAGGAGGACAAGATATGGGGGTACATTATTATCCAAATTCATGACAACCAAAATAATTTCATTGAACAACTTTGCATGGATGTGTTGGTTAAATAATTTTATATATATTAGTAATATAGTATAATTATAGTATAATAATAATATATAGTAATATAATATAATATATAGTATAATTAGTAATGAAAGACAGTAATATTCAGTCTTTCATCTTTCTGTCACACTACAAAAAATGTAGTAACCCTTTTTACTCAAATTTACAAACTATAGTAAAAGGTTGTGGGAAATATACTAAATGTGATTAGTTACTATGGGCCAGTAAATCATAAGTTTCTAAGGTCAACTACAGAGGAAGAGTATACCAAACAACATAACAGAATCATCACTGACACACTATCTCTTTTTGGAAGAATACATCTTCCCTTTAGTGAAAATTGTAAGAATAATAGAAAATAAAAATGTGAACAAGAAACAATTATTATAACCCAAATAACTGATGAAATAAACACAACTCAAAACTCACCAATATGACTATATTCCAAATTCAATTAAACCCCACTTTCCTTTTGTTGATTAACCACTGATGTGAAATCAGTCTAGTCTCCAATACATATCATCAGAACTAGTCAATAGTTCTATTCGCACCACTATGAAAGATGCAGTTGTTCATTCTACCACACTGTAGGGTGAGTTGTTTATGTGTGGAGATAAAGTCTTTGAAGTCCTGGGGTTTTCAATCTTCTGCATGCATTTGATTTTCTAGTTTTTCTCCAGTGTGCTGTGGCTCGCCATCAAACGTAGAGGGGTGTTTAGAATCAAACTCCAAGTCTATCCAAAAACCAGGTTCGGTCTTCAGGTAGAACCAAAAAACCCCGACCTATAGTGAATAAGGTCAGAACTAATGAAATATTAGTCATTGTAAAAGTCTATTACAAACCACACCACAGCTAAATTTACATATTGCTTTGCACAAAATAACTTTTTATCAACTTTTACAATTTTTCTTTCCTCAGAATGACTGTTCTCTTCCTTGCTGTGGCTCAAGAGGAAGTGACAGCCCCCACATGTAGGTTTTGTCAGGTCAAAAGGACCTTACATATTTTCTTATAAAGGCTACATGCCTATATTATTTGACTTGGGTTACACTTATTTTGCAGGAAAAACCATAACAGAAGCAGCAGGAAGTAACAGTTTATGATGCTCTTTGTAAAAGGCAGTTAAAGCAGTAACAAGGCATCTGCTGACAAGATATCTGATGATAGTCTATACTTTTCTTATTGAAACTTTCAAATAAATGCTAAAACTGCTGCGTGGAATTTAGTTGTTGATCAGTTCTGCATTTAAAATACAGTATTATGTGTGTGATACCATTACAGGGCTCTCCATCAATATTATGTTAATCAAAGCACAGTCAAATAAATGAGAGTAAAGATTTACATGGCTCAAAGACTCAATGAGTGATACTCTTGAGAAGACAGTTATAACATTAGTAATTTGTTAGATAAATGTCAAAGCTAACAGGAAATTGAATTAGTTCAAATTAAACCAGTGCATTAATTACTTAAACATACCTAATCAGCTGCAGCAGACCACGCAACAAAAATCTTTGTGTGGAAAGCCGATACAGTTAAGGTAGAGTGGTCAGAGTCAACAACACTCATGGCATACTCTATTTTGGACTTATTCTCATGTCACCAGTTGCAGCACAGCCTGAGGACAGGACAGTCTATCAGCATGAATCACTGAAGTGCAACTAACCAAACTGTTCAAACTAGAATTTATAAGCAGTGTAATTCCTCTTGGGCAGCTACAGTTTCACTATAAGAAAAGCCCGCTTGGGTTTGCGAAAAAATTAGGGGCCAGATGTGAACACGGTTTTGTTAAGATTCCTTATCAAAATAATTCTTTAATCGTATATTACAGGGTTGGACTGCAGTTATATCTGGTGAAAATAAAAACACTGCAACTTGTTTTTTGTACCTCCTTGTTGATCCCACTGTGAGTGTTTTGAATGTTCGAACAAAAGGAATTTTACAACATCGAGATGAGCCCACCTGCCCTCCAAAACTAGGCAACTTCTAGTCTCATAATACCCTTACATGTGAGAAAGCATGACAAGACATATATTGTTTGTTCCCTTATTTGTCTGAATGGGAAGATACTTTTAGGCAGAAAACTCCCATCATTTCAGTGCTCTGCAGCGGAAGCAGCTAGAAGAGTGGGTGGTTATCACTGAAGAGGCAAAGACAGAGAAGAGGAGGGTGAAGGAGATATTCATGAAGACAGCAGGAGAGGGAGAACAGAATACTAAGACGGCAGAGAATTGAAAAGGAGAAAAAAAGAAAAGTGGGTAAATAGGACAAGAGGAAGAGGGGGAGCAAAGGCACAGAAGAACAGGATGGAATTGGTAAAGGAAAAGGAAAAAGTAGCAGAAAAGGGAGGTGATGGAGTAGAGGATGGGGAAAATGCATATAAGAAAAAAGGGCAGAAGCAGAGAACTAGTAGATGGAATGAGGTAGAGATTGAAGATGAAAAACAAAAAAAGGGAGCGGAAAATAAAAAGCTGGACAGAGAGAATGAGAAGAATGGGAGGATAGTGAGTCATCAGGCCTTGATGAAGATGCTTCTCATCTAATTAAAGGGTTGTGCTTAAATTCAAAAGTGGTAACAGCAAGTCAAGTTTAAAATAAATGGAGGAATCTCTGTCTGCTCATCCATATAACTTCACAGTCGACACTGCACTTCCTTGGGTTCTCAGCAATAATCCTGCCAAGTCTGAAGGCCATCAGATGAGTGGTTGTTGAGAAAAATCAAAATAAGAACAGACACAGATCAATTTATTATCAGGATGAGCTGTTGCTGTTCAGTGACATTTGAGGCTTCATGTCCAGGAGCAGCAGTAACATCTAGAAATAAACACTTACTCCCACATAATTCCATAATTCATTCATTGTTGCTAAGGAGAGTAGGAGAGAGCAGAGACACTTAGGTTATGTAGGGGTGTAGGGACATACAACTTTTTCATTTCATCCTCCTGTGAAAGGAAAATAGCATAAGGCATAAAGGTTTATTATCTATTCCTTGTGTGTGTGTGTGTGTGTGTGTGTTTGATCCTCTCTCTTTATCTGTGACTGTATTAAAAATACCACATGTTGGCTGTGCATACATTCTTAGTCCATTCCTGGAAAGGGGCTTCCAGAATTATCTTGTCCTTGTGACTCGATGCTTTCATTCTTTCAAAGATGTTATAAAGGGCGCTGTTGTTGTTCACCTCAACTCGTTCTATTGCTTGGTCGCTGGATGATTATCTTACGTAAGCAATAAAGAGGCAATCACGTGTAATTTTGTCTTTATAGGAATACTATAAATATTTAAATGTTGGCCTTTGCTGAGGCATATCTTTCTGTCGCCTTTAAGGTATTGTCTCCAATATATATTGCAATATATACATTTATTCCTCAACCGGTAAGTGTTTTGGGTATTACTTCCAGAGTACTGAGTCTTTAATCTTGCAATATCCACCACGCTCCCCTCATTTCTATTTCTTTGCCCAGTCTGTTAGTCAGCGTCTTTGTTAGGACTGTTGAGGTCATACTATACAAAGAGGTCTGGGAGAGACAGGTTATTACTGGTGATTTCAGGTTTAGTAATAATAAGTGAAACTGCGGGGCACAGTGTGTGGGTGGCAGATATTTCTATCCTAAATAATAGAACAATTTTATAGAATCGGATGTGTATACAGAAAACAGCTTATATGTCAGAAAATAATTAATTCTTTGAATATATACTTATATATTCCTGAAACTTTTAACCTCTTCTTTGTTTCTCTCTTTCCATTCCTTTAATCATTTGAGATGCTTTTGCCAGTTGCTTTTTTCAAACTTGTCCAATTCTACACAAATACAGATTAGAGTGCACTATCCATTGAAAAATATGACTGGACAGGAAGAAAAAATACAAAAGAATCTCAAATTGAGCAATTAATTACATATCAAAAACAAGACTCACTGTGATTTTTCAATCACAGTCAGATCATTTACTGTACCCATCAATTATTATTTTTTCCTCTGCCAAAATGTTATAATATTATCAAAAACTGCATAGATGAAAGGACAAGTTTGCCTGCTCCAAAATTCTTACAAGATCCTTTTAATTTCTTTTTGAATCTGTTAGTGTAATTCTTTCCAGCTATTTACCAGTATTTATCTATGTGTTTCCCTATGAAAATACAGCGAGTACAGTACATGGGTTACTGTCATTTCTTTTTGGTAAAGAAATGAAAGTAACTTGTGAGTAAGCAACGACACTTGTATACTATCTATTGAGTATGAAATGTTTGAAAATTACCGACCGGTTTCAAAATTTACCTATAATCTCCAAAATACTTGGAAAAATCGCGGTATAGCAATTCCTGGCTGCTGTGGAACAAAACCTTCCAATCTGGTTTCCTTCTGCATCCCTGCCCGACGACTGCCCTATGATGCTGGCATGTGTTCTTTTCTTGTAGTGCTAGATTTGAGTGCTGCATTTGATATGACTGATCATGGCATTTTATGAGACAGAAATCGGTCGGTATATCAGGCACTGCACTGAGTTGGATCAAATCTTATCTTTCAGACAGAAATCAACAACTATTTGTCTTCATTTGCCCCCATCAAGTATGGGGTACCTTAAGTGCCAAATTTGGGACCATTTCTTTCTCTTTGACATGCTCTCATTAAGTAATATTATTTGTATTTGTGTTTTTCTTTCATCATTGATGATGCACAGTTGTATGCCCCCGTTAAGCCCACTGACTGCAGTATGTTGACATCTCTACAGGAGTGCCTAGCTGATGTAAGAAACTGGATGTCCAAGAATTTTCTTCGACTGAATTCAAACAAAACAGAAATTCTTTTATCCTGATACGATGCTGCTCGTACAACCGCAGGCAGGGACCAACTATCTGCTCTAGACTCTTGGCTGAAGACAAAGGGGGGCAGAAGTTTTGGAATAACAGCCCTGAGCCTCTGGAGCATGATACACGAGGAAATACGGCAGGCTGAGTCAGTGGTTCCCTCTTATCCCACAGCCTTTTCTGTTTTCATCAGATTCTAGTTTTTATTCTATTGCAATTTTTGTATTTTTTTTAAGTGATTAATTTAGTACTCTCATTCTTTTATTGCTGTTTCTGTGTTATGTTTTATGTGAAGCACATTGTAACTTTCTTTTGAAAAGTGCTATATTCATAAACAATTGTGTTATAATAATAATAATAATAATAATAATAATAATAATAATAATAATAATAATAATAATAATAATGATTATTATTATTATTATTATTGTTTTTGTTGTTGTTATTGTTGTTGTTATTATTGATTAAATTTCACTTTGTTCTTTGTGTCAGTTTAATATGGCATAGGATTGTAAGTACTGTTGCACTGGTTCAGTAAAAGGCTCATACATTTATTCAGAACTAATAGAAAGTTTGAATGCAATTAGTACCAGAGATTAATTTATTTATTTTGAAATGCAGCAAACTGGTCTTTGGTATTTTGGTATATTTTCATATTTTACTGCCTTAACAGAAAACACAATGAAGCCCATAGAGAGAAACAACAAAAGGTCCAAAAGACGGAAAAAGTAGAGGAGGAATAATTAAAACTACAAAGTAGACAACAAGTTTTCTGAAATACGAAAAGCTTAAAAAGGATTTAATTTGAGATACTCAGCTGGCTGATGTCCAAGCTGAGAGAAATCAAAGACTATTTGAATTTGAATCGTTGTTCATTCATTTCCACTCAAAACCCACACACATCCACACCCATTCAATCTGTAAAAAGGCTGAAGTGGATTTCAAAGCTAGTTAATCATCAGTTAATCAAGATTAGTATGTAGATCAGAGCACTCTGTGTAGATGCTAATATCCATTAGGGAACTAGGGGGATAATTTTTAAGCACAGCTGGTGCTTGTTTGTTCTGAAAACCAACTCTGACCAGACCAGACACTGTGTACATGGCAGTAATATTGAAACGCCCATATTCAATTACAATATCATCTCATGTTTCGGATCCTTAGAGTAATTAATTCATTGATGTTATAAGTCTTCATAAGGACTGAAACACTATTATTATATCTTCACCTAAGTGAACAGCACTGACCACTGAACCAGCTCTAATGCAGCTCTTCAACCTAGTTACTAACACGCTATCTCTTTGTCATGTAGAAGCAGTGTAGCTCTATAGCTGGTAAGGTTGATATCTCGGTCAGTTAGTGCTTCACTTCGGTCCACACTAAAATATCTTGACAACTGGACAGATTCAGATGACATTCTTTACAGACACAGATAATCACCAGAGGAAAAAAGCTTTCTGACTTTGGTGAGTCCCTGATTTTACATATGGGCGACAACATGAGCTTTTCCATTTATGATTTTGAGTGAAATGTCTCAACAACTAAATTTGGTAAACACAGTCATATCTCCACTCCAGATGAACTGTATTAATTTTGATGATCCAAGGTCAAAATTTAAGTTTGTCTATCGCTCCCTTACAAAAGTAATGACATTCTCGTCAGCCTCAATGAAAATGCAATCACATCACTGTCAGCACATAAAGTTATATTTTCTCCATGTCGTTTGGTTGCTTATGGGATGATAGCACAAGTTCTGAGGCCTGTCACCTTCACCTCCTCATGTCTCATTCAAGCTCTCATTTGTTGTAGCCCTAATATTTTGGAAAAGTTTTTCCTTACAAAGTGTTTTCCTCTACCATTTAACTCATACTTCCTCTGTCCAAATGAATGGATTTTGTCTTTTCTCTTTCTTAAAATTTTCATTTATTCACCAAAAACATATGAAATCACCTCTCTTTCCATTCATTTATACATTTACTGGTGAAATGTCTTCAATATTATAGATTATGAGCCTGACAAAGGAAGCAGCATTACATGGCACCGTGTGGAAGACATAAAAGCATTTTAATTGATGCGTCCCGCTTATATTTTCCCCCTCAACTAATCAAGCTTGTTGCACCCAGTTCTATCCATGTTTTTCTGTGTTACTCACTTTAGTAGATTCAATTTGTTGTTCCTTCTTTCAGAACAGACATGTTTGCGCATAAGGTTGCCTGGGGGGCTACACCAGTGTCAAGGAAAAGTTGTTTTCAAGATGTTGTTTGTATGTTGTTACACTTGGACAATGCTGAATATTTACAGCCCCTGATTTTCTGGGCATCTATAAGAAATTGAAACCAAAATTCTTTCCCTCTGAGTCAAACAGGGAGATCATCCTCAGTGATATCCAAGATGGTGATTGTTTTTGTTTGTTTGTTGTATTGAATACTTGTATTGAACACTTTTTATATTAAAGGATGTTTTAAGAGGAGCTCAAATAAGAGAGATTTTAACAACCTGTCTCAATGAAAGAACTTCCTGTGCTCTAATTAATAAGATATAGATTTTTTTTGATACACTATTATAAGGTATTCCTCTCACACACTTGAGGAAGCATAAGGAAAGAAAGAAAATTATAAATCAAGACAAATTCAGAATAAAAACTGAGAAAATATAAGCAAACAAAGCCTGTGAAGGGATGATGGGATAGGACAGAATTAATGTGCAAGAAATATGGTTGTATTTTGTGGGTGTAATTGAGAAGATTTATTATGTAATAAGCTTGTCAGACACAGAAAGCAGACCCTGCTCAAATGTGTTCCTGTGGACTGACAAACTGTCTTAAAGTCAGGACAGATTTACAACAGATCCCTGTATAGTTTCCCAACAAAATCTAACTCATTCAGGTGTTAGAGGGAATCTCTTAACAAACAAAACTCTGATATTTAGTCTGACCTTGCAGGGCCAGCACCTCTGCATGATGACATTCCAATTATTGGAAGCTGACTTTTTAGAGAAATAACAGAAAATAGTGGTTTAAATCCATGGCACCTTCTTGTGGACCTGTTGGGGTTAGATCCTAGCTGGGAGATTTTCCTTTTGTGCTTTCTCCTCCCTCAGTTTTATTAACAAAGGCATGTTTGATATGGCCTCTGTCCTTCAGTCTTCTTCAAATCCCTAGTTTCGCCTGCAGAGACACGCTTTCTCCTCAGTAAAAAATAAATAAATAAAATGAAAAGCTACACATCCTAACCTCTGAATGAACCTTTTTTTTATAACTTGGTTGACGGCAAAGAAAATCTCACTACAAAACAGAGCAGGCTTTCTTAATGGTTGTGATGCTTGTGTGCACCTTCCTCTTGTCAAATTCCGGCTCTGGCACTAGTATTGGAGAGTTGCCATTCTAGACATTTCTATTTTTGTCATTCTAGCCCTCTCTCTTGCTGAAGTGTAAAAGAAATACGTGCAAATGTGTATAACTTCCTGTATTTTTTGACAAATGACAGGCGAATCAATATTTGGAGAGTAATTTGAAACCAGGGTGAAAATCAGTGTTTCATTAGCCTCTCTGGTTAAAAGTGAAGTCTGTTCCATTTTTGAACACATCCAGAAATGATGCATGTTGTTACATTTGTGATCTTTTGTAATCACACCCAACAGTGAGGTTGCAGAGACCTTCAGTACATCTGTACATCACTGCAACGAGATGAGAGGTTAAACCACTGGAGGTCATAAAAAACAAGATTTTCATGGGATATGAAGATGCTCTTGATTATAATGTAAATTTAATTTCTTACTGACTTTACATAGATAAACAGTTGCATTATTTTCTCTTTTGTTAATGTACTGCCTCTTATACCAACTCAGACTAGTAATTTAAAAACCATGAAGTATCTGTTAGCACATTTTTCATTAGGGAGATGAAAATGTTTCTATTATGATTGTAAAACATAAAATCCATCAACTCAACTCTAAACAATATTGGTCACATAGCCACTGAAGGACACTCCTGTGATTTACATCACTTCAGTTATGCTTCCAGTGGAATTTTCAACCATAACCACAATGTGACAGAGTGGTGATGCAACCAGAACACATCATGGCTAAATTCATCAGACCTCCAGAGTTAGTCCAATCCTCTGCAGTAAACATCAGCCTCTCAGTCATTAAGTGATCCCACCTTAATATGTACAGTCTTGTTGCTCTGCAGTGCATCCGGAAGAATAGATTTTCTAATAAGCTACTGACGGACACGATGCCAGGGAGCCAGCGGACAGATTCGAAAGGGTCTGCGAGTGCAGACTGAAATTTCCTATTAGAGTCACAGTGAGACTCTTGAGTGTCTGCTGTGCTCTAGTGTTAATGGTGGCACAACAGAGTGAATGTGAGGCCATCCTGCGTCTAGGCTACAGGATGCCACCAATTACTGATTGTGAACAATTACAGAGCTGAAAATAAATAATGAAACGCTATGACACTGTTTAAAGAAGTTTTCTCTGCATTTACTTACACAGCTTCTTGCTTTTTCAACCCCTCATGGATTGTTTTCAATGGTAAAAGTCAAGGCAGCCACTTTATATGTGCTAATTAAATCCTTGGTGCTATCCAGATATACATTTTGACAATATGACATTTTTGCAGCCAAGTTATCTAGGCACTTAAAGGTTGATACAAACACACACACACACACACACACAAACACAGATTTGGACCCCTGTCTGATAGATGTCCAAAATACAGCTACATTTTTATTTTAAATGCAAAACATCTATGAGCCCTCAATGGACAAGCTTCCAGCTCCTGTCAATTACCACATTATGTTCAGTGCTTGAAGTGAATGATTCTTGCTGATTCAGTTCAAGCATACTGATGTGGTCAATGGCCGCCCTTATCCATATGCAGCAGGCTTAAATCTGTTAATCTCTTTTCCATGTCAGAACATCCCTCAGGTAGCCAGGTAGCCCGAAGGAAACAAAATGAGATCACATGTGGAGAAGAAACAACCACTCCGGTTGATCACATGACATCAATGACTTGAGTTTAATATTATCACAGTAAAGTAAAAAAAGTGTCAAGTATTCAGGATGGTGGCATAGTGACTCAAAATCTTTTGTTCAAAGCTTTTAATGAAGTTAGAACCTCTGGTCTGTTACAGGTTTACAAGCAGTCATTCTTTTTGGTCCTTCTTTGCTCAGGTACAGTTATGTTGCATTAAGTGCAGCACACAAGCTTGCTTCAGAGATCAACACTGGTGATCACGATTTGTAACACATTTAAATCCATTTGTTCCACAATAGAAAAAAAAATGTATCCTGTGTCAAATGCAGGTTTCAGATTACGGATTAAGTAGATCAAAGTCACTTTGTGATTTGGCAAAATTAAAAAGAGAAAATTAATCTTACACATTTAAGTTATACCATAATTTATTTAGCACAAAATCTGACAAAAAAATTGTGTATAAGCTATTAAAAAATTGAAGATACGGAGAGAACAGAATCTATGCTAATTATTTAAACTGTGTGACAATCAGTAATGATGTGTATATTTCTTTTCTAGCATCATGTTAACTGCTGCCAAATATTGCAGCTTAGAATTGCACACTATTATAAAAGTTAAATTAAATAGATATCTGTTGACATCTTGCAGGGGGCAACAAACCTGAATTTGTTCAGAATTTCAGCTTTAATCAGAGAAATTAATACATCGGTTAATTCAAATCATTTTCTAAACTATTTTTTAGAAATGATTTATAAATAAAGTTTATAGTTTATATAATTGCATGCATGAACTTTTTAAAGAGGCTAAATAGCTAGAAGTTACAACCTTTCTGTTACTGAAATACTGAGGCATTATGTTGTGTCATTAGAAGGATATGACTACAGCACAGTTGCCCCCTAGAGTTAATAGCTCAATGAAAGACATTGCATTACCAGGTTAAGATAAAAGATGATTTTTAAATGAATATTGAATGAGTGACCTTTTCTCCCTCTTTCCCACTGTGTCAAACTCACTCCCCTGCGTCTTTCCCTCCAGGCACAACATGAGTCCATGAGGATATTAGGGTCAGTTTTGGTTATCATCCCCTTCACTCTAATGTCTTTTAGTACAAACTGGCCTCTGGAATTCTAGTTTCCGATATCAAAACTCTACCCAGAGCAACTACTAAATAAAAGTTTTAGTGTTTCTGCCTGAGGCTGCATTCTTAAGTGGACGTCCATGGGACTGAACTTTGCTTCAAATGAATGACTAACTGACTCTTCACAATTTTTACTGGGCTGCAGTATTTAGATAGAGGCAATTAATGATCCGTGAGTCGAGAATCTCAATATTTAGTAAATTATGGCCTGGGCCTCTGGATCACACTGGATCAGGACGAACAATAGTGACTCTCACTCTTTGCGTCATGTGGTTTGCATTAGAGTCTGCCTGTCTATGTACTTTGTGTCTCTACAGCTCAGCAAACAGTCCAGTACTGAAGGTCTGTGTGCTCAGACTAATATTCACATATTCAACACACACCCAAGCAGTCAGCAGGATAGTTCATTTCACTAGTTGCCAACTGGTACGTGAAGCACACACAGCCACACAGCCACACAGCCACACAACCACACAGCCACACAGCCACACAGCCACACAGCCACACAGCCACACACACACACACACACACACACACACACACACACACACACACACACACACACACACACACACACACACACCCACACACACACACAAACAACGACACCCAGACAAACACCGCCTTCAGGTGATGCCAGAGGTGGCCAGCATTCATCTCATTTGTATCTCATCTATCCACTGAATCATAATAACCATAGAGAAACAGATGCATGACAAGGAAATAAATGAGGAGAGCCACCGAAGAATTTGGTCAGATTTAATTAGGTGGATGGAGAAGAGGGCAACTTTTGTTTTCTAAGAGTCTTTTCTGTACCTGCACGGCAGCTAGAACTATATATTAGTTTCATAAATATTCTCTGTGATTACCACCACCAAGGGGGACATGTTTTCATCCATGTCTGTTTTTTTTTTTTTTATTTGTCAGCAGGATTACGCAAAAACTACTGAACTGATTTGCACCAGTTGGTAAAGGGATAAGTGCATGGGCCAAGGAATGGCCCATTAAATTTTGGGGCAAATCCAGGAAATTTTTTCAAAACACTTTCCTTAACCCTGCATTTTTTGTCTTGGCAGAGGAATATAGTCTACTGAGTGCAATTCTAGTTGTTCTTGTAGAAATCATAGCTTTCAAGGTACTACTTTAAAAAGTTTATAGCAAAGCACATTTCTTATAAAATTCCCTCTTGCTGTCTTGGTACTTTTATCAGACCAGATGAACACAAGATTTGTGGTATGTGCTCTACTGAGACATATCAGGTTTGATATTACTGCACATTTGTATGTGTATGATGATCAATGAACAAGAATTTAAAAAATCTTCCCCCTGTTTATAGGCCCGTTAGTCTCTGAGATACTACAACCACATTTGCCTGAACAGAGGCCATACTAGACTTTATAATCACACCGCTTTAAGCAGGCTAAAAACTAACCCTTACCCTCATGTTGTTCTGTGAAGGAAGACTTTTAATCTACTGCACACACATTAACAATGTTGTTGAGTCCTGTGCTAAAGCTTTCATGTTAACATGCACTAATAGACCATGATGTTAGGATTGAAGCGCACCCTGGAAATAGCTCCATGTTACTGAAGGGGCAAGCTTTGATCCTCCTGTTTGCATTGGCCATGCTTTATCTGGTTTAGATGACAGGCTGTAGGCTTGGTTATTTCCCTGCTCCATACTGACATCTCTGCACACTTCTGACACAGGCTGGAGTGATAATTACAATAAACACTAGTGCGTATCACTTTTCACAGTAGCTCAAGAAAGAGAAGAAAAAGTTGGGTTGCCATCATGTTCTATAAGTGTTGTTGTCAACCGACCATTATATTATAAAAAAAATCCAGTAATTTAAAAAATTGTCTTTAGCAAATCAATGTGGACCTTGTTTTGTCCAAGCTTTAATGCTAGAGTGGTCACACTGAAAGCATAGTTACGAATCAGATTTGGACTTAAGTTTCCGGCAGAAACTACAGTAAAAGAACAAACCAATAGAATGAAATGTCAGGATGATAACAGACTTTCCTCAATGCTATACTCTAGTGGGAAGCAATTTCTGTGTGTGTTTGGAAAAGAGAGATGTGCAAGACCATGTCAGAGAGAAATTGCTCTCTTTCTGTTGCACTGCTTTAACCAGGCTAAAAAAATAAGATAATTAGTGTGTATTGGGTTCTGATAATGCCTAAAGTTTGATCTGGTTAGATCAGTTTCTGGTTTTCTAGAATCACTGTCAGGTTGAGCTCCGCTCTCTGGATGAGACAAAAAAGCAGGGTGAAATGAAATTAATCGGACAGTTGATTCATTTATCTGAGTGTCTTAGTTCTCTTTTCTATTTCCTCTATATTAACCTGTTCACCCAACAGCAGAAATCTAACCAAAGTTTACACATAGTCCCTCATTTTCAGTGGCTAAGGAATAATTAGACAAACCAACATAATTATAAATCTAAGGGTTTTTTTTTTAATGTTGGATGAAAATCCTTTGTAGTCAATGACCTCCTGAAGTCTGGAACCCGTGGGGATCACCAAATGCTGAGTATGCTCCCTTGAGATGCTTTGTTGATGCTCTGTTCTTATGTGTTACCAGTAGTTTGCACCTTGTGGTAAGCCCTCTGTATTTACATTCATGAAGGTGTCTTTTAGTAGTAGACTTTGACAATGGTATGCCTGTCTCCTGCAGAGTATTCTTGACCTGACCAGATGTTGTGAAGGATTTTTCTTCACCAAGGAAAGAATTCTGCATCATCCACTTTAGTTGTCTTCCGTGGTCTTTGGGGCCTTTCGGCGTTACTGAGCTCGTCAGTGCATTCCCTCTTTTTAACTGTGTATCAAACTGTTGATTTGGCCACTAAATTTTATGCCATCTGTCTGATAGGTTTGTTTTGTTTTTTCAGCCTAATGATGGCCTCCTTAATTTGCATTGACACTTCTTTGGATGGCAAATTAAAAGTTCCCATGAACAGCAACCAAATGCAAAGTAAACACTTGGAATCAACTCCAGACCTTTTATCTTCTTGAATCTTTATGAAATAATGAGAGAACAGGCCACACCTGACCATGAAACTGATCTACTGTTAATTTTCCCGTTACTTTTGAGCCTCTGAAAATGTAAAATGTATAAACATGGCTATAACTGCTAAATGGTTAACATTATATTTTTGTCAAACCTCCTTATTAAGGTAAATTCAATCACATCTTAATTTGTTTGGTAAAGGTCCATTGTGTTGGTGTATAGAGGAAAAATTACTGTATGAACCTAATACTTACGAACCTAACTGTATATAATGTAATCACATATACAAAAAAAAATGCCCTTTCAATGCAATGCTGTTTAAATCTAAATTGCAGTCTTGTTCATGGAAACAAAAGTTGCCAATACAATGTTATTACAAGGTCCACCAAGTGGCTATTCTACAGCTTTTCATCACACCACAAGATCTTCCTCTGCAAAAGGAGTTCACCCAGTTGCAACTCTAGATATTCAAATCCCCATTTGTTTAAGGTTCTTCAAGAACCCCCCCCCTCCCCCGAATTTCTTCCATCTGTTGAGGAAGATCATTTGATATGATCAAAAGCACCAGATCAGCCATTTGTCCTTTTAGTGAGATTGTGTAATCAACCACATTATGTACTTTTCACTGTAAGTCACAAAATAAAAACACAAACCAGCACCCATCACCCTCTTCACACACACACTCACACACACGCACACACATATGTCATGCTATGACATCCCATCATATGGTGATGGTGGTGGAGCCTGAAGGATGAAGTAGAGCAGTGGCAGCAGCCAAACACTGAGAGGTACTTCAAGTATTTCATGTCTGTCTTTAGGCTGTGACATTAACAACCCAGGGTGATTTAACTTCCTAATTCATTCACCCCCTTTATTTATGAGCCACCAAGGCTTTTTAGCAAGAGCTGATGGATCTCGCTTGCTCTTTATTCTCCATCCTGAAGGATTTGGTTGCAGCATAAAAACAGAGATGGAAGGAAAGTGGAGGTGTAGAACAGCGGGGAACAAAATAGTGTGGCAGAAGTGTGACTGGGTCCTGGTTTGCTGCTAAGCCACCCAGGACCATAAATTTCATTTCAGAGAGGGGTTCTATTTTTTCTTGTCCCAAGCCTCTCCCATGTTTATGTCTTTTTCTTGCTGTGTCCATTCCCCATCATCTATTTCCCCATCATGAAGTGTCTTTCTAATCTCAAAGTTATCCTCTCCACAAGTAACGTTTCTCTCGACAAGGCTTTTTTCTAGGCCTATATACGGGATACCTCTCTCCTCTCCTCACACATACACACAATAATATGCTGCCTGTGTATCTCCTGTCTCTTTTCCGGCAGTGTCACTAAACTTCCTATTGTTTGGCCTGAAGGCTGCTGTGATCTTCACTTCAGACTCTTTGCTTGTCACATTGCCTGGAGAGCAGAAGTGTCAGGATCCAACAGACACAGAATAAACACAAACATACACACACATTCAGGCATATCCACAGCAGTATTCATCTGCTTCATCTAGCTTGTGTGTGCTTTGTTTATCTTTTGTAAAACAGCCCGTTTGGTACCATTTAGGTAACACTGAGTTGGGGCTCCATAATTTACAGCTGTATTCAGTCAAAGCCTAGAGCAAACAACCCAACCAGTTACTACACTGACTTTTAGTCAGTGAACTGCAGGTTAGCTGAATATGTAAAAATGTAGTTTGTCCGGAGACAAACATACAATTCAGCATATAGTATAAAGAATGTACCTTCCAGTACTAAATGAGTAATGAATGAATTTATTTGGGTAGAAACATAGTAATATTTTCATACAATCATCATTATAATAATAATAATTAACTCAACTGAACTGAATTAACTGTAATATGAGTCAAAGAAGTCTTTTCTGTGTAATTCGTACCAAATTAGATTGTTCTTTCCAGATGATGTTGAAGAAATCATTAGGAGATAATGGACCTTTAAAATAAAAAAACTACCAAAAATGTAGTTCTAAGGAGCAATAAAATAAAAGAATTTTGTTATTCAATTGATGGGAGAATTTGTTTCACTTCCCATCTATCTTTCTTATTCTCTGTTACATTCCTTTTTCTACATTTATTTAACACCAACTGGATCATTTTCAGTGACTTGACAAGCATATATGCAGGAAGCATCACCCCTGACAGCTGTGACAATGTGCGTGCATGCATTTCTTTATATGCATTTGTGGTCTTAGTTTCTTCTCTGCCTCAACAGGATCCGTAGCAAAAATTACTGTGACTGGATAATGTGTTTTGTGTTTACATAAACTGTGTTGTTGAGGTTAGATATCCCTGTGGGATTTTTTTAAAAAAAGAAAAAAACATTGTTGTAAGTATTCTTCTTTCTGAAAGAGGAAGATAGGAACTCAGCTTGAGGCCACATGTATTTACTCTGAGTCGCTTTTTATATGTCCAACAACCCATTTAAATCAGTGTTAAACAATGAGTTGAGACAACTCAGAGAGCAAGCTACAGACCCTTGGCATATTAAAAATTAAATGAGATTTGTTTATACAGCTCTTACTTCTTGCTCCATTTAATACAATACATTGTGCACCCTCCCCCAATACAGCCCTCAGGCATTCTCTACTGTTTTTCTAACTTTTTTGACACTTTTCATTGTTAGACTGTTTTTGGACTTTGGTGTCTCTTATTCAATTTGATTAATATTCTGTAATTATGCCTAGGGTAACAGCTGAGCATGAAAAATGGCTTGAAAAACTTCCACATACCTGAGTGAAATTAGAATTACTGCAGCATTTAATTTGCCCAAATACTGTTAAAACAACTTTTTATATGAGTTCCTGTCCATTTACTATCAGATTGTCTATTTAACAAAACCCAAGTATATGTTATCACTGTTGAAACTGATGCCAATTTTTGTTTCACAGCTATTTGGTGAGGAGGTTTGTCTTAGTCCCATCTGTTGGGCAGGTTTTTAATGATTAAGTGTTACAGATTACTTAGTGTAAAAGCACAAAAAGAGGACTTTTCCTGTATTTTGTTTATATTAGAGGATCCAGTTTTAACAAAATTCACTCCAGCTCCTATAACATATGTGGAACTTCTTTGTTGGCTAATTTATTTTTTACAGAAAAAAGAAAGTAAGTTTTAAATGACATTTTCTGCTCAGCCATGTCACACATACCCTGTGGCAATTCTTAAAGTGAAGCTCTCTGCATGCCTTAGGAATGAATACATTTCCCCAGTTAAACAGTACTGATACTCAGTTCAGTTTGCTTTGGTTAGATAACTTTTGCTGACACCCTGTAACCTTTATGTAGATATAGCAACTGCCAACCTAGACAAACTTGGCAAACCTGGACAGCGATTTACAACATCACCATATATTGGGAATGTCTCTGGTCCAGCTGGTCATCATTATCCAGAAATTGTAGCTCAGCATCTGCTCATTGTGTGTAATCCTGTAATCCAGATCTGTCTCTTTTTTTGCATCCTTCCATTTGTACACTTTATTTCTGCATTGTGTCCCCTGTTTAGTTTTTGTGCCAGTTTGACTCTCCTGTGCCCCTCTGGACTGGATGCGATAATGGGGCCTAATGCCTGCTATTTGTAATCCTCCCTTTGACACCCAACACCAGATAATGAATTACAAATGCACAACTACAGAATTCTCTCATGCATACCCTTATACAAGAGCCCAGAATTAAATGCTAAGTACAACAAGTCTTTGGAATAGTAAAAGCCTTATGGATGAAACAACAGCAATCTTCTAGCAAGAAATCTCCGCTCGTGTCTCTCCACTTATACTTAGAGATATTATAGGCAAGTTTTCCAACCACTACAGACAAAACAGAAGGTAAGTTCCAAAAAAGATGGGTAGGAGTAATCTAATTTGACAAGATCAGTTAATTTTATCTATTTTGACACTACATTGCAATTGAGTTTCATAATAAAAGTGCATCAATATCAATAATCACAGGAATTACTGACAGAACATCAATAAACTTGTTACTCAAGCAGAAAAAAAGGGTGAAAAAAAAACAAGACTAAGAGTCTAAAGCCATGCTATTGACCCTGAGAACACAATGTATCTTTGAGGCACATGATGTAATGCTTAAAATTAAAATATGAAAATGTTGGTATTTAGCAGGAACAATGCTTGGAATCTTGGTTTGAGTATGCGTGTGCGCAAATATGTGCTAATTGGTAATAAACACAATTTATATTGGCAGAAGATGGGAAAGTCATTGGTATGGCAGGTATCCTCATAAACTACAGTATTGGGCAAATTAAAATTTTGACAAGATGACAGGGCCAGAAAAAAAAGATTAATGGCTCACCAAAGTTATTACGATACATTTTCTGGGGACCATACATGTCTGTATCAATTAATTCTAAAAGTTGCTGTATTGTGATATAATCACTACCATCTCAGTCTGGACTAGGAGAGTGCCTGCTCAGACTGTAGGTGTGTGTGTGCTTGTGCTTCTTTTTTTTTGGGTGTCAGAGAAGCGTGATTATAAAGCCCAGTTAGATTTCGAGAGCCTGGGTCCAGTGCTTCCTGGGATATAAAAGATCCAGCCTTCAATGTAGCCCCCTCTCGGTTCATCAAGAAAAAATAAAACATTTGGTAAGTTGATGGAAAGAGCGCTCCAAGCACCATTTGAAAACAAATTTTCCGTATATTGACCTTATGTTTTTCTATCCTCTCTTATGAAAGCTGATGATGGATTTTTACCATATGAATTTAAAGGAGCTAAGGTAAAAGAGCAACTGCAATTGAAAATTCCTTTTTTTAAAGTCTGAGTTAATACACTATGGATATGTATGCCATTTTCCGTTTATACCAACCCCTGGTCTGGAAAATGTCAGGCTCTTTCAATGACATGAGAATACTGACTATAATGTATTAAGTCTTACTTGCTTGTCTGCCTCTGCCCTAATGACTGGTACTTTCTGCATGAAGTGCACATTTTAGCAAGATTTAAACTGCCATAATTCATATGGTCATTTTATCCCTGAGTAGTGTGTTGTAACCCATGCAAAAATCAAATGTGTGTGTGTGTGTGTGAGAGAGAGAGAGAGAGAGAGAGAGAGAGAGAGAGAGAGAGAATTTTGTTAATTGCTTTATTCACTTCAACCTCCCTCTCCCTGCCTCCGGTGGTATCCTGAAGGAAGGGATTATGAATTACTCAGCATATTATTACAATAAGTGACTATCTTTTTATCAATGCTTGCGGTCTGAAAAAGTTGAATAAATGAGTTCCACAGTTGTGTACCTAACTTACAAACTTTCCGTAATAGCTTAAAAACTTTTTCTGATCTCAGATTGCACCAAAATGCCTCATGTTAATGTTTTTTTAACAACTCTCCCATTATTACAAAAACTCCAGAGGGGGACAGGAAAGTCAAACTCTTATGAATTTAAAAAATGTTTAAATTAATTCCAACTGATGAAATTCAGAGATTCGAAGATTTCCCATACTGTCAAAAAAAATCATACTGTCCCTTTTTGATTCCCTTTGGATTGCTAATGCTGGATTATCTTTTCTGCTGCTATTTTAGCTAGTTAGCAAGTTTTTATGGGCAGAATCCAATAACTCAAGATTAGAAAGAAAACTAGAAAACACTTCTAAAAGTAAACTTGAAAAACATTATCTAGCAGTTCACAACTTAGTTGGTTTTGAAACCTCTAATATTGGATCTCCTCCTCCTTTCCCCTTCTGACTTCTCCATGGTTATCAACCTGACTGCATGTGCATGGTGCCAGAGGAGGCGAGGAGGAGATGCTGTGCTGCTGTTAACTGAGATCAAAATACACTGTGTGTGTGTGTGTGTGTGTGTGTGTGTGTGTGTGTGTCTGTGTCTGTGTGTGTGCTTATTTTACTATATTCATGGGGTCAAAAACTGAGGGCCCACTATACTTGTAGGGTCCAACATACCAAAATGCTGTACCCAACATGTTTTAAGGCTGTTTGAAATTTAAAGGTTTTAGGGTTCAGCTTAGAATTAGGTTTAGGTTAGGGTTAGTTGTTGTGATGGTTGAGGTTATGGTATGGGGCTAGGGAATGCATTATGTAAATGAGTTGTCTCTATGGGGATACTGCTACAAAGATGTTTGTGTGTGTATGTGTCAGGGATAATTACATTTGCCACAAAAGATTCAGTGTTTTATGAGCTCATAATTCATTTTCGTATTGTGGAATTAAAAGAGGGATCCAGCGATGAAGAAAAAAATACATGCCACCCACGCATTGTTGCTTCTGTGGGTAAAATAATATTGATTATTCAACATAAAAGTGTTATAAATATTGAGGGGGGAGTGTCTTGTCTTTGTCTTTATGTCTTTAAGATGGCACCCTCCATCTTTGCATTAAACAGTTAGAATGCCATATGTTCTTTCAGTGCATAGACGTAGAAGTTGTTTCCATATAGCCAATATTGGTGCTTCATTCTAAACAATAATTGCATATCAAATGTCCTCACTGACTAATAGCCAGTAAAGTAACCTGCCAAACAGCAAAAGAGAAGACAGACTTTGAACAACTCAGATTAGTTTGCCAATGTTTTCTTCTTATTCAACTTACAAAGAAGGCCACACATGTTGTCCTGCATGTTAGCTTTTTGAGCGAGTGACCATCAATCACCCACCAGGAAAACTAGAACTCTAACTTTAGATTGCAGGCTAAATGGCAGGCTTTAGTTGCAGCACATTAAACCAACCTAAGAACTTAGCAGATAATGTTATTTATTTATTCAACTTTAAGGACCTGTTTGGCCACACAGTGAATCATGGACTAAAACAGGGTGAAGCTAACCTTAACCTTATACTGAGTCACCATCTGATAGCACAGTGCAAACACTTGCACTCTCAGGCCTTTATGTATTTGCCCATTCCTCATTTACTGGAACAAGAAGTGAGGTTCTCAGAGAAACACCCTACAACAAACTGTAACATTACTATATTAGTTCAGGCAGAGCATTGCAATCACAGTCACATTAGCTGATCATTGTCAGCTGTCTCATTCATGTTCACTATCATTGGCTCATTGATGCATCAACTTCTTGGCCACCAGCTGACAAATAATCTCCAGTCAGATTCATACAAGTGTATAAGTGGGCCTGTCAGTTCTCACTGTTACTCTGCAAACTCTCCATCTGTCCATATCTGTTTGCATAGCTAGGTAATTGCATTCGGTGACTAATTTCTTCATTACTTTTGTGAGCCACCTCCCAAGGATGCGCTCAAGATGTCTAGCTGTAAGGAGGAATTGTCTGTACCCTGCTTTTTAGCAGGAACTGTGCTCAAAGCTGTCAGAAATGGGAAAAGAAAGCATGTTGTTATAGCTAAAATCACTGCCAGTCTTTTATTATCTATGAGACAATAACAGTATTGGTATCTGCTTACCAGCAAGGATTAGTTATCTTTCATCACAGACACACATGTCAGCCTGTCAATATTCTTTTTGTTGCCATCTCTTTTGTCAACTTCTTTATCAAAAACAGCAACATAAACAGTTATGAGATCTTGCCTGCAAGGCAGCTTGCTTGCTGAATCAAAATGTGTTCTCATATGGAAGGATGTGAAATTAACATCTGAAGTCATGTTTACCACAACTTATTCCATTGACAACACACTGTGTCAACACACTGTTAATTCATTGTTAACACCTAACATGCTGCCGTGCCTAACCTGCTAATGTGTTATCAGCATGTTGACAGCATGTTAACAACACATCACAAAGTGTTCAGACCAGGTTGACAATAATTTGTAAACATACAGACATCATATAGACAACACACCACAACCACAACCAAGTGGACGGAAATAATGCAATTCAGTTTTTTTTAAGTATTAATTTGGTTCGGTTGACATCGGTTGAAACAGATGTGATGTTTTTATCAGCTGCCATTTTTCTTCTCTTCAGGGATGACAGATGTTTAAGTTACATGCTTCAAATCTGACATAAGTTATTCACTAAGTCTGTTTCCATTGCACTAATAGTTGCCAATTGTTTTCATCAGTACACCAACTTTTCCACCTTAAACAAACGTGAAAACCTTTTTGGATAATTGGACTTCTCTACTCAGGTTTTTTATGAACAAATTGAAAATGGGTGGATGGAAATGCACTTAATAACTTCAGACTGAGTGAAATTATCTTGATATAAAGCAGAACAAATGAGTTCAACAAGAACCATCAATATACACTACATTTGTATACATCATCAAATTCCAATTATTAAAGTTAGATTATAGTTAGTTTATTCAAATGACATTTTAACTATGGTCCCTAAATTTTAAAATTTCACTGTAAAAATGCAACATTATTGCTGGTTTTAACCATATACAGCCAAATTTATAAAATACAGAGACCTTTAATTGTGATTCAAAATTTGAGCACTGATGCAAGTTATGCAGTTATGACTGCAAAACTAAATAACTGAACCATGAAAAATGCAGATAAGAAGGGAGAAACTCACATCACACAAATGCATTTGATAAGCTGTTGCTCGTATGAACTCCTGAACTCCCCGAGACCAAATCTCCGATCAGTGTTCAAAGGGACATGCCCTTGATGACTGCGACAATATTGTCTCCAAACCTTTAAGACCTAATCTGATATCTGCCTTTGACACAAAAGCTACAACTCTTCCCCCATCATACATTATGTAAATCCTTGCTTGCCATGAATCAGCTGAGGGGAGTGGTGGCAGACATGTGAAGCCCTGCAGGACCTGATGAGAGTTCAGCAGATGTCTGGTTAAACCACCCACAGGCAAGCAAGGCTGTCTGCAAGATACGGCAAGACTGACCTCAGAGCTGCCTGTCACCTTATCTCCCTCCACAGGGATACCAAGCACCCACAGAGCCCCTTTTCCATCTCCATGTATTTTCTGCTCTCAGAGCAGAGCTGCTCCTTTTACATTTTATATTTAGATGATGTTCTCCTCCAGCTGTCTTTAGGTAAGTGCAACAGAAGAGAGAGCTTCACCTTCTTGTAGTGAAAGAGAAAAAAAGGTAAAGGGAGAAATAAAAGCGAGAGTAGGACCAAGTAGGGAGAGGACCAAAGCAAGGAAGTACATGATGCTGCAGCATCTTAAGAGAAAAACAGGATGTCATATTAAATTTGCCTAAGGAATTTGAATACAGTGAAGAAAAGGGATGTTGTAGCACTGTAGATAAGTTGTTGGGAACAGGAACAAAAAGTGCTTCAGTGGCCAGATAAGAGATGACAAAGGTCATGCAAGCATGACATTAGTGTTTGCGCATAGCATATGTTAGTAGGGTGTTAAAAAATACAGAATTCCCAAATACTGCAATGAGACCACTGTTGGCAGTACAGGGTTTCTGATGCAAAAACAAAAAGTGGTCAATCAAAGCAATGCAACCTCACATTCCTAGTAGACTTTGTAAAATGAACAGGTTAATTCTACAATTTTATTGTACAATCACTGAGGCAGAAGATAAAATGATTGTCAATCTTATCATTTTTTGAGATTATAAAATCCTGCCACTATTACTGTGAAGTGTTTTGGTGCTGGATAAAACTGGCTGTCGTGGTGAGTACCTCATTCTCGCACTGGTTTCCAGACCAACGCAGCCCTTTGCATCTTTTCAGTAATACTCCTAATTGGAAAGTTTTGAAAAATTTGCTAAAGAATAGGCAAGCAAAGCCTTGAGGAATCAGATATCTCAAGCGTCTTTCTCTAAACATCTTCCAGTCTTTTTCCCCCATCAAATAAGTGTTAAAAATTGCATCACTCTTTGCACCTTTAAACTACAGCAAGGATGTCAGTGAAATTGCAATGTTGTGTTTGTGAAGTTATTTGATTTTCGTTTGTTATATAGAGGGGTGGCTCGAGGGAAAAGCTTACACGTTTTATCAACAACTATGTTTAAAAACTCAAAGCCAAGATTTCCAATTTTCTCAAAGAATGAGCGAAACAATACCTTGACCTCATATTACCTTTTGCAAAAAAAAAACTCACAGTGAATTTGATAACCAGCCTAAATCAAATGAGCCCTCAAGTCAGTGTATCGGCTTTAAAATGAAGAATTCATAAATGAAGAGAAGTAAATGCTAATATTTACTGCAGAACAATACAGCAGATGGAAGAAAGGACTGGAGTCACCAGAGAACAATTAGGAAGAGAATGCCAGAGTAATAACCTAACCTCTTTAATAAAATATGAATGTAGAAAAACTGCAAACAGAGGATTCCCACTGGCTTTAATTGTGTCCAAGTGTATAGTGTATCATAGTAGCATGTATATCTACTCACTGCATTTTTCACAGGAGACTATCATCAAGTACTTTTTTATCAGATGGATTTAATATCACAGAGAGCTCCGCAAAGACGTGCAAGTAGAGAGTTTGTGGAGGAAAATCAGTGACGTGGAAGAAGAAAGCAAGACACCAAAAATAAGCAATAAGTGAAATATAAGGGATGAAGCTAGAAACAAAGACTGAAACCAGAGAGAAAAAATAAAGTCTGAGTCAGGAATGGAAAATGAGAGAGAACAAAAGGAGAGGGACTGTAATGATGAAAAAAAACAGGAGTGAGGCCACAGGCTTAATGCAATGTCCAAACCAAACAGATAAGCTTTTGTGACTAAGGTGCTGCCTGTTTAATGAATTACCTGTCCTGAAAAGAGCACTGTACACTGCCAACAATGCTATTCACATTAGAAAAACACTGGTGGGGAAGAAAAGCAATTAAACCAGCTGCACAAACAAGGCAGAGACCGATTCTTTCATAAAATAAAGAAGAGAAGAGTTAGGAAGAACTGGAGTGTAGTAGTTTAAAACACACTCAATCGCTTGGCCTTGATCCTCTCGCACACAACAGAGTAAAGGAAGCACAGAGCAGGGTAAATGCAATCCTAAGCAACAATACACTCCTGACATGGTAATAATAGAAAAACATTTTTGAAGTAGACCGTGAGCTCTGGGGGATAACACACTGTGAAGCTTGTAGTTTTGTAAACTGCAAATAAACCTTTGCACTTCATTAATTTAAGACAACTCACTGTGAGCGAAATGCTATATGGCAGATAAATGAATTTACCTTTAATTTATGACAGACTACTTTCTCTTTGTCTCATGGTGTACTACAGTTTTGAAGAATGCCAGAAAAATTATCTAAATTATGATTACTATAATCATGGAGGGTGTGCATGGCAATCTAGCAATCACCCCCATTAAGGTGTGTGAGTGTGTAAAAGAAGGTCAAGAGAAGTTGGAGGAGCCATTATGTACTTTTGATTAATAAAAAGGGCCTTTTAGTGTCGCTGCAGATAAACAACTTAGCACACAACAACCTGACCACCCAAGCAAGCATGCATACACTTAGCTCTCTCAGCAGAAGTATACAACAATCAACTAATCAACTTCAAGAGGTCCAACCAATCAAGAATACATTAGAAGAAGAAGTGGAGTTTTCAGTGTCAATCTTGTCAACAGAAACAGGAAGGACCTTGTGCCCCAGATCAATGGAGTTGATGTGACATGTAAATGATGACAGCATATGCGACATAAAGGACGACTCAACATTACATTTCCGCACTGCACCACAGTTGCAGGGATGTGGACGGGATGGATCGAGGTTGTACAAAGTGCAGGCTTTGACTCCAGAGACCAGGGTTCACCATCCACGGCCCCGTTAGTGGTCAGGTTTAGGCAACTGAAGTACTTTGGTTGAGATTAGGGAAAGACTGCCAGCATCTAAACATAACCCTAAAAGGCCTAACACTGATGTAGTCACTTTTTTTAAAGGTTTAAACACATTAAATACATTGAGACTGAACATTTCACTGATATATTTAGTGTCAAAAATTTTGCAACTTATAAAAATATGTCAATTTACATGTGTTGCTTGTTGAAAATATGTCAAAAGCATAGCAAAGCCAGCATTATATTTCCTCAAACATATTTGCTTTTACAAATTAGTTAGCAAATTAGTTATGTATGAACATAATTCCTGGGAGACGGGGCTGCAATACAATAGGTGCTTGTAGCGACTAAAGCAAGATTAAACATTTTTTTATGGATGTGTTTTGGCACACAAACAGCACTTAGTTGCAATTTGGGATCCTGTCTTAGGTAAATATTGGAAAGGACCAACAAACTTCAGGCCGGAGACAAGAATTGTTGACAGTCTTTCACCAACCTTAACCAAAGTGCTAAAAGAAACTACATGCATGACTAGTGCTTTGTCATAACCATCATCTACTCCAACCACCTCCCTGTGTCCAGAGTTGTAATAATAACAATAATTTCTAGGAGACAGGGTTGCTATCAAACTCTGCACTATAAGGTTATGATAACTGCGTATTATTCAGATCTGTTCCAATGTCATTCATCATTATTCCTATTCAGATGAGTTCTGTTTTGTGTATTATTTGTGTCTCATCAGTTATGCAAGGCAACCTCATTTATAAAGCACATCTCATACACATGATAATTCATAAGCGTGGTTTCTATAAGACACTGAGACAGGTTGTTAAGTCGATTTCCTAAGAGGAAATCAGCAGAAGATGAAGGTTAGACATATAATATTAGGTAACAAGCAAAGCAGCCATTCGCTTTCCCTGATTTTTTTCATTACATTCAGCTCTATTCCAGAAACAACATATTCTAGGATCTAAAATGATGTTTTCAGATGTTTTTGTTTTTTTCCCCCTTTCATTCTCTGTAATTCAATATTTAAAAGGGACACACTGCATTTAAAAGTTATCCAAGCATTCATTAATAGATGTGTCCACTGTGGCACATTAATAACATACTAAGAGCTAATTTGCAAAAGGTGCAAAGAGTCACAGTCTTACACACTCAGCCAAAATTACTCTCACTTTTGAAAAAGAAAGATCCAGACAATGCTCTGTCTGCTTCGCTCTCTCTGGCTCTGTGCAAGTCCTTCTTCAGAGGTTTAATTTCTTAAATCTTGTATTTTTCTCATTATCAACCAAGTATGTCTCTTTCTGTCATGTGTTTTTCCTAGCTTTCGTGAAAACAGAGCCTAACTAATCTTCCAAGTCAGTAAAAATCTACCCAAAGTTCCTTTTTGCTTTTTTCTGCTCATTGCAAATATGGTACAATAAGGGGAAGTTATCGGCAGTATGATGGACAGAGAGTCACAGAAACAGAGGTAAGGAGAGAAATACAGTGACCTGGACGTCAAGCTTGACTAAGCCGAAACTTCTGACAAAATGGACCATGAGAGAAAGACAAAACTCTCTCTTTTTTCTCTACCTCAAACACACACACACACATACACCCCCCCCACACACACACACAGGCAGAAAGGCAGACAAATACAGACAGAAAAAAAAAATCAACTCTGGTGCAATAGAAACTAAGTTTTCTGAGCAAATTATCCCTACAGGTACCTCTCTTTCTTCTTATTGAAATCTACATCTCTGGGTTTACCTTTTATTTTCTCTCAGCTCCTCTCTATCTAATTTCACTCCCCTCTGACAGACATAGATTTAATTAACCTTTATCAAAGTGGGAGGTGCAATATTATCAAGACATTATAGTCTGATTTACTAATAATTCTGACTGAAATCTGACTTAAGTTGGTAGATTACCATTTAAGCAAGTAAAAGTAAATTATTTTAGAAACCTAATGGAGTACTTAAAACTTTTGGGAGTTTAACTTTGCATGTTTGATGAGAAGAACATTCATATGACATGCCTTATCTAACACTTACTCAAAAGTGGCAGACAGAAGGAAAAAATATACAGTTAGTGATAATGCACACATAATTCCATTTAAGTTTTGAGAGAGTTTTGAGATATTAGACTGTTTGAAAGTATAAGACTAATTGGTGGCTGAATTCCCCATGTCTGTTGCTAATACTTTTTTATATAAGTGATATGCATTAGATGCATGTTCTGCCCAGCCCGTTCATACTGTATCAGACAGCCGTCATACTGGCTGTCTCTGCCAACACATGAGTGTACGGGTGTAGCAGTGTAGCCACACCCATACACTGCTGAACTTCAGACTTATACTGTATTTCATTAAATAGTTAATACAAAAATGCTACGTTTCACCTTCTTCCTAGTACTCTCTCTCCCCACACATGTATATGTCCTCTTTCTGTCAGTCTCTTCTCTCTCTCTCTCTCTCTCTCTCTGTTGTTGTTTCTCTCAGTTTTTTATCTCCCAGTCTTTTTTTTTTTTTTTTTTAGGAGTTTGTTAGATGATGTTTAAGCTTTGGTATAAATAAATAATTTTCCATCCTTAATAATCCCAAATTCACCAAAGACCCATGTTCAACCCTGGCTAAAAGGATGGTTGGCTGACACATTTTGATCCATTTTGACAGTCTAAATGTGGTACAACCCAGTGGCTTTAAAGGCTGCATGGATAGTTCAAGTATTTATGTTTTAACAGATAAATCTGAACTTCAATCGGTGACTGGATCAATGGGGCAAATTCCCCATAACAGTGTAACTTTTCTAACCACAAGAAAGTCTCAAGGCAGATGAAAAGCTATTATCTCTCAAATTGGGATTTAATTAATTTAAGTGCCCCAGAATAATTACAGACATTCAGTCAGTTATTGAATAGGCCAGTGTGGACTTTTGATGAGGATACATTTAACCATAAGTTATCATAAAATATGCCTCTGTCTTTTCTAATAGTATGGCTAATGAAATACCTTTTAAATGTAAAGTCAGCGCTGCTGTAGAGATGCAGTATATTAATATGTCATTCATGAAAACAAGGACAAGAGCTTCGTCAACAGATGGTGTCTAACTCAAACCCAATGATATCTCTCTGACTGTAACAGATCAGTCTAGCAAATTCAATACCAATACACCACAAGTTTAATGATTTTTAAGTGATATCTCGACAACGTTTGACAACAGAAATAGGTAATTCAATAACACTATGTCTGCCCAGCTACCCAAACCTTGCTATGCATTTAATTCTGCTACATCTCTGAAGTAATGCTTTATGACAACATCTCCACTATGAGAGAAACATTAAGCTTACTAGGATTCTGCTGTCCATTTTAAATATACTTATTAAGGTATAACAACATCAATTAATAACTTAACTGCAATTACTTTTAATAATAAGTGCAGACAGGGGAGAGAGATGGAGGGGAGTGAAGGGAGGGAAAGAGGGAAAGCTCATTGAAGATTGCAGATGTGGTGTGCATCAGAGGTGCCAATCCTGTTCTTCTGAATGCAGACCTGAGGCAAGAAATCTGAAATTTGACAAGAAATTTGACAGCTGATTCAAAAGTTGGCTGAAACACATAAACAAGCACAGGAACACATGCCTACAGTCACCCTTTAACATGATCGTGTCCTGCTGCGAGAGTGACAGGCTTTCTTCAGACATGTATGATTTAACAGAGATAAACCACCAGAAAGAGAGAGAGAGAAAGGGGGGGGGGGTCGAGGAAAGGAGATGGAGGTGAGGAAAACATGGATGAACAAGACAAGAAAACAGCTTTCTAAATCATCTGGCTTCTCTGTGCAGAAAAGATCAGAGAATAATTTAGAGTACAGAGAAGGAAAATGTCCTGTGGGATCCAAAACAAATGTTGCAGACACAGAATATATTTACTTGGTAATTATTATTATTATCTTGGTGTGAGCACAAAGATAATATTTCTTATACATAAAAATATAAAGGACAATTATTTTTGGACTTAACTGTGCATGTTGTTAGATTTACTGCCATCCAGTAAACCAGATGCTTCTTAATACAACTTCAAATGAGTTCAGTTTTAGTTTCATGTTTTTCTTGCTCAGTTACTCATATCTTGCTCTGTTTTTTGAATACCTTAGCAGTCACTCACATAAATTTTATTCAATTGTCCGCAACATTAGAAAAGGAAAATGAAACAGGAAAACCATCAATAAAGTTTTTAGCCACTTTTAGTTGCCACATCTTCAAGCTGCAGCAGTTTCTTAATACTTTTTTTAGTATTAAACAAGACTTATTTTCAGACTTCTTTTATTTCCAGACATTTAAAAGAAGTGTGTGAACTGTTTGGTAATTGCTTCATTTTGATATATTTGCCACACCAATTAGGCTCACCTTATTAACCTAGTTCGGATGTATCAATGAAATAAGTGTTATTATCTGCATCTGTGTATGTGTGCATGTGTGTGTGTGTGTGAGTGCCTGTAGATGTGGGTGGTTCTCTGCTGACCATCTAAGCAATGGACGGTTTCCAGTAAGAATTCATTAATCCACATCAAGAGCAAACAGCCTCTGTCTGCTGAGACTGAGAGAGGCTCAGTTAATATTTGCAGACTTCAAAGATATAAACACAGAGAACAGACTCACATCAGTAATGTCATGATGAAAAGCAAATTGGACCAGTTCCATTGAAAATAACTTGCTGACTGCCCAAGAGTCAGAACTATACTGGGTTTGTAAATAACATACTTGCATCATGGTGGAGTATCTTTGGAAACTGGACACTTTTTTGGAGACTTTTCCTCAAATTCCAGATTTATTTAGATTAAATATTTAATTCTTCAAGATTATAGGGTTTCCCTTTTCAATTGTGAGTGTGCTATGGCTGACTATTCTTTTTAGTCATTCAACTGCAAAAAAAAGAGGTGAGATTTGGATGTCTTTTAGCTCAGTGGTGTAAGTGAACAAATGAGCGGGATATGTGACTGTTGGTCAGAAAAAAAATGATAAAGGTACGAAACAAAGCATATGGAGAGAGTCTCTCCAAGAGGACTTAAGATTGTGGCTTTCAGAGTTTTGTCATGACTGGTGGCCATGGACCCAGATGCTCCCACAACAAACAGGCAAGGGGGTCGTCACAGGAATATACTGTTTATTTGAAGGGGCGCTCCACTGATTTTACACATTAAAGTCTATTTACAGGTCTTGGGGAATCACTGCTGCATATAAAAAACGTGTATAAAGCTTTTTGTGGCTCCAGAAAAAGCTCTGTGAAATTACCTCAAGTGATGTCACATGAGTCACTTTCACTTGGGGCCAAAGACTGCAAGTTTGAAAATTAAAAAAAAAAAAAAATGTGGGTGTGGGGATCGAAAGAAGTGAGTTTACCTGACCTCTGTAACCTGCTCCTCATCTCTGCTTGAGGTCACCAACTCGAGGCTGCATTAGCTGTTACTAGCATTACACACCCAAATCTCCAAAGGACCTGCTGACATTCAACTTGCATTGTGGGTGATGCAGGTTATGGCAAGGATGAAGAATTAAAAATGACAGTATCTGTGGTTTTGTTGTATTGATTTTGATCAATTTAAAAAAAAAATGTCCATCATGAGTCCAAAAACTTTGGTCTGACAGGAGTGCGGTGTTAAGCTGTTGCTTAGATTTAGCTGTGTGCTTGGGAAGTGGGAAAAATTAAGCTCGTCCTCCCTACAAAATTGTAAGAAGCACTCACTTCAGGAAGTGCCAAAACAAAGTTACAAAGCTCTCACTAGATCAATGTCAGATCATAAAATTGATGTATTTTTCCAACAGTGATCTGTAAGGGTTTTGAAAAGAACCATTCATCCTGCCAACAGAGTTGTTTTTGATAAGAAAACGCTTAAATGTTTCATTCAGTTACAAACACTATATTTTAGCATTTGAATTAGAGAAAAAGGACTAAAAATGTTTTTTTTCTCAAGGTCATTACTTAACACAGTAAATTACTATTAATTGAACAAAATTTGGATTTAATCACAGCTACTTTTTATTGTTATTGTTTTTTTTAGTTCTGTATTGTCAATGGCAATCTGTTAATCCAATCAATCCAATCAAATTTAAAACGTAAGGTATAGGAGGGGAGATTCAAATGGAAGAACAAGGAAAGATCATTGTGTATAAGCTGGGCAAAGATGACTAGAGTGAGGATGATGAGAGGAGAAGACCGTTTCAAAAGGGAAACAGAAAATGAATACACTGCAGAGAAGAAACTGACAGAGGACAAGAAACATTCGGCAGAGGGGAGAAGATAACTTGAAATGGGAGGAGGAGAAAGGGTGGAAAGAGGAGAGGAAGTTAATGAGAGATGGAGTTTGCTTTCCTGCAGCAGAGCTCATCTGGATTCTATCCAGTATTCATATCTACAGCTTTGGGACTGACAGACAGCATCCTCATTCACAGGAACAGTCAGGTATGGCACTAAATAATGGATATAAATAAATAAATAAACGTAGTACTGAGGAGATGAAGCAACACATAACCTAATGACTTTCCATCTGGTTTAGCAGACAGACAAACTCGAATATACACACAAATACACACACATAATGAATCCAATCAACTGACAGGCACATGTATACTCTAATCAATATTTCAGACACATACCATTAGCTCATGAGACAGGGAAAGGATGATCTTTTTTTGCAATTAAATTTGAAATTAACCTACATTAGGTACATTTAACAGTGATTAATCCACATATGTACTCCGATGAGCTGGAAGCAGGCAGTAATAAAAGGAGATGAATGAAAACACAGGTGGATAAAGATGTTAATGGAAGGGGGATTTACAGCAAATGTAATATTTTGACAATATAATAATCCTTTTGTCTCTACTTCACAACGCGGAATCTATCTTGCAGTGATGCTGTGATGATGGGTTAAGTGTTCAATCAGAAACAGACTCAGTGTTATCTGTCTGCTCCACGGGGAAAAATGTAATGAGCCCAGGAGGAAGAATATATAACCATTCCAAGTGTATTAATCTAGTTCATCATGCCATCATTTCCTTGTTTGGATACATTGTTTATTCCATTTCCCCCTCCGTCTCTCCATCTCAGTTTCACTCACATATACATTCTTCCATTAACTATTCTGTACAATGCTGTTTTAGAATTTTACTCGACTTCATTCTAGTCAAATAATCCATTTTCTGTTTAGTGTCAAAAGACTTGCTTTGTACCTGAATCCGTGGATCTATGTAACATTAAGTTGCCCAGAAATAAACAAGATTAAGGCTCCGTTGAAATTTGACCTAATAGTGCTGCTAGATGAAAGATAAGGTGATTAAAGGGATGACAATGCATCCTGAGGGACATGAATATATCTGATCCAAATTTCATCGCAATCCATTGAATAGCTGCCGAGACATTTCACTCAAAAACGTAAAATGTTAACCTCATGGTGGCACAGGAGAAGAGTCAGTAGGCTTCATCCCATGGGGACCATGAATGTACGAAAAACTTCATGACAATCTGTATCATATTGTTGAGATATTTCAGTCTGGACCAAAGCAGCAGACAGACCAAAATTACAATCCCTAGCATTAGCATGGCATAGCATGGCTAAAAATCATTGTGTGACAAATGTTGTACGAATTTGCAGATAACAGAGATACATTTATTTTGTGCAGAACCAATCTGAATGAGTATGCTAACTATACTGTAAGATTTTTTGGAAGAAATTTAGTAAGAGAAAAGAATGGAAAATAAAAAATAATTGTTTTGTGTGGTCTGGAGAAATTCAATTATTCAAATAGACACAATAGTGTATGTGCCTTTTACATAGTAAATGGGCTGTTGTGTGTGTCCTTGTCAAAAGCCTTGTTTGCTTTAAAACTGTGGACTGCAGCAAAGAAAATCTAGGATTGTGCTCTCTTTCATGTCCCAAGTAAACCTGGGGGGTCACAACAGAGAGGAACAGACCTGAGGCAAGGAAACAAACAACAAACAAACTATGTGAATCATGTTTACCTCAATGAACGATGAAGGGCCTTGGGCTAACTGCTAACAAGTTGCATTATCCCTCCACTGTAGTTTCATCAATACTAAACCACTAATGTTGCTGTTTGTACCTTCACTTTTTCACCTTTAAAAATAGCCCCTAAAAAGGTAAAGTATTTCTTTTATCAATGACACAACCTCTGCTTTCAATCACTGATCAGTTTATAAAATCTGGAGTACTTTATCTTGGTCACTAAAAGAAATAAACTGCAGTAATTCAACTTTAGGTTTTAAAAAGGTTAGATTAGATTCATTCTCCAGGAGGAAAACACAGAAGATGCAGTTTGTTGTCAGCCACATATTGTCTCGGCATCAACACAGCAGGAGAGTAAGCACAGCAGCCCACATTATCACAGATGACAGAGTGAAGATTTCAAAGGCCAATTCCTCCTCAACACGTGCACATGCTCATGTCTCAGACACAACAGCTGTGATCTCATTTCACATCGTCTTAGAGGAAGTAGAAGGTCTTACTTCGGAAGAAAGTTTGGAAGGAGAAGGAAAGACAGAGAGAAAGAAAGAGGATAAGGGTACAGTATAATGCATGATAAAAGACAAAGTGGCCACCAACACTTGGGTAAATACGAATTAAAAAGACAGCCTCAGAATTACCCAAAAGTGATTCGGAAGGAAGGAAGTCTGCTTCGATTTACAATAGTAAATACAACTAAACAACTGCCCGGAAGAGGCTTATTTCACTTCAGGGGGAGTTTTAAGTTCAGGTGTCAGCTATTCGACAGAACTATCCACTTGTGGTCAAAGCATTGATGGAGAAGCCTTTGGCAAACCTCTGATCAAATAATCATGCTTTTTGCAATGCGGTGCTGTTGTGAGATAAATAGAAGACATTAACAGAAGACTGTGCATTTTCTCCATGACACTATTAGGAGGCTGATTTCAATATCACAGTATTAATTAGACTGATATATATTGTTTTGATATAAATAACATCAGAGGAAAAATAAACACGATCATATATACAATGATCAAACTGATATTCCATGGAATAAATTGTGTTCCACTTCTGTGCTTTGCATCAGACAAAATAAATAGCATGATACAATTCCAATAACAGTAGTATTGACTTATTGCTCAGTATTATTTACAATTATTTCTTCAATCAAGCCACTGTATATTAAAGGAGTATTACTGCTGCTCCAAAACCCTTACCTGCAAATAACATCAAATCCCACAACATCTCTTTTTGTTCCCAGTGTCTCTCAACACTACAAGAGAGCTAATGAGCCCTCTTGGGAATAGCCCCTCCCAGTCCTCAATGGATTATCTACAGTCTGATCGGCTAAGGGAGGCCTGGTTCAATCCCACATCGCCGAGCACCCAGACAGTGCCACTAGTTGGTTGGATCTGTAGTGTCACATGGCTTTCTCTGTACAGGAGAAATCAGTTTGGAATCACATTGAGAAACCCCCTAACTACAAATAACTATAGAGTATAGCTAAACAGTATTTTTTTCAGCAGTTGCTAATGACTCTGGAAAGGAAAAGGTATTTTCATATCTCTGACCAGATCCTTATGTCGGTCTTAGTGAGTTTTGCCTTTCAACGGGGCTTCAGAAAAACAGTTTTTCTTACACACATCATCAAAGTGAGACCCCTTCATTTGCTGTTTGCAGAGAAGATTGGGGTGACATGTTGAACATATTCAACTCAGTCACTAATTTGCTTTTCATTTTCCATGAGGAGTTGGTGGCATTTGACACTACAATTTGAATGAAAGTATGTTTAAAACCAGACATTTAAACAGCCTTACACTGACACTCATCAAATATATATCTGAAGCTTTTCAATGAATCTCCCTGGATATGAAATGTTGAGGGCAGGGATCCTCTTGGGGCGACAGAGGAGCTTGATAACCTTTTGCAGAAGCTGCACCATCTCCGATGATCTCAGATGATCTCAGATGAAGCTCTGTGAGGCGCCAGCTATTGCTGATGGCAATCTCTGAGATAGATAGTCAGTGGGATGATCAATTAAAAAAAAGGACGCTTTCTCTTTGAGCCGCTTGAGCAGGATATCCACAGGCATCACAACCTTTAACAACTGTATGAAACAGCCCAACTGTGCCTCTGTGTACAGCTAATACTACTTTCATTTGAAGGTCACTCTGCGCACAAAAGTTTTAAAAAAAAATTAAAAACAGAGAGATTACTACACCCTATTGACAGCTTTACAGTGAATAGTGTGCCCCTCCTTTTATTGTTTTTAGTGTTTCTTCCTTCATATGCTTGATATCAAAGCTAATGCTGTGAAGTCTTTTAAAAAGAACAAGCTTTTTTGCAGCTATAGAAAAGCTTGGTTGTGTTGTGAACAGCTAACACAATTTTTTCAAAATTGATTCTTGATCTTATTTCCTGGATTAATTGTTTGCCTAATCACACATTGCTGCAGCTGCAGCCCAGGGTGAAATTTTAAATTGTTTTTTTCCAAACCCCAATCTAAAACCTACACATATTCAGTTTATTTATCACATAAGAAATGGAAAAGCAAAAAATCTTTTCAATCAGTTATGTCTGTAGATGCGCTTACTGCTTACTCTTACCTCTTTACTTTACCTATGTTTCTGGTGCATTACTGTACTATGCCTTTGTTATGTATGGACACCTGAATTTCCCTCGGGATGAATAAATTATCTATCCATCCATCCATCCATCTATCCTCTATCTGAGAGGCTTTAACTAGAAAATATTTGTCATTATTGTTTGAAGAATGACGGAAACAGATAATCAGTTATTGGAGTGGCTGCTGATTGATCTCCTGACATTGACTTGGCTCTAGCGCTTGCGAACAGGTTAAGTCAAGAAATGGCTGTCAATTACAGTTAAATACTACTTTGAGATAAAGTAAAAGCAGCCAGGATTTTCCACACAAATAGAGGATACATTAGATTGTATCTACTGACACTAGAGTTGGCAATTACAATATAGTAAGAAGTAGCTAAAAAAAATACAAGAGTAAAACTAAACAGGCACAAGATGTTATTGATGTCATGTGCAAACTACAATATCTAATTGCAGTGATTGTAAATAAATCTCATTCTTCTCCTGCTGTGACAGTGAAATGAATGCCTTTAAATAAGAACAGTGGAGGAGAGTTTATGCCATTTAAAAAAATCTGAGTGCATGTGCTCATGTAGGTCTTTGTCATAGCTTTGTATTCAAACACAGATCATGTGTGCCATAACCCTCCAATAAATAAAAAGAAAGAGAGGTAACTAGACAGAGAAAAGGGGATAAGACAATGCAAACACACAGAGCAATCACTTACAAATATTAAACAAATTAGGGTCTCATTTCATTTTAATGATCATAAGAAGCTCTCCACACAGAGAAGAAAGAAAAACAAAATAAATATTTTCTTTAGCCATATCTATCCTGCTTTAACTTAACACTAAACAGGTAGCAAGACTATATCTGGTATTTTATCACGATCAATAATAAATAAACAAGGCCAGTCACTTCTGTTCTTCAGATTACGGAGAGGTGTGTGTAACATGCTGAATATGTATTGCCTGGGAGAGCCTGCTGCCGGAAAAATAACCACTTCACTCTCACTCTTATTGCCTTATTACGAAAAACTCATTTTGTCTTCATTTTGAATGATGCTTGTTTTTAATAGAGTTCTAGTCTGTATCACAGTTAGATATCAATCATAGTCTGGGTCCCTGTTTTACAAGCTTTTTTTACATCTGCTTCGGCTTCATTTTAACACAGCACATTCTCATGCATGTTGCCGCCATATGGGCTTGATAACAGCTAAACTAGTTTGTTCAAGGACCAATTCAAAGGCTTCATTGATTCCACTGGATGATATAAGTTTTACAAGGCATTGAAACTTTTGGACTGTTATCACATGTATCTTACATAAGGGTTTTTTTCTGTCATATGTAACTTCACCTTTAACAACTCAACTACTGCTATATGGGTCACTAACCTTTACACTTTGGTGACAGTCATGTCCAAGGAAACATGAAGCAATGTTACTAAATTAAGATGGGAAGTCACACTATGACCTTTTTCAGCTGGTGACCTTTTGCTGACAGATTTGCAACCTTATCCCAAGTAGAGGCTTTTATTTTTGATTGATAAACAACTCACTGGAACTAACCTATCAACAATATTTCTTTTTTAAAAAAATGTATTATATTTGCTTAAATGAAAATTTAAACATTTTTGGAAAAACACTTTTTTGCTGTCTTTTTGAGAGTTAGATGAAAAGATGTTCACCGCTCACATGACTGTGAGTTAAGTACAAAACAGGAGTCAGTTAGCCTTGCTTAGCAAAAAAGGACGGGGAGCAAGGGGAAAAAGCTAGACTGGCTCTGTCCAAAGTTTTAAACTACACCTAACAGCACCTCTGTATAACAGTATCACTTTTGATATAATTGTATAATTGAAAATTTGTGGTTTTAGGGAGTGTTTTGTCCTGTAACTACTCATGTTTTAGGCATAACTTTGAAATCTAAACAGAGCCAATTCAATTCTACTTTACTTTAATCGCATCATATCATAACAGAGGTTATCTCAGGGCACTTTTCACATAGAGCAGGTCTAGACCCGACTCTTTAAAGTTATTATTAACAGAGACCCAACAAATCCCCAAGAAAAGCACTTGGTGACAGCTGCAACGAAAAACTCCCTTTTAAGAGTTGAACAGATCCCAGTTCATGGTGGGCGGCCGTCTTCCTCGATCGGCTGGCTTGAGAGTGAAAGAGAGAGGGAGGGAGAGAGAGAGGGAGAGAGAGAGAGAGAGAGAGAGAGGGGGAGAGAGAGAGGGAGCGAGAGAGAGAGAGAGAGAGAGCGAGAGAGAGAGATGAAGAGAAAGACAGATGTAGAGGGTGGGGGGCAGGAGGGAGGAGGGAGAACATAGCACAAGACAGGTACTATGTAAAGACAATAATGAGGCTAATAATAAAACTGATAGTTATACTAATGGAGCTAATAAATTACTAATGAGACTAAATAAAACAGTGATAGTCATAATCATAATAATTGAAACAGTATGTGTTGAGCAGGATTATGGGGGTAGTAGGTGGTTTGCAGTCACAGACACAGATGCTGCAGCATCAGAGGCAGGAAAAGCTGCAGAAAGCAACAAGAGAGGAGAGGAGACAGACCAGGCTAACTGTTCCACCCTGCATCAAGTCTTTATGCTAAGCTAAGCTAAGCTAATTAGACCTAACTCACAGATATGAGAGCAGTATTGATCCTTTAAATCAACTCTCAACAGGAAAGCAAATGAACAAATGTCCCCAAATTTCTCTTAAGCACATACAATACACAAAACCACAACTTCCTATACAGACATGAGATTGATATGGATCTCACTTCCAATTAAAAGCAAATAAGCTTAATTTCCCAAAATGTGGATTGCATTCTTTAATTAGCATCTTATATTTCAACTGAGTCAAACTACAACCTTTTTATCCTCCCCTGCCTGTTTTGCATTCTGCCACACACCATTCTGTTACTATATTCATAGGGACCCATTGCTGACATAATGCATTTCATAGCCTCTTACACTAATATTAACCATCACAACTAAATGCCTAACCCCAAAGTTTACCCTAACCCTGACCCAAACCTAATTCTGACATGAAGCCTAAAACCAAGTCTGAACCCTCAAACAGCCATTTAAACTTGTGGGGTCCAGAATTATGGTCCCCACAAAGCTATTGAAGCCTATGAGTATAGCCACTGATACAATTAAAACAAGCCGACACACATGTGCTAAAGAGGACGTGTTTGTGGACAGGATGAGCTGCGTGCCGAGGGAAGCTGGCTGAGAAAGTGAATCAGAGATTGGGGTTCAGTCAATAAGCAGAGTAATCAAAAACACAACCATCATCATCACAGCAGTTGTGATAGCTATAATTATAGAGCTGACACACGTGGGGATCAAAATGCTGATAGAAAAATAACTGAATTTGACAGGATTTTATTTTTTACTCTATTCTTTACACTTCTTGTGTTTAACCTAGTAAGTGACTGGCTGCATTTTAATGAATAACAAATTTCTAAAAGAGATACAAAATTAAAATTCAACAGACACTAGCTTTTGGTTTATGTTGTTTTTTTCTTCATTAAAAATAATTATAAAAAATAATAACTAAAAATAGCCAAAGTTAACTTTTTTTTTCCCCCATGAAAAGGATAACAGGTACAGAGGTACATATGTAAACTTCCCATTATTTTTTTTCAAAAAGCATTGACAGAAAACTAATCAGCAAAATCTGTGATAGTTAAATAATAGTTTAAATATTTTTTCTAAAGGAAAATTGGCAAAAATTCACTAGTTCTAACTTCATATATGTGTTAATGAATAAAGAAATACCAGAAATCATATGATGGAAACTATTCCATGTCACAGTAGTGCTCTGAGGATTTGGTTTCTGACCGGAGATAGAAATTCAACAGTCACATTCAGGCTGCAGGCTAAATAGCTAATAGGGTCCTTATCAGTATACTGCACTGTCTGCCAGCCAAGAGGAAACACACACACACACACACATACACACACACATATCAGTATGTACACTCAAAAGAAATGAGTGATGGAACTGAATTTCTAATATATGTGTTTCTCAAAACAGGACTGTGCTATTTACAGTCACAATTTCTGTATTTTAAAACCTGTCGTTTATTTATTTGCGGTCAATCTGTAGGTCAGGTCAGTCAGTTAGAGTATTCCTGCAGACCAAATAGTGTTTGCATTCTCATCTAATATTTAAGTCTAAACTTGACCAATAAGCTAAAATTATTACTACAACTAGAAAAAATCCCTTTTGAAAACCCAACAGGGGTTTCATACGTATTGTTATTTTTAATTCATTCTGTTATACTTTTAACTTCTCTGCTGACTTTAGCAGAAACATTTAAATTTCACAATAAAGACTGGTATAGACACACACACCTGTGTGGTGATGTCCTTTCCACAAATATTGCTTTGAGATGGTGCTTCGTGATCAGTCAAAGTCATTCCTCATCAAAACCTTATTAATCAGGCTTCAGAAAGTTCCACAGCATAGAAAGTGCCCTGACAAAAGTTATTACTTGATTCGGATTCAGGATCAGCTTCAATACTGGCGCTCCTAGACCTCAGCATTCAGCACAACTGATCATAACATTTTCTCAGATTGTCAAGAAAGTCATATCGTTTTCGATTATATTATTCTGACAGATTCCGCATTGTTCTAAACACTAACTGTTCATCAGACCACACTATGGTCAGTTTAATTATAATGTGCCACAAGGATCAGAGCCTCACCCTGTTCTTTCTATTTACATGTTGCCCCATGGTACATTAAATCAAGATTACAAACTTAAGTTGCCATTCCTTTGCAGATGATACTCAGCTTTACATCTCCATTAAGACTGATGACTGTCATTAGCTTGTGAAGCTGGATTAATGCCTATTAGAAAATAAAACAATGGAGGTCATCTCCTTTTAAATGCTTAGAAAAACGCTTTTTTTTTGGTCAAAAACAAATTCAGTCTCATTCTGAACATAACCAGTTCCTCAATCTCACAAAGTCCTCTTATTTCTGTGTCCTATTCAATTCAAATCTCTCTTTTGAAAAACACATCAACAATGTTAAAAGACTGCATATTTCCATTAACAAAATATTGCCAAGACTTGTCCCATTCTTTCCATGGCTGATGCTGAAACACTTTATCAAGTACTCATCTTATCTAGACTCGACTATTGCAGCACCGTTTTTTGGACTTACCAAAATCAACAACTGTATTAGAAAATTACAACTTCTACAAAAAACTGCTGCTAGGATATTAACCAAGATTAGATATTTGATCATATTACCCCTGTTGTAATTTAATCCAATTGACTATCTTTACATGCTAAATCTGACGTTAAGATTCTTCTTTTAAGTATTAAAATATTACACTGACTTGCACAATCCCAGTTAAGTACCTGGCATCACAAAATGTTAGTCTCCTAGCTATTCCTAAAACTAATTTAACATCAGTGGGTGGCATGACTTTCTCTGGAATCATCAAAGGCTTCAAAAGCAAATGCAAAACAAATTTATTTGCATCAGACTTCAATCTAATTTAAACTACCTTGGGTGCTGTACTGTGGCTGTCCATTTTTTTAGTTTATTTCATGTTGTTGTATTTTACCTCAGTTTTGATTTATTTTTGAATGGTTTGGGGGTTTTCGTATTAACAATGACTTACATGTAATTTATCTCACTTATGACGTTTTTGTATTTTCTTTTTAACATTGAGATAAAGGATTTGCCAGTGGTAATAATGCAACAGGAAGACAAGCAGGACACTACAGAAATTCTTGCTCATTTTTTTTTACTTCACTTCCCTTCATTCCATCAATTTCATTCACTCTTTGCTCAAAGCCACATTTTGCCACACTGCAGCAGCTGCCTTATCTTTACAGTCTGCCTTATTATTATTAGAACTAAGACATGATTCATACAGTATGTGAATGAGCACAATTAAACATGAATCACTATTGATGTGACTTACTCCTCTGTTACTATTTTGTTCATCTCCAGATTCATTAAGTCTGACCAAGAGCACAAAAAAATCACACAGTTACAGACTATGAATTTTATTAAATGTACGAGTGTGGAAGAGAATTTTCAGTATTGCCCTTAAAATAGCATTATTTGATAGAAATAAAAATTGATATTTCATTGTGCACATCATTATCAATTGCAGAAAATCAGTATGGCAGGACCTACTTTTCCACAAATATTTTCTTTCCTCTTTTGTTTAATTGTTTAGCAGTTTAAAAGTCTAAAGGTTTATTCAATATTTGTATGATACCGTGTAAGGAAAAACATTCTTCTTCATTACAGTATATTTATGCATATTTACTGTATAACACTGGTTTATTAAAGCACTCGTTGCCTCTGTTTATCTCACTGACTGTATGTTGAATTATTGGTCCAGTCAAAACAGAGATGGGAAATGTCTTTTAGCTACACAAATTAATTACATTATATCACATTGTAAATAGAGGTCTCACTTTCAAGACTTAATGTCTTCAAAAAGTAAACCAAGAAGTTACAATGCTCTCCTTTCTCAGTTTCTCTTTCTGATTTCTAACTGGGTTTTATATCATCTTTAAATAACAGTTTGCAAGGAATGAGAAAAATTGACCTTATTGAGGTGCAAAGTCATCTCTTAACGATTAGTCTTCCACCTTTTTATTCAAACCTATACATCTAGCATAATGTAATATGTGTGGTCATATCCACAGTGCAAGCAGGATGTAATGCACTTTACCCTGAAAGTCTTTCTCTCTTACAGAGTTACAGGATATTTTTGGATGCCAGAAAAACCTCATTATAATCTGCAGCATCAACCTGCATATTCTCTATGGGAGAAAAAAACAACAAGCCTGATATAATATGCAGACTGATCATGATTTGATGAGTTACTTTGGAATAGCAATGATGATTTGTGCACCCTGTGACCATTTTCTAAAATTTTCCTTTGTTACAGTATAATATTGTGTGGTGGGGCTCTGATGAGAAGACACTATCTGCTGTAAATCCACTGACATCAAAGTGCTGAAGAGTTGTATATCATCCAGTTTTATAGCACACTCTGTAACCCCCAAAATTACAGTGGCTTTAAAAGGTTTCTTCCTGGCAACTGCACTAATAAAAATGATAATGGTGAAATTAAACTTAAGAAAGTCTATGAGTAGAAACTTTTAAAAAATGGCAAAGCAGAGAAAACCTAACAGTCAACCAAAAAACATCAGCCAGAACATCAGTAGAAGCCAAGGTTCAGCCTGCTAACTTACTGGTGTATGACTCCAGAGTAAAAGGTGAAAAGCAAAATCAGTAGACATCAATAAAAAGACAACCCAACTCACACCCCGGAGGGCAACCTTGAGTGTGTGATGCTTTCAGATGGTTTTTCAGCTCATGTGCTGTATATGTGCTGGAAAATCCCCAAACAGATACAGTGCATTTTGATCCTGAGATTTACTGAGCAGTAATGTAGAATGCCAACCACAAACATGAAAAACAAAAGAAGAAAAAAAGAAATTGAATGCATATAGACACAATAAAATGACATCAAACTCTAACTTTTTGTTCGATCATAGTGCACTGACACTATTGACCATCAAATCCTATTGCGGAGACTGGAACATTTCATTGACATTAATGGCCTCGATCTTAGCTGGTTTAAGTCCTATTAATCAGATAGATTTCAATTTGTGCATGCCAATGATAAATCCTCCATATACTCCAATTTATCTGAGTTCCATAAGATTCTGTGCTTGGACCAGGTCTATTCATTATATATGCTTCCCTTAGGCAATATTATTAGGAAACACTCCATAAACTTCCATTGTTATGCAGGTGATACCCAATTATACCTACCCATAAATAAAACCTGATGAAACCAATCAGTTAGCTGAACTTCAAGCATATCTTAAGGATATAAAGATCTGGATGACCAGAAACTTCCTACTGCTAAACTCAGACAAAACTGAAGTTCTTGTGCTTGGCCCGTAACACCTCAGAAAAACATTTTCTAATGATATACTTACTCTAGATGTCACTGCTCTGAAATGCAAGTAATCAAGAATCAAGAAATGTTGCTAAATAAAGATGGGAAGTCATACCATGATATTTTTTGTCTTGTGACCTTTCGCTGAACAATATGCCACCTTATCCAAGGAAATCCTTTTATTTTTGATTTGTAAAACAATTCACTGAAACTAAGTTTTTTTCAATGGTGCTTTTGTTTTACTAAAACTCAAGCAATGTAAAATTGAAAATGTGTGGTATTAGGGGGAGTTTTGTCCTGTAACTATGTATATTTGAGGCATGATTTTGAACTTTAAACAGAGTCAGGCTTGCTGCCCCCAGCTCCGTGCGTCCAGTCTTTATGCTAAGCTAAGGTAACTAGAGTTAACTCAGAGAGATGAGAGCAGTATTGATCTTTTTGTCCATCTCTCAGCAGGAAAGCAAATGAACAAAATTTCCCCAGATTCTTGGAGTCTTCTCTTAAGGATATAAAATAACCAATACTTACTGCACAGACATGAGACTAATATGGATCTTCATGTCTCACTTTCAATAAAAGGCAAATAAGCTTATTTCCTAAAATACTGATCTCATACTTTCACTAAAAGTGGAACTGGTGTTCAAACATCTGGCAAAAGGTCACAGTTCAAGTTGTTTGAAACAGAAACAGAAACAACACAGTCAAATTAGTCACTTATTTGACAATTCTGCCCAAACAGCAATAAGTTCCTGTTACCTGCAGCTCCTCATCTAATCAGTTCACTGTAACTTCAGCTTCTTTTTCCATTCCTCCCTGAAACATTAAATACTCAGTCACTTACCAAAAATACTCAATAATGTCCACATCTTCATGAAGAGGTATTTGTATGCACCAATGAGTTAGCAGAAAAACAGTGTTGGTGTTTAAGAAGCTACTAGAAGCTGGTGTAAGGATGACCCATAAAAAGAGGTGAAAAGTATCTAAATAAGGCCAAATGACGCCTTTGATAGATAAACACATGGTAGTACACTAGAATCACCAGGAGGAGAGGAGAGAGAGGAGAGGGGAGAAGAGGTTTAAAAAGTCTCTTTATTAAACCTTTCTTCCAGGAGAAGCCAGATCATATACACATCATCATCACAAAGACACTTTCAAAAACAAAACAGGCCAGTGACAGTTGCCCAAACACAAAAAATTGTGTTTTTCTGAATAAAAATTAACCAACAGCTCTCCATCCCCTTCCATAGAGGACAACCCCCCCAATAACCCAAATATGCCTGAAGTCCTGCATATTGTCGATAATAAGCATGTTCCACTCTCAGGTGGGCCTTCAATAGCCCTTTCAGTGAGGCACAATTTCCACACTTTCAGTGCTCTGAACCCAGTTTTTGTCAGCCAGATGGCCAACTGGGCAGAACCAGAAATGAGGTTCATCAATGTATGTGCAGTTTTCTTTTTTGAAAAGTATTTGGGACAAAAGATGAACAAGCAAAAAGAAAACACTTTGCTGAGACCCTGAAGCCAGTCGGTAAAGGCTCAAACAGTGCTTCCAGCCGAGGTAAATAAGCAAATATATGTTTTAGGATCTCAGCTTGGGGACAAAAAAATATATCCCTCCCCCAGCTCTGGAGTCAAGGTTACTCTGTATTGCCAGTACAGATGTATTGCCCTCTGTTCACCCTTCCACCGGAGGTCTGCTGTCTGCATTTCAACGGGCAGCTTGTACAAGGACTGCCAGCTGCCTTTCAGCGAAACGTCTGGACCAAAAAAATCAGTCCATTTCAACTCCCTCACCCCTGCCAAAGTTCAAGATTTTAACACGGATTTGATTGACAGATTTTTTTCCCCATAGCCTGAAACTTGTCCTGAGGGGGGTGTGAACCATAACAGCTGATCACCTCCTTCCTGCCAATCCCCAACATCAAGGGTGACAGAAAGAGAGGGGAAGCTGTACTCACAGCCATCCCTCCCCTGGTCACATAGAGAGATGTCCTCGGCAAACGCTCTCAGGATTTGTGGCAGGGCAGCACAGACTTCCTTCACCACTCTGTTTATCAGCTTTTCCGTGGATGTTGCCATCACCTTCATCAGGTGTCCCAGTTTGATGCAGCCGGCCTCTCTGAGACTGGCTCATAGGCTGGCAGACTGCAGTGTCTGAGTGTTTATGAGATTTTTGAAAAACAAAGGTTCCTCAAACAACCACATGCCAGGAGTCTCATTTGTGTTGCATGCAATCCTGAAGATCTGCCATGACTGCAGTACAGAGCTGTAAAAAGGCATTAGTCCACTCAGGTCTACAGTCTCTGGTTTTAAAAGGAAAAGCTGTTAATCATGGCCCAGTCTTTCAGCTCTCCTCAGCAGCAAACAAGCTAAATCAAACCAGCTTGGGCCACAGCTATACATCAGTCTTTGTGCTTTCTGGAGTCTGAATGAGACAAATTTAGACTGGATGTTGATCAGCCCATGTCCCCTTTCAGCCACTGGCAGGTAAGGGCTGCTGCCTCATCCAGTGATGACCAGACCAGAAGAATTCCAGGAGAACTTTCTGAATGTCATTTATCAGGCCTCCTGGTGGTGCCAGTGCAAATAGTCTGTGCCATAGAGTCGAGGTGACCAAGTTATTGGCCCCCAGAAATTCCCCTATATGACAACTGAGATAGCAGCCATTTCCCTTTAGACAACTAGACAGGCTGGGAACTGCACGATTCTCCCACTGTCCCAGCAACAGGGCTTCACTTTTAACCCAGTTCACCCATGCAGATGATACCTTTTCATAAAGAGTCATGGTGTCCTGCAAACATTGAACACCCTCCTGACTAGAGACAAAGACATAAACATTGTCTGCATAAGCCAAAACAGTAGGAAGACCGTCAAAATCAGAGGATACCAGCAGTGAAATACCGCTGAGCTGACCTCTCAACCAACACAGCATGGGTTCGATAGCTAAACTGTATAGCAGACCTGAGATAGGACAGCCCTGTCTCATTCCTCGCTGAACAGGGATTGGGTGACTCAGCCCTGTCCCCATCTTCACAATACATTCTGCACTGTTACACAATAAACCAACCAAAGCCGAAAAACCATTGCCATTCTTAAAAGCCCTAAGTGCAGTTAAAAAAAAAAGTGATCAACCCTGTCGAAAGCTTTCTCCTGATCCAAAGACACAATACCACAATTGACATTAAATATTTACATATATCAATAAAATCCCTTATAAGGAAAATGTTGTCCATGATTGTCCATCAGGTACACAACAAGTTTGGTCTGTTTGTACAATTGTTTGCAGGATGTCCTCTAGTCTATTTGATAGGCTCTGGAGAGCACCTTATAGTCTGTACAGAGGAGGGCAATCGGCCTCCAGTTTGTAAGTAAGGCCAGGTCTCCTTTTTTTGGGTAGCAGGGAAAGCACTGCTCACTTGCATGAGACTGGGAGAGATTCTGTTTTTAAACATTCCAACAGAACACTATGTAAGTCGGGTCCAAAGGTATTTCAAAAATACTTATAAAAGTCACTGGAGAGACTATTAATCCCTGGTGCCTATCCTGATGCCAACTGGTTAACGGCAACCATCAACTCCTCCAGAGTCAGCTTGCAATCTAGAGCAGCTTTCTCCTCTGGAGCTCCTCCATGCTGCATCACTCTGCACCAAAGAGGTCAGTGAGAAAATCTGTCGCATGGTTTCTCATCTCACTTGGACTGGTGGTCACTTTGCCTCTTGGCAACCTAAGGCAGGTCGTCTGCTTTCCTTGTCCCACTGATCTTTCCAGATTGAAGAAGGAGGAGCTTGGAGCGTGCATGTACTTTAGTTGGAGGTAACAAGATCTGAAAAGGGCTCCTTTCACTGTCTCCTGCAGGAAAGAGCTCAATGTTGGCCTCCAGTTCCTCTACTGCCGCCTTAATCCTAGCAGTGGAGTGAGAGGTGTACTGCCGGCTATAAACACGAATTTGTGCCTCACCAATCTCCCAAAACAGTTTCAATCAACTAAAATCATTTTTTTTTCCTTTTCCACTGCTACCAAAAGTGCTCAAAGCACTGGCAGAAAGTAGTGTCCTGCAGGAGTTTATTATTAAAGATTCAGTAGGACATAAGACTTTCACCTGGTGAAATAATCAAGGTAGTGCTGACTAAGTGATGGTAAGTGAATCCAACTGGGCTGATCTTACTTTCAATCAATCTGGAGCAAAGACTTTGAGAGATGTAGATCATGTCTAGTCTAGCTACACTAACTATGTTGTCCCTGACCCTCACCTATGTATATTGTTGGGCTTGTGGATGTTTGACCCTCCATGTGTCGATGGATCCAGTAGTGCTATGGTACTGTTTAGGCTGAGTCGACTGTCGGTGGGGTTCCTCACTTGTCCTGTCTCAGGTGAAGTCTATGGTGCAGTTGGATTCCCCACCAATGATGAATTGATCCTGTTGGTGATTTCTTAGCTCTTTTTTACTTTGCTTAAAAAAAGGACAAATCTTTCTGCTTCTTGATTTGGGGCATATATTTTGATGAAGCAAAAAATGGAATTCTCTATTTGTGGCCTAACAATCAGCAGCCTACCCTTCACTACCTCTGTAGTAGATAGAACTGTTGCATTTGCTGTTCTTCTAAATAGGATAGCTATTCCTGCACTGAAGTTGGTGCCATGGCTGGGGGCATATGAACTCTCCCACCATAAACCCCAATCTACCTCATCTGTTTAGTTTGTCTGTGTCTCTTGCAAAAAAGAAAAATCAATGTTTTTTTTGAGTAGAGACTTAATTAAAGCTCTTTTGTGTCTTTTTCTCCCACCATTAATGTTTGGCAGGGACCCTATTTTGAGGCTTCACATACAGAGGTCATATTTGGAGAAAAAGAAAGGAGAAACAGGCAATGAGCAAAGAGCAGTACAGAAAAAAAAAAACACCACGTGAAACATGATCATTTTAGCTACTGTTAATTTTTGGGTTTTTTTTTTTTTAGCAGTTTTACTCTTTGCTTCTTTTCTCAGAGTTGTGAAATGCTTTTTGAGTCTGAAGGTTTTTTTTTCATCTAACTGGCCAAAACCAACCTGTCTTTTCAATATGCCAATGGATCTGATGAATTTGTCAGTGTCTCTAAAGTAGTCATTCACTCTAAACGATCTTCCAAAAGTTTGATCCAGGAAATAAGTTATTTCCTCTACAGAGTAGAGGTTTGCGTCCTGATCAAGAGTTTTACCAAGACATACTGTGTCTGAGTCAGAGTCATACTCCATTTCTTCTAATTGACATGATTCCGGGCTTGCGAATACACCATGTCCATCATTGTTGATCACAGAGTCATCTCTGCCTGCAGAAATTGTGGAAGCTACTCCCTCCACATTTTGTCCCGACTGTGATTGTACCTCATTGCCTGCTGACTGAGAGCTGCTAAGGTTTTCCACGGTCACAGACCTGTTTCTTCTAAGGCTGACTCTGTTCCTCCCGATCTAAATCAGTATTCTCGAGAAGTGAATCAGTGGCCTTGGCCACCAGGTCTGAAGCACCAGTATCCACCACTGCGGCCCCGGCAGTGGGGCCCCCAGCTGCATCCACCTGTTGTGCAAGCAAAGCATTTGCCACCCACATCCCCACACCAAAAGCATTTCGATCGCCCTGCACAGGCATAAACCATTTAACAGTGTTTGTGTCGGCAAGTCCAGGAACATGTATGCCTGCCGCCTCAGAGACTGAAAATGCTTCAGTTTGGGATCTTTATATCCGAAACTTACTGTTTTAAATCCACTGGCATATTTGCCAAACCTGCGAAGCTCATTCTCAAAGAGTCATTGGGGTGCGGATTGCAGAATATTGGATACAGTAAACCACGTGGAAGGGACTTGCAGCAGGGAGACCTGCAGAAAAGTCTCCTTGATAAACACACCGCTCTCAATCAGATGATGAATATGAGACACATCCTTCAAGAACACAACCACTGCTCTGTTCATTCTTGATGAATAGCATAGTTTATCATGTCCTACCTGTTCACTGAAAGCCAACAGAACCTCCTCCACAGTTATGTTAGTATGTGGCGAAACTATCCTCACTCCATGCCGGATAGAAGGAGATCATCCCAGAGGACACCATTCCTCCTGAAAAGACAGTGACAAATTCACTGATCACTTACACAATACCAACAATGTATGAAACTATTAAGAAAAAAGCTTACCTGATCATGCAAATACAGGTGAAAGGTACAGAAGAAAATCCAAATAAAATGGACAGAAAAAAAATTCAAAACTCTGCGCCACTCGCACGTCAGCCACCCTCACTCATGCTCACACACCAAACAGGAAATGGGAGGAGAGAGGAGAGGAGGGGAGAGGAGGGGAGGTCTCACAGGGAATTGCATTTGAATTACATTTTGATTCAAAACTTTAATTAGAAGTTCATCTAAGTCACTGGGAGAGGGGGACTGGAATGCAAAATTCCAAACTCCAATCAAAAGCCTTGATTCTCTGTTGGACTCTCACTGATGAAGAGATTGAAAGTCAGGCAAAACCAGATGATGACAGGCCACTGTGCTGGTGTGTGTGTGTGTGTGTGTGTGTGTGTGTGTGTGTGTGTGTGTGTGTGTGTGTGTGTGTGTGTGTGTGTGTGTGTGTGTGTGTGTATCCAAATTCTGTGTGAGCACTGACGTTTTGAAACTAAACTCACAGCCACCTTTATTGTGTTGATTCAAACCCCCCCCCTGTTAAAAAACAAAGCATTGTAGTTTTATCCTCTGTGTGCTACATTTCTACACCAAAGGGAGTTGGAGTAATTTACCTCAGACACAAACGCAGTTTGCAGAGTCAGCAACTCACACACATGTACACCCAAGAAAGAGAGAAAGGGAGAGAGAGACAGGGGAGTGGGCAAAGAGAGAGAGGGAAAGAGTTCCAAACTATACAAATAGGACCTCAATGAGAGATGAAATTGGATCACCTATTACTGTGATTGTCTCCCTGTCAAACTACACAGAGCCTGTTCAGTTTTTAAATGTTTCCAAGATTAAAACTATGCAGATAATGAGGTTGGTGTAATGTTCGTAGAGTAACACCTGGAGGCTCCATCAGTCAAACAACAACTTGGAGCTTTCTGTGGTGCTGAAATGTACCAGCTGGTGAAGTCCAGTGAGACACAGAGATACAATGATAACATGACACACTGACACTGAGTAATGATAACAGTTTCAGATAGTAGTTTGACTTTGCCAAAACAAAATCATGATATTATGACATAACAGAATATAATCACTAATGTCACACAACTTTAATTTTTTAAAAATAATATGTGTTACAGCTATTTATGAAGAGGACATCAGGATAATCCAGGTGCAATCATTTCATGGCAGAGACCAATCAAAACTGCCAACCACTGACACAATGACACGTTTCTTAAAGACTTAACCAAAACATTTTTTGTCTCTGTGAAATGTAACACATTATGGAATAGGAAGGCTATTAGGGGACTGTTAAGGCTGTACTGTATGCTAACATTATACTGTAGTTAAACTTTACGCTACATTAAACCCAACTCAGCAGTGATCTACATTACAGCCCTCCACATTAAGATAAGCGGCATTTCCTTTGCTCTCATGCATTCATCACACTTTCTTTTATCCTGCCTCAACCTTTCTGTCTTTATTCTTTTCTTGTTTCTCCTTTTCTTTCTGTCTCAAAACAGACTCTCGGTAGCGACACAAAACAACACAGAAACCCTATGAATTATTAAAGGAGACACGCACCTCTCTCTCTCACACACACACACACACACACAAAAACAAACAAATAAACACATACACACACAAACAAACAAATAAACACACACACACACACACACACACACATACACACACACACATACACATGAATGCTTGCCCTCAGGGGATAAAAGTTGCTAATGACCAATTCAGGCTGACATGGATCACACATATCAGACAAAAGCCGGACAGGCTGTAGGTAAAGGTGAAAAGATACTTGAAATGGAAAAGAAAGGGAGTGTTGGAAATAAGCAGAGGAGGAATTATATAAATAGAAGAGAATACAGTAGAGAGGGAAAGAAAGAGAAGAAGGACAGGAACATGTATTTCACAGAAAGGAGACAAGGTTAGACAGGCTACCTTATAATGTGATCTGAGGAAGATTAATTATGACTTGCTTGAATGAAATGTTAGTTCAGCACTCTGTATTATAAAAAAGAAAAAAAAACTTTTATGCCGTGACATACCAATTTTCAGTCAATATCCTGATTCTGACACTTTGCAAATGACTAATTTAGTCATTAATTATAATGCCGAAAAAATTGATCAGACCCTGACATTAATATTTCCACAATTGAAAATAAATACAAAATTAGAATAGTGAACGGTGCAATATGATAATGCAGGTATAATCTATTTCAATGTTAATTATTAATTGAACAACAGTAAAATTTTCAAAATAAACTATTATTATTCATCAGTGTGAAATACCGAATTCACATTTACAGGTTCTTTTTGATTAATTTACTATAGTATTTATGAACAATGTCCCTTAGTTTCCAACTGCCAAATTCCAGTTGAGAGAAGCTCTAAGTTGATAAAAAATACTCTTATCAACGTAACCCTCAGATATCACTAACTCCGCTGACGACTTCAGACACTACTCAGGCCTGGAAAAAAATATCCCCCAAAATTAACTGATTAACTGATCATCAAACAAAGAATGCATTATGCATTATCATTTATCATAAAGTACCAGGTCTCTATCAAGAATATTATAGGTGATTACAGTGTTAGCGAATTCTAATTTAAATAAGTGTTATTGTTATTATGAAAATATATTTCTATTTTTTAAAAAAAGGACTTTTATATACTTATTTTGATTTTATTGACTTCATCGTGGCAGATAGAGCGTGCAGATGAGTAAACACACCCTCGGTCCATTGTCTCCAACCATATGAAAAAAAGAAGTAACTGACAGTAGCTGAATGTCCAATTATGGACATGGTCATCGCTTATGTAAATGATGAACAAGGCAACACTTGTCTGTGCTGCTATGGTTCATCTCTAATTCACAAGCTATAAAACATGGATCAGAACAAGACAAAGTCGACACTGGCATATGGAGAGGAACAGGGAAGCCAACAGGGAAAACACAGACACAACTCACAAACACACACATACATATTCTATGGAATTTTTAGCATGCACATGCAACCACACACGGCTCTGCTCACTGCTGCAGCTAGGCCAGAGGAGAGCTTTTTGTCACACACAGCACTTTGAGTAGATGTTTGATTACACTACTGAACTTATGAAAATATTAATTCCCATCTCTCCGCTCAAAATGACAACAGTGATCCTATAAACTACAGTCACAGATTATACTGACTGCCTGTCATTATTAGTGTCATGTAGATTTTTCCATGATAACTTACAACTGTCACCATGAAATAAAATACAGTATGAGAGAAATGTAGCGAGGACAGCTGGAAGCTGTACGTAATCAGCACTGCCACACTGCATGCACAGTAATGATAATAAATGACTCTTGGAATCAAGCTCTATTAGTCTTTTCTCTTTCTGTGTTTATTTATTCATCTGCGTAAAATGCAGGAAAAGAAAATGTGATAAAATGGCATCGTGAAAAGTGAGTTATTGGTTTCCATGTGGTAATCTACCTTGATGAGTAATTATTTGATAGAAGCAGCACATGGTAGTCTTTCAGAGAAAAAATACTCTGAAATCATAACCTGCAAAGCTAGAAGCTGTTCATGGTTCAAACATTAAGCCATACTACAAGCTGATACAAGCTCATTATGTATAATGATGCTACTCCATCCAGTGAGAAATTGGTCAATTAATTATTAAAGACTTAAATGTGTATGCACTCTACTCTGAAATGCAAATTCCTGAATATGGCAACTGTACGTTGGATCTTCTGCTTTTTACTTATTGGACAAATCTGTATCTTTGATGATAATATTTGATGGTAACAGGATTCAATCCAGTCTTAACTTTGCTGGTTGTGTGTCTGTGTGTGGTGTTTGTCTTTTTTGTCTCTTGATTAAATTAAGGCTCCAGTCCAGACTATTGCTGATTATTGTCTTTCCGTTTGCTCCCTGTTTCACTGCTGGATACTGTCCCTCTAGAACTTACAGATAAGTGATGCATCTCTTCCTGCTTCCTCATGTTTCGTCCTCTGACTGTTCAACCTCCCGGTGATGCCTATGGGAAATAGATTATCTCTGCAGCAGGCCTCTTTCACCTGTTGTCCTGCATCAACTGTTTTCATTTAATGTTACAGCTTGAGGGAGAAACATTAATTCCTCATCTCTCTCTTCAATAGGTTAGTTAGCACAGTAATAGAAAGCTATATGCATCTAATTGAAAAAGACACACCCACAAGGTAAATTATTGCACGTTAAAGTAAATATTCCTATTCTGCATCTTCTTGGTGGTATTTAATTTAATCTGTTTATATCTGTCATAGTTTGTTATTCTCGGTATAACCCTAGGTGCCACTGATGTAAAGTACAGATGGACTGGGCTTCTGCCAATATAAAATACAGCCATTAAGTCCTTGAGCTTTTAAGTGTCAAACCACTTAAGGGAAAGGTTATCTTCAAGATGTGTAAAAAAATCTGCTTCTGCATATAATCACTGAAAATGTAGGACTGGGTGTAAAAATGTGCAAAATCCTCATGGGGCTACACACACATATATACACAAGAAAAAGAAGTCGTAGCAAATGGCAGGTCATCAGAGACTGTCAAAGCTTGGCAAAGAAATGACTGGTGATAAAAGATGACAATATCTAATCCTCGTCGAGGGACTCAACTGAGACAGGCTCTCTGTCTCTTTGGTAAATACAGAGAGTAGATGGAAAGAGCTTCATAGCTGGTGGGTGCCACACAAGATGGCAACGAGACATATGACACTTCGAAAGAGAACATTGTTACACACAGACAGAGTTGCAGATGCAGAAAAAATCCTCACAAGTGAAGGCACCTGTTTTCCATGACAGCACTTAGGCAGTAAACAGTAGAACTCCTTGTCAGTACATCACTGAAAAGAAGGGAACGAGTGAGACCGGGAGAGACAGAAGATGAAGAGGGCGACAGGGGAAAGGTAAAAAGCCTTTGAGAAGAAGCAGACAATGAGCTTAGAGACCGGAAACAACTTTTCCAACTCTTTAAAATCAAAGCAGGGGTTTTGATTGGCAGCAGGCTTTCTGTCACCATTTCTATACAGAGATTCTGACGAGAGACACTAAAGAGGTGGAGAGGAAAGAATGCCGACCTCAACTAGCAGCTCCAGCTGAAGGATCCTACATGTGAGGCATTTCCAGGCTACATTGGTATATATAATGCCTTCAGCGTTTATAGGGTCAACTACAGCTACTACTACTATATATCCCTTACCTGCAAGTGATTTTTTTAAGGAGCACCAGTTATACTCTTGAAACTCCTTTAAGCCACTTGCATCTCCAATCTCATTCTATCGGTCACTACCCGCCCACTACCTTGCTAATGATAATAGCTTGGTATGTATTTTAAGTGGTGGCTCCTCCACTCCAACTGTGCCAAGTGACTTCCTCACAACTGAGCAGCGGCAGCCGCCACACCAGGGCTGTAAATGAGAGAGTCTGTAAATGAGAGTCATACACAGAAACTGAGATGAGGCAAAATCTCTGGTAGAGCACAACCCTCACCTATAATGTGCTTGATTGGTGGCTAGGATTTGATGGCTTTATTTGATGTAAGATGTAAGAAGTCCAAGTTTTTGTTTCATGCTTGTTTTTGTAGTTCCAGTGGAATGCTGATAATATGTTACAAACTGTATAAAATTTATAATTAAAAATCTATTTCACAGATTAAAAAGTATCTGTTGGTGCAAAAGGCATGCAAATCAACTTATTATTTACAAATATAGTATTGCTCAGTTTCAACAGATGCAATTAAGCTAATAGTAACTTTCATACTAATGACGGTTTGGTTCAAGGAAAGAGACAGTGGGACACAATGAGGGAGGGAAAAAGCTCAGTGAAACAAACACTTTGATCTGCTCTTGTACCTTTTAAATATCAGAAATATGTAAAATAGCCAATCTAACAGGAGACCCAAAGTAAAAGCTATAAGAATTCTCTACCATACAATCTCCTGGAAATTGTGGCAGCACTCTGATTGAAAGGTCCTCCCAATTTCTTGAGTGGCAGAAAAAAATCCAGGTGAGATCCAGGTGAAAAAGACCTGCTCTCCCATTCCCCATTTCGACCTCTGGTGCTTTTTGGCAAGACCCTTATTCCTCACTTGCTCCGGTGGAGCTACTTGGTTGCCAACAGCTCACATTGTGGTTGTACTGAGCCTCTTCCAGGTGTGAATGTGGATAACTGCGTGATCAGGGGGTTCCTGAAAAAGAGAGCATTGCCGTAAGCAACACTCTTCCCAATGTTAAAAAAAAAGAAAAAAGAAATAAGTGACTCAAGGCTTACCGACAATTAGATAATGAGAAAATTATGGAATAGAAGAGACCAAGATCCTGAACAACAGCAAAACAAGTAAATAACATATAAGCCGCTTCACTCATAATATTAGTTGCAAGAGTTTTGGACTGTCATTATCTGCATCACTAAAAAAGATGACATTACTCTAGCTGATGCAGAGTAGAAGTGTTGCCTTATCACCTAACCAGATAGGCACCAGGATATAAGTGTTGTTCATTCACTTCCCGGTGTATCCACAGGGAACTCGTACCCATCAAAATATCACTGCTTCTTTACTGTGCTCGCTTGACACCTCTTTTCTCATTGCATTTCATTTACCTGTCATTGCTGGTGGTAGCTGCAAACATCCAGATGGCATGAGGGAGAAAACTCTCGACACCACCTAGCAAACACCATTCATGCTTGTACACTACTCTACTACAGTACATGAAAAAATATTAGTTCCACAGGAGATGATGATGTATTTTAATTACACAAATATACATTTGTAATGGTTAAAGATGAACTTTTTGGTTAATTGTTTAAGCTCTACAATGAATATTATGTATTAGGTACATCATAATTTCAATAGTTCAAACTAAAATTTAATGTTATTTTGAAACTTTAACATATAGGCTGTTGACCTGGAAGCCTAAGTGACTAAGTAGCACCTAGTAATAGGCAGCTATATGCTAAATACATGTGTATGCTTGCACTTCACTTTTCAGTTGGCCAAGCACTCCCACTCTGTATTAGCAGCTGTCCAAGTATCTGCTTGTGTCAAAAGAAAAGATATTCCTGCCTTCTGTCGATTTAAGAAAAGCATTTTATACTGTTGATTATGCTTTGCTCCTACAAAGCCAATGTAATATTGGTTTTGATTCCAAGTCCTGTAAAGGGTTTCAGTATTAGATGTCTCATAGAAAGCAATGTGTAATCTTGGGAAATGATCGCTCTGCATTTATAACCCTGTCAAAGGGGGTTCCATGAGGTTCAATGCTGGGTCCTGGCTTGCTCTCAATTTATATTGATAATATTACATCCTCTACAAAAAATGGTAACTGCCCATTCTGCACACTCAGCCACAGAAATTTTATAAGCCTTTGACATATCGCAAGAGACACTTTTTAATTTGAAATTAGTCCTGAATGCAAACAAGACTAAATATATTTTATTCTCTAGAGCCAGAGATATTATGAAAAATAGTTTGCATGTTACCACTCTAAATTAACATAGCATTAAGAGGGTCTAGGAGTACAGATCTCTTGGTAGCTGGTTGGCCAGAAATCTTATTTTTAAATTTCACGTCAAAACACTTGGCAGCAAGCTTCAACAAAAACTGTATTATTTGGCAACAAACCATCATCACTTCTTGTTTGACCCACTCAAGTGATTTACTACTGCTTGAATCCTGCATGCAAACTTTGGGAAAATTCCTTCAAATTTTTGTGCTGCACACACATTGTTGGATCACTTTTTTTACCTATTGGTCAATTTAAAACCATGAATTTTGAATGGCAATGTTTTAAAATGTGTTCTGGTTTTGTTTGTTTCTATTCTCATTTATTATTTTTGTGTGTATTTATTCTGACTTAAGCATACATACGACATCACTCAAAATGAATCGCCCAAATTGACTCCTTGAGATTTAAATAAAGGCTGAATTTATGAATGAATGTATTATTGTAACCTTGATGAAGAACATCCTCCATGCTCCTCTGCGTACTTATTTTAACTAAAACCACTTTTCCCTAAACCTGATAGGGTCATTTTTGTGCCTAAAACTACCCAACTTTTGCTATATTACTGTCACATAACAAAAAGGTTGAGGATGATATATTTTGCATCGGAAGGGGCTCAACTTCAGAAAACATTTGTATGGGTCTTATCACAGGGAAGGGAGAAACAAACTATATGGTCATTTAGGTCGCCATACTTTTTGGGAACAGGGCATTGATCAATATAGTATCTAATACATGAAATCAGTAATTTATGTACTTTGGTTGGAACTTCAATACAAAGCATAAAACACTTGCATGGCTGGTTATATTTTTGGTAGGACTGGATCACCAGGTGTCATTACACAGCAGTTTGTATCATTTGTTTTCTTCTACGAGTGAGTTGAATTGTGTCTGTCTGTGTGAGTACTGGTTTCGATCAACCTTCTAAAGAGAGACACAGCCCTGATTTGTGTATCCTCCGGCAACTTTCCCACAGACCATGAGCATTAACATGAGCCGAGTTACCACTGATCAATACTTGAAGAACACTGAAACTCAAATTGATGTGAAACTTTGATTTTTCTTGACTTCCCCCATCACTTTGCCAGCAGGCCATCCCAACCAACTGCTTGTAGACATTGATTTTTTTTTGAAAGGCGCCTTCTTGACTGCTGCTAGAGGCTCATTTGGCCAGTGCCCTCCACTGAATGCAGCTGAGGTGCATATTTACATTTAGATGAATGCAGAGACATGGATGTGCATGTACGTACACAACCACGCGAAGACACCTGCGGTGCCTTATATTTCCCACAATAGAACTCAGTTAAATGATAAATCATGATTAAAATTAAGTGAAATTTGTACAGTTTAAGAAGGATTCACAGCAGTATAAACTGCTCACATTTGAAAGCAAATTCCTCATATAGCATAGTGTGTGAAATTGATTATGCTGTACTCTGTGTAATAATTTTAATACATGTGATTCCTAGAAAAGAGAAAGTAGAGTACGAAATAAAATGGCAAAATAACAATAGGTCTTACTAATAAGTCATACTTGACGAATATATTTCGAGAGATCTTAAATTAGTATAATCACTGGTCAAAAGTAAATCAATGATTTGATCAATCATAAATGAATTAAAGATATATGTAATGTGAATATGGTCAAGCTAAAAATGCATATGATAAAACATTAATTTCTTTTACTTTCTGACCAACACTTACACTAATGCTGGTATATCTGTTAAAACTAATAACATTATGTGATATCTGTCAGTCTGATTCATTTGTGAGGCTCCAACTCAAAGTGTATTTCCAGATATCCAAACTAAGATAATTATGGATTCAGTTTTTAAACTCAAGTGTGTTGAAACAACCTTTCACAGGATCCAAATGTGAGTAATGATAGTGAGAATGTGTTTTTCATTATTGTGTGTGTGTGTGTGTGTGTGTGTGTGTGTGTGTGTGTGTGTGTGTGTGTTTCTGTGCGTGAAAACATACATGAGATAACTGCTTTTCACAGTTAGGGTGACTAAATGTTAAAAGATTCTGTGCCACTTTTGAAAGTCCTTTTCTAGCACAGAGATCCTTACAGGGACCTAGGAACCTTTTGAGGAGTTCAGGATCTCTATCTATCTATCTAGTTTCAGATGTCAGTCCTGGGTCATAGTTCCTGCCCCCTCGAGTCCATGTTCCCTTGAAGCTTACTTGATATATTTAAGTAGGAGCTTCAATAAGATGCCCGGGGATAAATCTTTAAAACATGAGACTTAGTTAGTTGCCTTCTAGTTAGTTGCATTCTTAATTTAAAATTGCATTTGCTCCAAATTTTGGAGAACTTTATATATAAAGGCTGTGCTCTGTTATGACTTTACTCCATGGACAACAGTCAACTATTCTAGATGACAAAAAAGGCAGTGTGTTTAACTTGATCCCCCACCTCTTAATAAAATCCTTAGTGCACCAAGGCACTTGGGAAAATGTAGGTCTTCTATTATGTACGAGATCAGTTTTGTCACACCCAGAGGCACTAAGGGGGAGGTTTCATATACCCAGGTCACAACAACCAACTCACCTGAATGATGAGCAGCAGCAGCTTACTTCTGAGGTGCCTTCCGATTGCAGACCTGCTGATCCTCTCATGACAGCTCCATCACCGTGCAGAGTAACCTCTTTTCAGCCACTTGTGTTTGTGGTCTCTTCTTTTTTTTTTTTTTTTTTTAGTATCTACTACTACTTTAATCCTCCCTTATTCCCTCAGGATCACTCCCTGCTGCCCTCTTACCTAGTTCCCATGGTTAACAGAGAGACACAGAGGGGATAATGTAGCTGGAGCTCACAACCGAGACTACTCATTTCATTGAACTGCTTCTCCGCCTCAGTTTCCTTTAAAGTGTTCGACACAATAGTACAGCAATGATAAGTGTGTGTGCTTGTGTGCTTGTAAGCATCACTGAGTGCACTGATTAATAAAGAGATGTTGAACAGTGACAGAACTGGAAATTAGATGTATTATTTTCTCATGTTGCAGATATAAAATAGTCAACTAATTAAGATTTTTAACACTCCATGGCAAAAAAAAAGGCTAAAATATATTTGTAGGGGTGAGGAGCTTTCTCCCAGTCAATTACATAGCCATCTGGATACATGATTTACAGTCCTATAGAATACGGATACACAGTTTCAATTGGATTTAACGTATAGTTTTGTCTTCAGTGATTGTTCCTCCCGCTGCTGCTTAATTAGGTGAGTACAGTGTTGCTGACATTGGTGATGTTGAGGGAAAGGTGGATAATTAGATGGAAAAACCGACTTAAAATAAGCAACTATTAAATCCTTACGTCTGTTCTGCCTTTGATAAGGCACTGAATTCCAAGCTCCATCAATGGCTCCTGCAGATTATCTGAATTAACTCTCAGTTATTAATAGTAAGTAGCACAAAAGAAGACTGCATAGAAGTCATTTATATTATATTACTATTTTTATATGGACTTAAGTGTTGAATGAATGTCTGGACTACAGGGGATACAAAGTCTTATTTTCATGCATTTGGAGATAAATTAACTTTTCTCAAATTTCAAAAAGCTAAACCTCGACAAATGAAAGGCTTCACAGTCACAGATTGTGTGTGTATATGTGAGTGTGTTTCTGTGCTGGCGGTGCCTTTGTGACTGCTATACTCTCAGGACGGGAATGCGGCAGCTGTGATTTGTAACTGTATCTCTATTTTTCTCTGAGGCTCAGCCTTAGTTTCATTTCATCTGTTTGATATTTGCTTGGCCAGTCACCAAAAAGCATAACTTTGTAAAGCTAATGTGGCGTTCAAATGGGATGATGGTACCTAAAACCAAATACCTTGGTTGTTACCCCAAAGATGTATCTGGTGGATTCATTGTTGAACTTTAGTGAGGTTGTGGCACAAACAAATCTACCGCACAGCCAACCCAAGTAATATTTCCACACACTGTAGCTGAGGAAATTATTGAAAAATAAATCCCAATTCTCACAGTTTAAACTGTAACAAAGACTGTCCAACGAGAAGGGGATAGTTAAATCTCTTCGACTTCATTCAGTTCCATTGTGCATTCCTCTTGCCTGCTCAGCTCTGTTTGAGCAGTCATCCTGGGATTTATCCCCGGGAGGCATTGTCCTCAGTAGCGTCTGTGTAATAGACATAGAAAAACCCACACAAAGAGAAACACAGACAGAAATGAGAAGCTGACTGTGATTGATATTGTTTGTATTACAAACATTCGTGGTCTCCCTTCACGTCTCATTACATTGTTGCCTGTGATGCTTATCATAACGAGGGAATGGCTGTCACCCTGATACAATGATGGGTGTTATGACAGGAGAGGAGAAGAAAACATTCTCCCAAGGCTTTCCAGATGGATGAGGAAAGAGTCATCAACCTGGAGCGGGAAGAAAAGATCCGCCATGCTGCTTTGTCATCACTTTGGTTTTTGTAGCAGAAGAAAAGTGAATCAAAACTGTGGGTGCAGTTAATGTAGTTGTGGTCACAGGTTGAAAAGATGGTGAATAACCCACTTGAAATGTCAATTGAAAGGAGTTGTGCATCTTTTAACTGATAGACTGTCTGTCTAAGTGGGCACCACTGACGTTATTGATTATTCACAGCACAAAGCTAAAACTCCTAAGTTAAACCAGGAGAGAGGCTTGTTGCTCAGAGACCTGAAACCAAAACAAATCTGCATTTACAGCTGAGCCTCTGGAAATGTTACCAAGCTCCTCTGTGACCCCAACTGAATCACTGTTGAGCATTTTTACCGTCTGCATCCAGAGATTGTACAAAAAGCTTCAAGCAATGATTTTAACATAACCGTAAAGGTCCCCTGAGCCTTCCTCAGAAATTTACTGTTGTTATAACAGATCAGGCTTCGGTATCTTAAAGGGTATAGAGATAATGCATTTTTATTTTAACTACAGTGAGCAAATAAATAAAAAGAAAAGAGGAATACTTTTAAATGGAAATGGAAACTACAAGGCAAAATCATACAGTACGACTGACTGAAGCAGATTAACTTTAATGAATATGTGACATTATGTTCTGGTGTGTACAATGAAGGTTTTCTAGTTACCATGTAGAGGGTGTCATTTCCAAGATTGGTGTGACAGTGGTTTTCTTGTTCAGTTCTGCCTCTCTGTGGCTGTTTTATCCGGAATAGTTGTACCTAGTTACAATGATTTTTGACCACCACAATCCTTTTAGATCTGTTTTGGTGTCCACCAACTCCGGAAAAAAATGTTGGCATCACTGGGTTTTAGATGCTTGACTGATTTGGCTGGATGTTAACATATGAAACACAGATTAATGCAAGTTTAAAACCTTATGATTTGATGAAGGGACAGTAGATATTTTCTTTTTTAGCTACAATGTTCCTGACGGTCCTGTTGTGCCTCATAAGGCAATAAATCAGAATGCCCTTTAAAGCCTGAAACAGGATGATCGGTAAAGCATCGCAACAATAAAGCAGATCCACATCTCATCTCTGAAAGGTGAACAATGCTTTGCTCAGCCAATTACAGATATTCTTTTGGACTGGATGGAATCTTTTCCCAGGAGAGGTCAATGGAGTTCATTTGGTTTTAGATTAATGGTCAGAGACAGATTTTCATGAATGAGATAACAGATGATAAGGATTGTGGAGAAGAATAGATATTGTTTGTGTATACCTTGTTCGGTCAAACGGAGGTCTGTCGAACCATTTCTTTCTGTTTTTATCTTGGTCTTCATGTCCCTAGTTAAATTTAATGTGAGCGTCTCAACTAAACAGCTGTGACCTTACAGTATAGTAGTGTGCATGGACCATTGTGTATTATGCACTGTGTGTGTGTGTGTTTACTATGTCTAGGGCAGTGTATTGGAATGACCTGTGAGAGATCTAACAGTCTGTGGTTTTATGGGTCTAATTTCAGCAGGCTGGTGGGAGCCAGTCAGCTCTTTTACAGCTGAAGCTGGTTCCTCTTCTAGCTGAATCACCACTGATCTATCAGACGCATTCTGCAGACCACTATGTTTCACATGATCACGCAGTAAGAAAGGAGAGGGTTAAAGGTGACATTAAGGAGAGGGATGGGACACAGCATAGGACTGAGCAGTAAATTCCCGGTATGTGTCATCCTCTCCTCTGCTTTTATTTCATTTTAGAGTGGAGACACTCCTGCTTTCCTCCAGAGTTTGGGGCTTTAGTGGTCTCTGAGTGACCAGGATGCAGACTGTAATCAGAAGGGATCAGCCGCTAAGACCAGAACAAAGTTCGAATGTGAGTTCGGGTTTTACTCTGAACCTAATGGCTCTCTGTTCTTTCATTGTCCGGTTCCCACTGCTGTTTGAGAAATCGGTGAGTTATTCTTCAGTGATACACCTTCATCTCAAAAGAGTCTGTACTATACCTAGGTTCAACACAAAAGTAATCACATCACACCATGTTTATAATGGTGTAATGTTTAATGTTGTTGTTTATGCAAATCAAGAGATCACTTGAAATCTGTGATGGTAATCAGCAAACCTGGTGTCCAAGAAATTATGTTCACATAAAACTTAATTGCAGCAGCAAATACTATGTGTAGAGAACATAATCCCTGGCAATGTAGCAACGTTTTTCTTTTGTTTTGTTTTGGTTTTTTTTGTTTTGTTAATGAACTTTTATGAATGGCACCACACTTTCCAGGAGGTCTCTAGGTGGGATGGAACACGAACAAAGGGCAGGGCTGTAAAATCAGAGACCAGGGTTCTCATCGACAGTATGTCCGTGTTAGGTTTATGCAACAAAAGCACTTTGATTAAGGTGAACGTTTTCTGTATTAAACAAGACCATGATCTTCCCCTAACCTTAACTAAGTGTTGTGAAAGTCTAAACATGACAACAAAAAAGTTTAATAGTTGTGTAGTCACTACAAGTGGACAACGAACTGCAAGATTGGATGTTTAGTTGGAAAACGAATTATTATCATACTATTGGGCAAAATATACTGAAAGCCTGTCTTCACAGGCATTTGCAGTCACCTGTCTCACAAATCTGAGGGAACAGATATGCTTCTGTCTTTATCAATACAGCTATTGACATAATTTGCATAAGGGCTCACATATTTTTACAAACCAAGCCTATTCCAATTTATGTCTCTGACTACACCAATTGTGTATTTGGCTCTGAATGCTTCCAAAACAAAGGTGATCTACAAAATTACCGTGTCTAATCGTATCCTGTGCTGCTCTGTTAACATGCTGTTTTCACTACACAGCCTACACAGACAAAATGTAACAGTGGTTATTTGATCCAGTCTCAGCTGCACTATAGAGCTTATTGGAAAAGTCCTACTACTGTTCTGAGTCAAACACCAAAAGTGGAGTACTATGTGCCAACATATTGCAGTGGTGTGAAAGGGGATTGAGGTGAGACCCACATCTGCTGAAGATATTTGCTCTTCGATGACTTTATTGGCTCATCAGCCATAAAATGCAAAAGCCTGTTTAAGTGCTAAATAAAACAGCAACATACGAAATAAAATCAGCTATTGCTATCTGTCTTGTTGCTATTCAATTGAAAATAAACCCTTCCTCACTAACATAGGATTGCATTGAAGAGGAATTTGTCATCCTGAGTGACAAATGTTGTTGACAATGAGAGAGGATCTGGAATTTTAAATGATTTTTTGTTTTGTTTTTCATTTCTATTTATGCTGATTGCTCTGTTCTTGCAGAAATGTCAATTAATATGTTTCGTAATAAAAAAAAAAAAAAAAAAACCTTACACTGGTCAAATGGTTCGATAACCTTTATCTGTCCTCTAGTGTGTATGTGTGAGGTTGTGGGTGTGTGTTTCGATCTAATTTCTCAGGCATTTATTGATTACATCAAGGTTCAAATCAAGGCTGTCAGTCAGTACAGATTAAATAATTGATCACTCTATGGATCTCTGGGTATGTAGATAAGTGTATGTGGGTGTTTGGGGGATGGAGGGGTGGCTTTCCTCTTTGCCTCGCCGCTTTCTTTGTTCATGTTATTATTTTCATATGAGGCTGCAGTGACCTCACACACAGATTGTTTCATGGGGAAATGTATATCAGCCTCTGTTTGCACTTGAATTGATTTTCCATTGTCCAATTTGCAAACCTAACAGAAGAGTAATCCTTCTTTGTCCCTCTTTGTACTGATGTCCATGCTTTCCTCCTCAGCAAGGGTGACAATTGTGTTCATGTTTGTGTCTTTGTGTTCGTGTATACGTGTTAGTAGTAAATGGAGGGAGAAATGACCGCCTGTTGACTTTTCCTGCCTTTAATGTTGCTCCCCTTTTCTATAAGCTAAAATGCATCACTGCATTATGCTACAGAAATACATATATATTATACAGTAGCTCACAATTATGAGGGAAACAACTGCTTTGGATTCCTTGTAAATTCAGATATTTCTGTAAATGTAATCACTGCAAACTCTGAAGCTGTCACAGTGAATTTAACATTTTTTTTCCACATTCAAGTGAAAAACAGCCAGGTACATTACTCATACTCCTTCCCACATCATGCAAACTATCCAGTGTAGGAGTTTGGGTATTTTCAAACTGAGGATATTTTGACTTTTCATTTGGATCTACCAGGTCAACCAAGAACACTGTCAAACTCATTATTTTATTATTTAGTTTGTAAAAAATCCGTAGCGATAGTTACTGATGTAAGTTATTTATCTTAAACATGATCACCCCCAGTATTTAGTCTCAATGAATGTAATCAATTCATCAAATAATGTAAATGTTTTCACTGAGTTAATGTGTGTTTTTCATTCACTGGTTGACATCTCTGGTATGAGATTTTTTTTTTTAACTTCTTAAATTCCAATTCGATTTAGTTATGACAAGATACACACAAAAACATCCCTAAAGACTTGCTTGCAACTTTCCCTCCCTCTGACATTTGCTCTCTGTGGCCAAAAAGTCAGAGACAAGAAAGAGTAGAGGATTGTAGAGCAGCTGTAATGAGCTGATCGAGCAAAAGAGCCTCAGAAAAATAACTCGAGGATAGCATCACAAAAATGAAAGAAATATTGTGGAAAGTTGTCAGGGAAAAAGAAGAGATCTTGGTTTTTACTCTAACAAATCTATCTATCTATCTATCTATCTCTCTCTCTATCTATCTATCTGTCTGTCTGTCTAACTGTTTATCAGTCTATCTATCAGTCTCTGTCTGTCTGTCTATCCATCTATCTGTCTGTCTATCCATCTGTCTGTCTATCTGTCTGTCTGTCTATCTATCTGTCTATATATCTATCCACCCTTCCCACAATTTCAAAAAACAAAAAATCCTAAAAAAAATATGTTTTGAAATTTTATACATTGATCTCATTATCTAACTTATTATAATCTCAAAATAATGCAGAAATTGATAGAATGAATAATAATTTACTGTAAAAAAATAAAAGAAACAATAAAAATAGCTTTTACCAATGTTAGTTTGACCATTTATGGTTATTACATTGAGTGACAGTGGTGCATAACAAGGAGTTCATTTTAATTGTGTTCTCATTTATCTCTTCAATAAAAAGAAGCATTTTTCTGAGCTGCAAGGACATTTTTTATTGTAAACTACAGTTAATGGTATCTTCTAGGGGCAGGAATCACAACAGCTTTACAGTAATAGAGGGAAATCAAACGTGGATGAGAACTGGTTGACAAAAATCAGATTATTTTTTTTTACTGCAGTATAGCATTTAATCAAATTGAGTTAATTTGGCCCTCTTTAAACTGAATGACACACACTTATGCAATGCAAATGAACGGATTCAGTTACCATTTTATTCCTTAAATGCAATCACTACCCCTACAAAAACCACAAACTGATTAACCAGTTGGTTGAGTAAGGAGAGGCGTAAGGCCTGCCATATTATCTCCACTCTACATGCCATAATTCAGATTACCATGAAGAGGAGAGGAGAGGAGAGGGATGTGTAGTGAAAGGCAGATTCAGTAATGGGAGGACAGATGTGTGGCAGGTTTCTCCAACAGTGGTTAAGTCTAAGTCATCAATAGCTGTAGCTACTCACACACTGACATACCCACGAAGCTGCAGCATGGAACAGGTGGGCCATTAACAGCTCATAATGTGAGCTCTATACAACCATGTCCTGCTCAGTGCTGCTCGGAAGGGAACAGAAAAATCTGCCCGCTAGAAAACAAGAGGGACAAGAGAGTGGAAAAAAAAGCTAGGTAGGGCTATAGGAACTTGTACAGTACTTGCAGCACTACACTTTACAAGCTGATGTAGCAGTTACTCAGCAGCTTAAAACTATTGCTCCTGATTTTTTCTTTTTTCCTTTATTTCTTACCCGCTTCCTCTCTGTACTTCAACCGAATATGTCATTTTTTTCTTTTCTCTGTGAAATTTTGCACAGTTCTTTCCAGTTCAGACCCCTAAATGTATTCCAACTGTTTGCATAAAATCATAGCTTCCAGCAGCTAATCAGCATTACTGTCTATCTTTATGTGAGTTTAAATTACATGAAAATAAAAATAATATTCTGAAATCTTTGTGATTAAAATGAATGTAGAATATTGGTGGGCCTGGGTCGAGTATAATATACATTACATTGCAATATAAAACTACATTTACTGAGAAATGGATTTTTTTCACATCTGTCCTCACCTTTATTTTTGACTGCTAGTATGATACTGATAGATGTACTGCTCTTACCACTTTTCAGCTCGGTTAACTCAGCCTTCTGGTAACCACAGAAAATGAAAATGGTCAACTCTAAAAATTAGTATGATAAAGTACCCTATCCCAGAAATGCACAAAAAGAAAACTGCATTTACTATAGTACCAGGAAGTCGTAAAATTTAACCCTCAATGATCGAAGCCTTTTAACAGTAGAAGAAAAAAAAAATCCAGCCTGTATTGTTTCTCTTGAATAGAGACACAGTAGCACTAAGAACGACCAAACAAAAAACTTATTCTTGCCATTAAATATTAAATTAATACTCTATTTTGTATGAAGGAAAACCACAATATTTTGGGAAATATGTCATCTTATCCACACTCAGATGAGAAGATGAAAATTTCTCTCTCCAGTACAGAGATTTGTCCAAGAAATTTGTGCCTAGGTTAACATAAATGAACAGGAAAAAGGTTATCCTCCATTAATAGCAGGGGTGAAAGTAGTTTTAAATTCTTGCTGGTACAGAGACCGTGACTGGTTTTTAATGTGGGTTTTGGCAGGCAGCTGCTCTCCCCTCTTTCCAGTATGTGTACCGACACTGAATCTTTTATTGGTACACAGTACCAAACCATATTGATCTACTTTACCCCTGATTACAAGTGGCTTCCAACAATAAAGATATACCTCCTTCTCTACCTTGATGGCCAACAATACATCTGAGAATGACATGGGTTTAGTTCAGAGTTACAAACGTGCTGTGAGCAGCCACTGGACAAGAAACAGTGCATGAGTGAGATAAGAATGGCTAACAGTTGATGAAAAATGAAAACATAAAGATAACATTTTTAATCAGCATTTTAAAGCTATGTTCCCTTTTTTGGCCTAGAACATTAAAAAAGTGCATTTTTTATTAAGCATATTTTTGTTTAATAAATCTTTTTCATATTGTGTCTTTGATTCCCACACAACTCTTCTCTGCAACTTCTATGGAAGCTGCAAACATTTCCATTTCTGTAGTACATAATGCGCTGACTGGACAGAATAGCTGTCTAACCTTCAGAGCCTAAATGGCAGCTTTTCCAGCCAGTTTAGACGGTTTACATGATTACTGTTGCAGGAAAACTTACCTCAGGCACTTTTGTTTTTGTCTTTTTCAGCCTCTCTTTTCTGTTCATTCTTGTTTTTTTTACATTTAGTTTCCCACATTCCATTTTTGCCTCATGCCTCAACTTTTACACACTACTTCTCTTATGTAAATCACACTTTTTGTTTCAAACAGTCAGGCAAAGATGCTGATCTCTCCATCTTTTTATAAAAGACTTTAGAAAGCAGAGTACAATATGAGCAGAGTGGGGGTGAATTAAAGGGGAGTCACATAGAAATTTTTTTTTTAAAAAGGAATGAAGACAGTGCTGTTTTCACAAGCATGAAAAGAGCAAGTTAATTTGACTGACACTACGTAGGTTATAGGTGACTCAAGGTTTTATCTCCTAATTACTAAACATGGGATATGAAAGAATGAAGTCAGAGAATTGGTACGAGCAGATAGAACAAGCTACAGTGCCCGATGCCTTGATTAGTTGAAAGACTTTTTTGGATCTCAGAGGAGAAAGGTGCAAAGTCCAAAACAGTCAAGAAGAAAAAAAAACAAGAAACACCTGAAACTAAGAAAAAGATTTGGAAATAGAGAATATATTTACAGTAACACATGTCACCTATTACTCTGCCTAATTGACAGGCACACTTATCTTTGGCTTCTCTTCACCTAGTAGTACTTCACAGAACTATGTCAGCCAATGCCTTGATATGGATGGAAACAATACTGGCAATATTGGCAAAATTACCCAATCTATAAAAGGATTTGGGCTGTAGTTCCATGATGGTACTGTTCGTGGTTAAACTGGGGAGATGTACATGGTTATTTATACGACCCAAGTAAATTGCATCACAAAAGAAAACTGAGAAACGTCTGGTACATGCAACAGAAATACAGACCTACAGTTAACCAAGGTCGGTCGGGGTGATATAAAGACTAAACTAATGGTTTTTCTTTCAAACATCAGCAGAGTTTTACTGAGCTAGCAATGATAAATGGAAAGAAGAGATTAGTTGAATGTAACCCATTGTGCTTTATGGCAAACAGTGTGATCCCCATACTGTATGTTACCAATAATATATCTAGCTATGAGAATAACCCCCCAAACTATTTATCATGCCATGTGTCTAACTCTCAGTATAGCCATATTTCCATTTGTCATGCAAAAAGCTTCCTCTGACAAAAATTTTCACAGTGAAAGGGACTAGTTTAGCAGTGTCATGGCATGATGGTCCACAGCTCAGAAATTAGTTTTTACAACGAATAATGTGAATTTTATGAATGGTGACATTTCTTCACTTGACTGTAAGCAGAAAAAAATGCATTTGCTTAGCAAATATTGGCTATGATAGAAAAAAAAAAACAAACTAACAAGGTGTGAATATTAATGTCTGCGGTTGTCTGTCATGTGACCAGTAACAAAGGCATGCTAAGATATTAGGCTATAGCATTAGGCTCAGGGTAAAAGGCACTGAGAAAAGCTCAAGTTTAATTGTGCGTGCGTGTGTGTGTGTGTGTGTGTGGGGGTGTGTGTGTTTGTGTGTGTTTGTGTGTGTGTGCGTGCATGTGTGTGTTTGTGTGTGTGAGAGAGAGAGAGGTGCGTGTGTTTCCAATCTCATTTATTTCTTTATATGCATGGTATTCTGCTTTTCTGTCCCTCAACTAAACTTTCTCCCATCTACTCTTCATCCCCCCTTTACCTGTATTTCTACATTTGAAGCCTCAGATAAAATCAGCCTGACTATCCTTCCCATGTGAAAATCCACTTGTGATTTCTAATCCAACCTTTTTCTCATCTCTTCTCATTTCTTGCTTATACTCTCTACTCAATGATCATCCCTCTACAACATCTGTTTCTGTGTTCTCAGATCTTTCCTATCTTCCCCTCCATGTTTTACATGTTATCCACCTTGTTTATTCTCAGACTGGACATTACTGAGACAAAGTGAAACAAGAGGAAAAAGCCCATGTGTCCAGTTAAGAAAGAGGGAAGTCCTCCCTAAGGCAGCAGTGTTAAATCTTAAGACTGTCCAGGCCTTTTGCCTTTTTTTATACTACAGAATTCATGTCAGGATACTATATGATGAGACTTATCCTTATATAAATTCTAACTGTATGCAAAATAGAAATCATATACAAGATGACTGCTGAAAGCAAAAACCTTCTTGGACAATTACTGTAGTTAGATGCTAACTAAATGTCTTTAAGCAATCCTTACCCTGTCTTCTGCACTGTGTATGAAAGTCTGTGTGTGCTTTTACACAAATTATCAGAAACACTATTGAAACTGGCCCATCGAAACACACAGAGAATCCAGGTTCTAATGATAATTCAAATATTGGCTGTGCGTCATTATACCTTTAATACAACCCCCCCCCAACCCACACACAGACACACACACACACACACACAAACTTATCTTAATTAAACAAATTGAGAAATGGTTTTTTTTTTGGTTTGGGTTTTTTTTATCACCCAGGTCCTCTTGGAATAACCACTCAAACTTAAATGATTCCTACTTTAGTGCCAGTGAGAATCCATCTTAATCGGTCTGACTTCGTCACTGATTAACACAGAATCTGCCAGCACAGACTAACAATACTTCCGTTCCATCATTTAAAGGATGGATTCAATATATTCCATCACATTTCTGTCTACAACCCCTGTTTGGATTTGTGATCAAGAGAAAATCTTTTACAAATTAAAGAGGTGATGCAAAACATGATCCTTTGACAATAATATGTTTTAAATGTTTCATTATTTCATGTTTTAGTTTAGTTGATTATAATCTGCTCAGGTGTTGACTGTGGTGTTGAAACCCTCAATTAAAGGCCCCCAATCCCAAAGTCCCACAGATGCCTATCCTTACAAATCTCAATTTTAACCAGTGTTAATGACATTATACAAGTTTAAAAGGAAATGGGCCAAAACTCGTCTGAATGCTCTCGGCTTTAATCTGAATTCAATTCAGCGCAGCAGTTAAAACACAATCATATTTTATACAGTCATACCCATAATGGTTAAATGACTTAAGACCTTGGAGTCAATGAACAAAAAATGAAAGGAAAGAAGAGAGCAAAGAAAAAAATAGAGAAAAACCAGAAACCAGTAAAAGAGGGGGATAGGAAGGATTGAAAAAGGGCACCTCAGGGAAAGTCTAATTGGTTTTCATCACCCATGTCAAACTAATGAATTTGTTAACACACACTTCACAGAGCAGGAACTTTAGAGGTGAATAGGTGAACAAGTAGTTTACAATAAATCAAAATTCTTTCACATATTTATATGCAGACAGGAAGAATAAAGGAAATGCATAACGTCTTGACAGCATAGTCATAAAACATAAACTCACTTTTACTGCGCCACAGAAGGAATATAAAACCAACTGAATCAGCAAAGATACAAATGTCAAATACATCGTGGCCTTAATCTCGTCTTTATCTTATTGTCCTCTCTACTATTCACTTTTGAACATTTCCTGTTGGTCACTTTGCATTTGTCTGTTCAAGCTATTTCTCTTTGCATCTCATACACAGGTCACATTTTGATCACTGACTCAAATATCTGCTTCAGTTCTAGTTGGGATCCTTACTCTAAACCTTTCCTCTCATCCCTGTTTGTTGGTTTTTGTCTGGATTCTTTTTTTCTTTGACAACAATGACAACTGTGAGAGAGAGAGAGAGAGAGAGAAATGCAGGCTGGATTTCTCAACAGTGTACATGAAATTCTTCCTCCTGCAGAGATAGGAGAGAGCATGTACATGAAGCTCTGGGCTATGTAAAGATTGAAACACATTGCACTCCTCTGCCCTGCTTTTCCATCATTCTTCTACGCTCAGTGGCCAGTTTATGAGGAATGCATTCTGTAGCAGTCTAATAACACAGCAATGCAATAAATCCATCCATCATGATGGCTATGTTTGTTTTTGTTTAAGCCGTTTTGTCCACCCCATTTATTTCAATGAAGGTAGACTACACAGTATACCATTCAACATCAGCACAAACTACAGCCTTCAAAATCACTGGCTACAATGAGAAAAAAAATGAGAAGGACTTGAGGTTGCATTTTGCTCAAGTCCAAATTAACAAAGCTCATTAACCACATCTGAAACAAACCTTGCCTTATATTAATCGTGTAGTCAATAATATTGCTTTACATTTGCTAGCATTATGTAGTTTAGAAAACATCCCATGAATCACATGTTTATTGCATGATTATCTGAAGGCAGTAAGGATTCTGCAACAGGCTTGTTGCATGTTCAGGATGGTAGATTGCAGTGGCTCTGTTGTTCTGAGAGGTTTAATGCACTCCTTAGTAATACTTATTAAGCAGGGGGCAATAATCTTTTTTGAGGGATAAGCTCTCTCAGCTCCCTCAACCACTCGAACTTCCTCCTAAAATGTTATTTCTCATTGTTGATTTAATATTTCAGATTCATTCATTCAAGAGTGTTTTGCTGAAATGCAAAGAGGATCCTGTCTTCATTTTACATCTGTAGGTTTGCTGAATTGTTAAGTTTAGGGGAATAATGTTATGCTACAGGTGATACTGTATGTCAACTCATGTTGGACATACATGTCATACATGACTAAAGCTTTTATTTATTGGTTGCATGCTAATAGTTTTATTCCTTTTATTTGTAGCTGTTTGCCAAAGTTATGTAAAGTTATTTTTGTTTATCTTGTCATTCAAACGGTAGACAAATGGAAGGTGTTTACCTACAATTATACAGCATTTCACCACTCTGCCTTGTCTTATTTAGTAAACTTTATTCAACCTTTCACTTTGGGTTTATGTATTCGGGGGAGGTTGAAAATAAAGACGCTTGCACGTTTGTATTCAAGCATCGAGAAAAGAGGAAGTGATTTAAGAAGCTCAGCCTTGCAGAAGCAAGTGGTTACCCAAAATAGACTGCTCTCTCTGCATACCAATTTGCCTTTTTGTTTCACTTGTGTTTTGTGAAATGAGGCTACAATGTGAAGAGCCTGTATGAAGTATCTAGACCAAGGTTTAAGCCCATGTATTGTATTTCTGACTATAGCTTTCTTTACACCTATAAGAAAGATAAGAAAGAAAATTTGTCAAATTCACTAAGGAGAGAGAAAAATAATTTAAATTTAAGTTACTGATTGCAACAGTTAAACCTATGTCCTCTTTAAGGTCCATGCCTTATGTAGGATGAAACATTTGATGTTTAGAGTTCAATTCTTCTTTTTCCAAGCAACAGAGGATAAGGAGAAATCTAAAACTGGTCCAACTGATAGAGGTAATATTACATGGAACAGGTTTTTTGCTGTAGTTTGTTTTTGTCTTTGGTTTACATATTTTCTAGACATCTGAGTAAATGTTTCTAAATAGGCTATAGAGTCTTTGCTTCATTGTAGTATCTAGCTGTATATGGCATACGGAGTAAGCCCCCTCAGTGGAATGAAATCTAGATTGTTTTTTCTCTCGTTTATAAGTATCCTGTTGTTCTCAGTGGGATCAAAACATCGTTTGTCTGAGGACATTCAAGTCCTCAGAGCCATCTTCTGCTTGTTGCAGTTTGTAGACTGCACCTTGATACACTAGTGTTGAATATTTTTACCTGCACACTTAACTCAATTTTAATAATCAGTTTTATTCTTGCCGTTTGTGTTGTGTGAGCTTACATGTAGTGAGGACACGAGACTGTTTATTATAGGCATATTGAAAGGGCTTGCTTCCCTTGGGGTGACAAAATTCAAGTCACCACACCATACACTATTATAGTTAATGCACTTGTGTCTGCTGTGAAAACAGTAACAGATCTTAAATCTGGGAAACAGAAGTAGATTATAGCTAGTAGGACTTCAGAAACCAATGGACAGGTAAATCTACGATACTAAACTACTGCGTGCCTCTAATTTTGTCTCCATATTATCTTTTTAAGATGACGGTTGTTCTGGAAGTATTTTTTTAGCTGTCACTCACCAACAGAAATGAATGCAACAGAATTTTCAGCTTAGGGATTGATTTTTTTTTTTTAATACACCTCGGGAGTCGTTTATTTTTTATGTAAACAGTCATGCCTCTTTGACTTCATATCCGAGGCATTTAATAATGAAGTTGCTCATTTCCCTTAATTTTTAAATAAGATATGGTTTCATTTTCAAAAAATACATTTATTCTTAAATGTAATTAATATCATTGCACAGTTTTTCTCATTGTAATTAGCTTGACCTCTGGCTCTTCCGCCACCTGACACAAATATGTGAATTCTATATGAGGTCAACACTCTCTGAACATTGTGATAAGATCAGATTGTAATGTGGGTGGCAATTCAATATTAAGTGTTGTTTCACTTCTCAAGACAGAGCAGAACCCCCTTCACTGATTTTAGCTTATACTTTTGGGTATGTACAGTATCTGTAACTTTGATTTATGTGTCATGTGTCAACAAAGAAGGGGCAAAAAAGAGCATACTGCCAAAGAATGGCTACATTAAAAAATGAAACAAAGAAAAACCAACAACAGAAAATGCTGTTTTTGGCAAAAAGGGAGACAAATTTTTTATAAAACACATCACTTTAGAGCAGGTTATTGAAAGGTTCCTGAGCAAACCCTGACTGGCTACTTTAGTCACTCCAAGATATTTCAAGTAGTATCTTTAATCAATTTTTATCAAATTATTGATTAAATTTCTATATTAAAGGTAGCATAAATTACATACAATCTCTTTTCCTTTCTACATTCTTTGTTTATATAATTATTCTTTATTCTGTAACTTAATCATTCATCTGCTTATTATTAAACATAGGGAGTTCATGAGCTGACCCACAGGATCACATCCCTTGACAAAACCACTTTATTCAACCCCGACAAACGTGGTGCAAATTCGAAGTCAGCGAGTCGAAGCGAAAGTGACCAATCACAGTTCCTCTCATCCCCTTTAATGAACCAGGGAGAGAGAAACTGCAGTGCGTATGAGAAAAAGGTTTATGGCAAGAATATTCCCAGGGCAGCTCTGCATTGGGAGCGGCCATTCATTTAATCTTGGCACATGAAGGAATTTTTGGAAACAGGAAATCACCAAGAAGGCACCAAAACAAAAAAATGTGTACTGCAGAAGAAAATTGCATAATAGCTGTGTTTCTGTGGTACTTTTGGTCCCTAAATTCTGACATACAGGGAAAAACAATGTAGGCCTTATTTTAAGTATTGAAATTACCTGGATCCAATTAACCTGGTTTGCACTGAACGTGGAGGAGCAGCACAGTATATGTCCTGTTTACTGTTAATGCTGATCATGCAGTGCAGTGCAAGTTTCATACTAATTTTGACATGAAGTTGTGCTTTCTTTTCGACCTGCTCTGACCAACCCTTATGGCAAACACAAAACTAAGCCAATTTTCCCGGCATTATTCAGCACAGGTACACAAACACATGCCATCTTACGACCAAAAGTTTTTTGGTAGATGTAGGACCTCTCAGCGACACGGGCCGTTCTAATGCAAGTGTTGTTTTTAACAGATACCCAGAGATCTTGGATTAATCTGCGAGATTGAAATCCTCAAAGCGACAGGTCATCCTCATATTGTCAGCGGCAAAAACTCCTTTGACTATAAGTTTCATGCTCCTTTGAATTTGTTGTTAAATGTACATAGTTTGCACATAACGATGTTGTGATAGAAGGAATAGGACAAAACCTAACTTTAGAAGAAATTTATTAGAATAGAGGGCGGACATCACCAGAGTAATAGCTGCTGTTCTATTACTGTAGCGTCTGTAGCTTGAAGCCATCTCTCATTGACCATGACTCTCAACATTCTAAGGTAAACGAGTACCTACTACATGACCTACTATTAGAAGTTGAAATCTTTGTAATCCTCACAAAGTTTGAAAATTGTTATGCAAGTATAAAAAAAGTATGGAAAATTGATGTTGAATGGTGTTGATTAAAGAGAGCTGAAGATGAATTTATGTGGACAATGGAAGAATATTAGAAAAAATCCCTTTCAACAAATTGTACAACCTGCTGCTGAGTTAAGTTATGTTAGTAGAATTTTAAGGATTTGCTTTGTTATAAATGTCAACTTCATTCAAAAAAAAAAAAAATATAGCTATACAAACACACACGCACACACACACACACAAACACACACACACACACACATGTATACACATACACATACACTATATATATATATATATATATATATATATATATATATATATATATATATATATATATATGTGTATATGTGTGTGTGTGTGTATGTATATACACGTGCAAATATACATTTATGTTACTATATTAATACTAGGTATGATGTATTTGGCTTTTTCCCCTGTTTCAAAAGGCACTCAGTTAACCACTAATCCAGGTCTGTAGTAAACTAAACCAAAAAATGATCCGGCATCAGAATTCGTCACAGAAGAGACCTGAAGGGCAAAAAAAGTTTTAACCGAACTGACAAATTTTCATAAGCCAACATTCTACAGTTTTTTTAAGCGTGATTTGAGAGATGGTCATCTGTAAACATTTAGCTCTTTGACATCTCAAGCCCTTCCACAGTCTTACCTTTGGCTGTTTTCTTGTTTCTTTGTTCCTTCTGTAGAAAAGCAGCAACAAAACCTAGACATTCATTTTATTAACCCTGCAACTACACAGAAAATAAGATTTTTTGTTGTGTTGTTGATGATTAATTTTCTACCAACTGACTAATCAATTATTCAACTAATTATGTCAGCTCTAATCTGAAGTAATAACTACTTGGTATGGATTGTTATTGCTACGAATGAATCATGGTGTAAGTAAACCAGAAGAAGCCGACAGCCATAAAGTCAGATTTTGAACTTTTAAAAACCTGAACCGAAAATACTGCAAAGTCACCTTGTCACATTTCAGCTCAACAAGAAATGAAGTGGACAGACAATACACCAAAGAATCAATACACCCACAAATACAGACTTGTATGTGCAGTACAAACTAAACAATCCCACAGAACAGGTCTTTTTTTCACTCTGTGTGTATTTGAGGCTGTGAGAGGGAGAGGGATGCATTAATTCAGTGACGCTAATCTGGGCCCAGTTTCTCAAATCACGTAGTGATTTGTAATTATTATACAACTTCCATGTAGTCTTCATTGCAAAAGGAGCACGTTAGTTGGGCATCAGCTGTTGCTTCAGTCCACAATCTGTGTCTACACAGGATGCGATCAGGGACAGAAATGAGTGGAAGTTTTGTTTTGTTTTGTCAAATCTGTTGTGACAAAGTTTCATGCTCATCTGAATTTTTTATTAAGGATACAAAAATAGTATGAAAATAATAATGCTATGATACAAATGATGGTTGTCAACATACTGTAATTTTAAAACTAATTTATTACAGAACAGAGGGCTGATGTAGTGACCTCACCTCTGTAATAGCTGTTGTTCAGTAACTGTAGCTTCTGTAGCTCAGAGCTGTCTGTCAGTGACTATAACCCTTGACATTCTATTATAAATGACTATCTACTACAATATTTACTAACAGAGGTTGAAGGTTTTGTGATCTTAAGAAACTTAAAAAAGTGTTTTGTAAGTATACAAAAAAATACCTGTGTTTTGGCAGGACTCACTGCCACACACAAAATCACAGCAGTCACCAGCACAAAATGGAACAAAATGGAATGGAACTTGGAGCATAAAAGTACAATGATGTTGAAAATTACAGCTTGCATGAAGCATATTCGGTGAAAGGAGTTTTATGTTGCAAGTGAGCGCAAAGCTACAGCTATAAAATACGAAATCACTGCACCTCTTGTTCAGCAGGTCAGTTTACTTTGTGTCCTGTTCTGTCAAAAATCTGCACTACATACAAATGCAAATCTTCATCAACATCAAATTTATCAAAAGTCTCTTTTTTAACTACTACTACTAAAAAAATAAAGCAACAACAATAACAACAACAATAATATGTCTATTCTTATTCTTATTCTTATTTTTAGTGACATTTGGTCAGCTGGATGGATGCTCTATGAGCTCGACAACAAGTGGTAAGTTGACTTAAGGTTTGAATGTCAATCAAAAAATATTTGTATACAAAACGTAATGAGATTAAAAATACCAAGACAGCTAGACTATATGTTTTCATTTAAACATCATATTAGCATACATAAAGAATATTCCATTGCAGAGATATGGTGTGTTGGCATAAGACCGATCCTCAATATATTGTGAAACCAAGTTTCATATGAATAAGGAAAATACACACAGAAGGCTACTTCTCTGAAATGTGTGTGTGGTGTACACAAAAGCTTCAGTTTGATTTTCATAGTAATGAAGCTGTTTCTAACAAATCAAATATGGCAGTTCTTTGAGAGTAAATAGCCGAATTCAATAAAAACAATAGTTGGTAATTATTCGTTTTGGCTGGGTGACCTTTCTGTGGCCTTTCTCTACATTGTTTGGGGCAATAATATGATATCTGAAAAGACAAAAAATTGGTAATGTTTTATTTCCATTATTGAATAATGTCTTCTAGCAATAAATCTCCTACAGTTCTCACTAGAGACCACATTCAGGTCCACAATAACTGATGGTCCTTACCCAGCTCTCCATGCAGTCCTCCACTGCACCATTTTTTTACATACAGATCCTGGATGTGGATACTACCGAAGAGGAATGTAGCTTTTAAAATAGAATTTGTGCCTTGCTTGATCAGCTGGAACTTTAAAAAGCAGCTTACAGTAAAACCAGCAGTGTTTCACGTCTGACAATTCTCAGCATCACTGAAGAGTTTGGTTGGGTGTGGTCAGAGGTGTGCTTTAGTGCACCTGTAACCACCACTCCCGACAGCGATGGTAATGTAAATATCATCAATGTCATCAACAAGTCCTCTGATCAAAAAGCTGCTTGAAGAATTGTTAAAGAGTTTGAACAGAAAAAGAACACAGTTGCCACCAGGAGCTAGGCAAACGCTTACTAAGCATCAGCAGCAGATGTGCCAAGCCACATCTGCTGCTTGACGTTAAGGATAGCAAATTCAAAATAGGGAGAATGTTTGGCCTCAGTGCAGGGAAGGGCATATATTGCATTTTGATCTGGTTCAACAAACTGTAAAGGTGAACTTCAGCGATGCCACAGAGGCTGCCATGGCAGTAAAATTCGCAAATGTAGCAAGAGGAGTGCTTTCTGGTTTACATTTGAAAGCAGTAAATGTCTTTTCTATTGCCATGAATGCCAAAGAGATACAACGCATTAGACAGCCACAAGCAGCAGGCAGGGATGCTGCTCTAGAGTATGAGGATGACGAAAATTCAAAACTGCTCCAGGCAAATGCTACTGGCAAACCTGTGATCATGAGATATGTCCATTCAATCAGGGAGGAGGCAGAAAACTTGCAGGATGTTCTGGATAAGCTCCAAAGCATCACCTACTCCCTTGAATGATGTAACCCAAAGGTTCCATTGAATAAAATCAGCTGCACATTCATTTTGGAGCTAAGCCAAGAAGACAGTTGTGCTGCCGCTTAGTGTTTGTGCCATGCTGCACCCCCCCCCCCCCCCATCCCCTACACAACCCCACCGAAGCAGTTCATCAGTTCCCATTACACTGTTGCTCTGCACACTGCACTCTAATGACATTGAGCCATACACTTGACTTTTTGGTATAATAATTCTATTCATGGTAGCACTCATTCTTAGTACATATTGTTTTTTTTCCTTTCCTGTCTTTTTTCCATTATTTTGCACATTAAAGTAACACACCGCGAGAGCCCCTATGCATAGGATTTGAAACATTCTTACTTTGATGAATTCTGTTGGCACACCACAATCCAGGTGGATACACCATCTAATCTGTGCTTCCCCTGGAATGAAAGGATTCACAGTCACAAATTTTCCCGAGGCCTGTCTGATCTTTGAACAGACCATAACTTATGCTGTTATTTTAATTTAAATGACAGACGCACAAAGGGGTTTCAACTACATTCAAACATGTTTTACTATTTTCATCTAAGCAGTTATAGATCATTTTGAATAAACATAGGGAGCTTGTGATCATCATGTGAATGCATTTATAATACACATCAATATCGAATACATATATTCTGATTAAAATACATGCCAGTTATCTCTGGCATTCAGTTCAGAGCTTGGTGTCTCGGTGACTCAAGAAGTTCTGGGTTGAAAACTGTCAGCTGGCTGAAGCCTTTCTGAGTGTAATTTACATGTGTGCAAATTGTGCGCATTTGAATGTGTTTTTGAAGAATTTCAAATCAAAGAGAGACAGACAAGGTTATCATATTCAACAAGGGCTTGTATAAAATTTGACAGACCTATGTGCCTCTGCCAACAAGAGTGGCACAGTGCCCGGTGCAGTTTGCCACTGACCTGGTCCTTGGATGCAGACAGTACAGAATGCTGTCATCCTTGACAATATAATTGCAGCGAGCCTCTGGTTTGTCACTAGCACACACTTTATACACTTATTCAGCCACATAAGCCCTCAGCACTTAACAGAAAGCAAAGTAAGTCCTAGAGATCTCACTTTCACTGGAGAATAGCACACACTTGAGCTAACGATACACGTGCACCATGGCATACCATCAATTAATCAAGAAAATAAGGACAAATTTCTTCATCACATGAATGTTACAGGCTGTCTTTTCTAATAAGTCAGTTGTGGATTTAATGCTATAATTTAATAGAAATAAATTCACTCCAACTACATGCACATATTTCATTTGGAGGAGAGCCATTTCGCCACAGAAACTACCTCATTTCTCACTTGTGTGCAAGAAAATGTTTAAATGTGGGACTAATCTAAATTCTTAAAAATAACTAAACAAAGCATTTATATCAAATGCTAGAGTGCATAATTACACCCGAGAGAATTCATAATATCGTTTACCTTGTATTAGGAATATCACATGTATTTTGTGTATTAAGCAAAACTGTTTGGCATGTACTACAAAGTAATTCGGACAAATCACATGTGCTCTCAAATGAGTTTACAGTTGAACAACAGGACATTGTTCACCTCGTTGACGTTACAAAAGCTTTTATTAAAGTGTGTCATAATCATCTTTCCGCAAATTTGGTTCTGTCACATTTGAAGAGACTCTTTCAAAGGTACAGCACCAGCAGTCATTAAATGAGGGTGTAAACCTGACTTTAATTTTAAGACATCCCTACTGGCTTCATGCAGAAAAGTTTCAAATTAGGAATGACTCCATATGATGGTGTGGTGTTGGCCATCAGAACCACCACTGCCAGGCAGAGCTCAGCCTGTCTGAGCATTTGACAATGGAAAACATATATACAAAATCACTCTTTAGCTTTTATTTTAGAAGAGGGTTGCTGTCCAGATTCAGTGTGTGGATCTCCAAAAAAATCATCTACGTACACCTTTCTTTTTGAAGTCCCAAGTATGATTTTAAATTTATGTCATCTAAATTCAAAACCATAGTCATCTTTCTAGCAGAGGCCTTGGGTTTTGGCTTAGATTTATCTTAGTTTTATTGGTGCCAGGTCACTGTCTAAAATCTGACTGACTTCAAGAGATGCCAATGATAATGGGTAGTTGGCTTCTGCTTCAACTCAATACCGTTTATGACATGATGATTGGGTAATATATGGTGAGTTCTTTATATTAGTGTTCAAAAAATTAGTTCAAATTAAATGAATATTAATTAGTGCCATGTTACTGTTTTTAATACCATCCTACCCACTACACCAAAGGACATCTGCTCAGTGTGTATTACTGATGCACACAGTTTAATATCAAAACAACTGTGCCTATAAGTCAACTCAAAACCACGAAATGGAACAACTGAAATATAACTGACATAAGTATTCAGATGCTTTGCTATGACACTTGAAATTTAATTCAGGTGCCTCCCAAATTTTCTTGATCATCTTTGAGTTTTGTTTTTTTTAAACCTCGACTTGAGTCCACCCGTTCCAGAAGGACAACCATCACCACAACACTCCACTGATGCAGCAACATAATGAAATGTGACAAAAGGAATGTGGTCTGAATACTTTCAAAAATGCACTATTAATAATATGAAATGTACATTTCAGCATTGGGAATTTTTACCTTCTCTTACAAATGACCAAAATCAAATTAGTTAACCATTATCTCAATGCATAGTATCTCAGACATTCTGACAATCCCTCTGGCTTTTCACACTGTTGGTTGTTTGATCCTTGTTTTGGTTTCACAGTTGTTTAATGAGACACAATAAACAGTTAAAGCTAAACTGAAGGGAGTCAAATCCTGAACTTTATTTTTCCAGCAATTCGGAACAGCTGCCATGTCATGCAGATTTCATGTGTGAGTGTGACAAACCTCAGCTGTGTGATTCAATTATATATCATAATAGGGCGAGGGCCCCTTACACAGTCATAATTAAGCAGATGGCTTTGATACCTGTATGTAAAAGTCGTGATTAAATTTGATTTTGAAATCCTTCTCAAATCTGCTTCTGTAATGCAGTTTTTATGCGTAGTCCCAACCTGCAGAATGTAGAAAAGAAGGTATGCTTTTCTCTTATCTATTTGTGTTAAATGTTTCATGTTACAAGCATGACTCTTTGTGTAGTTTTTTAGGCATTATATTTCACACACATCTGACTTAGCCTTTGTACCTGCCATGTTCAACAGGACTACTGATCCAGAGACCACTGCCTGATGCCCGCTTCATTGCAATCTCTGGTTCTTTTTCAATCATTATCTAATCTGTGCTAGAAGCTCGATTGTCTTTCTATTGCTGCCGTTTCCCTGCTTTCTCCCACCTCTTCAAGCTTTTTTTTGTTTTTTGCCCTCTCCTGCGTCTACCTGCATGTACATTTCGGCTTTTAGCCTCGTGTGAAATGGCACAGTGTTCAGAGTCAATAAGTCGCTTTGAACTCTTTCTCCTTGGACACCTTCCAGTGGCACAGAGAGAATGGTCCGTATTATGTTGTTCATATTTTTTTTCTTTTTTAAACTGACATCTTTGTTATTTTTTATTCTAACCCCCCTTATTTCAGATTTTTTAAATTCTTTTTTTCCGTCCTCTTCATTGTGTATGATAGACAGGCAAAGTGAATTCTGCTGAGGAAAACAACTGGCTTCATCTAAAAATGGAAAACTTACATGAATTGTTTGCCTTGTGAATGAAAGTAGACAGTCCTTCTCCTTCGTTGTGAGATAACAATGTCTTCTTACATCTTTTATCATTTCATGAGTTTTGCAGCGGAGATAATGTGGTTTAAACTTGTACATTAATGAACATATGTCAGTCATCCACATAATGACTGAGAGAGGGAGATAATGTAAAGACTGACATTGTTTGTGTTTTCTCATGCCGTTTAACTTGCATCATGATGGATGCCGAATCTTACCTGAATTTTATTATTTGTAATATTACATTATCAATATTTTATATTCTAATGCAGCTATTTGAGGAAGTTTTCTAGCTGAGAGGGTTCCTTGTGCTTTTCTTGTTCTTGCCCCTTTTAGTCACGTGTGTAAACACTTAATATCTTGTAAATTAATTAATAAATAGCAGAGATTTACCATTTTTAGTGTTAGTGAACTGTTACTTAAATTGTTCATAGTTTAATGACTTCCTATTTATTTCATCTGCCAAGGAGTTTATGTTTTTCCCCATGAAGGATTGTGCAAAAATTATCGCATTGCAGTGAACTTAATGGAGGGATTGGGCATGCACCAGGGAAGAACCAATTAAATTTTGGGGCAGACTGGATCATTTACCATGAATTTGAATTTTATTTTTTGAAAGCTGTTGTATGTTGTTTGACATTGGCCTTGGCAAAGGTATGTGCTCTGCTGAGTGCCATTCTAGTTTTGAAAAGTATTTAACTCGAGATCTCTTTGCTGACAAGTCTCTCAAATAAATAATTCACTTGGAAATCTTCCTTTCCCACCTGTATCACTTATTAAGGCTTTAGAAATAAAAATTTACAATGTGATTCATAGAAGGGTTCTCAGATGGCAAATTGAAAATAATTAAATCTGCAAACAAATATTCATTACATATCTGTAGCATGGGTGAGATGGTATCCCATCAAAATGTTTAGAGATTTAGGGACTATTTAGGAAGAGTTCAAATTAAACCACTAAGACTCATGGACGCTATAATATTGGGACTCATTTATATTACCAAACTTACAAAAATCACAGGAGAAAAAAGCCAACAGACGGGGTTTTATTCTTTAAGAAGCTACTGCTGGGATTAATGTTGCTTGTGTACGGCTATAGAACCTAAGGTTCATACTTGCAGAAAAAGCATAGCAATCTTTGTCTAATATGTCTATGGGCAGGTTCCATTGTCAAGGTCATTGTAGGAAGTGAAAGTCTTAAAGAAACTGCTGCTCTTGGGAAATGTAGGCCAATTCATGCTTTAGCTAACATCTCCACCTCCTTTCTCCTGTCATCTGTCTGTACTAGTTTATCTCCTCTCCTTTTATCAGTCCACATAGCTTTTCAACTTGTTCTGTAAGCCAAATACTTTTTATCCATAAAATATAAATTTGTGGAACCATTTTAGATTTCAAGTACTTTTGTGCAATTTACATGCAACTTTTCAGCAACTGTATGGTACCTGATAAAAACCCATCATGTTTTTCCTGTCCAGCTGTATCTACTTACCTTTGCTGCCTAAAATCTTCAGTTTCTCTTTACCTTGCCTACCCTATCATGCTCCTCTCCTACCCACCTCTTACTTCTTTTAAGCTTACTCTCCCTATCTGTTGTTGTCGCTCCTTTGCTGCAGCCCCCTGACTTTCCCCTTATGTCATTTTTATTATGATAAAAGGACCAAGGACTCTCAGCCTAACAGTAAAAGTGCCTCTTCTCTCATCAACATTCTCTCTCAGATATCTCTTAACAATACCTCATCCACTCGGAGAGCAGAAAGCAGAGACAAATTTAAGCGTCAGGGATGATGATGGTTTAAAGGACAGCGAGGAGCAGAAAGGGGATCATAGTTCTGTTACAGTATTCCCAAGGAAGGGCCAGAGAAGTAGAGGAAGAAGAATAAATAGGACCAGTGGGGTCAGAGAGCCTTCCAGTGGTGTGTGTGATAACCAATGATGAAAGCCCAAATCAATGCAAATCCAATGGAGGGGTTCAGTTCACTTGTATAGTAATGAGTCCCTCTGGCCCAGCGTGAAATCACTTGTAGGCTCACTAACAAGCTGTTACCCTATGAAGTAGGCAAAGACAGATCTAAATTTATTTCATCATCTTCGATTATATACACACACGACCTTGACCCTTTATACTCCAGATCCTATTAGTGGAAAGTGCTCTATAAGAGTTGACAGGCCAGATCCAATGACTTCTTCCTCATTCTTCTCCCATCCTCCCACCCCCCCTGGCCTTTCGTTCTGGACAGTTCTTTTTTATTTCATGTCATGACTATTTTTCCAAACCGTTTCCCCCCAGTTGCTCTCTGGTGCTTTCTCTCAAAGTTTATGCCTCACTCTCATCTCACACATTCTGGCCTCATTTTTCATTCTGACTCTGCCTCTCATTAGGGCCTCTATCTTTCTTGTCCACTCGTCTCTTTCTTTTTTCTTTAGCCAGTTTCTATCTCTCCTCTCCCTTGCACTTCATCCCCGCCCATTTTTGCTGTTTATCCTCTGCCTATCCCCAGTGCCATTCTTTTTCTGAACCTTCTCCCACACTCTCCTCCTCTCCGTTTTTCATTCTTCTATTTTCATGCTGCATTAAGTCAGCAAGCAATGTATAGAAACTGTAATAACAGAGAGAGAGAGGAAGGGACGTGGAGAGAGACTAAGGGAGACACCCACAGAGATTCTCTGAAATTTCCTGTGTGCTGACACTGACGAGAGGAGGTCATCTATCTCCTTGGTTTTCTCTCTTGCCTCCTTTCTCCCCAGACAGCTAATTCAGTATTTTGAGAACAGGAGAGAGCAGTATTCCTTTGTCAACAAATTTCATTAAGCAACATTAGCAGTGGTATCATAGGGGTGACAGGGAGGAAATGATGGATTCAGATTACAGTATAGAAAATAAAAGTGCTGACAAAGCAAAATGGCTAATATGTGTGTGTGTGTGTGTGTGTGTGTGTGTGTGTGTGTCTGTGTGTGTGTGTGTGTGTGTGTGTCTGTGTGTGTCTGTGTGTGTCTGTGTGTGTGTCTGTGTGTGTGTGTGTCAGTGCATGTGCACAGTCTCATATTTGCCACACTTGTCCCCAGCCACTTAACAGACAAAATTTACATAACCCATTTGAATTTTCATTATTTCTCTTGGAAGGATTTTGTAATTGGTTTTTTACCAAAGAATTTCCTTGGCCACACTTATGTGAGAGGGGAGAAACACTATTGAATTACTGTACCTTTGTAGTAGTTATAGCTGCTTGTGGTATCAAAATTTTCTGTCCTAGAGTAGCATTAACATTCCCACAAAGGGAAAAATTTTAGTATTACTTTCCTTATATTCAAATATTTGTCTTTGTAAATGAATCCATCTAAAAAGAAACCTTGAAATGGAAGTTATTTGCCATCACATTTGCCATATTCTCACTTAAAAAATGATATGACAGTGCTACAATAGAAATGTACAATCCACCTAACAGATTGTTGCAAAAAAAAGTACAGAGCAATTGGTGGAATGGTTGCTATTGTTAGATGTTTTCATTTTCCGTTTTGCAGTGAAAAACACAACTCCCTGACTACATCCCACAAAATGATCATAAAGTTGAATCGCCAACTTTCTTAAACATAAACATAAACAGAACAATTTGATAATCATGAAATGGGATTTATTACTAAGACTCTTCAATTAGATGTAATAAATTGGCAACTTTGAACAGTCTAACAGCAAAAAAATGAACCCAGAACATGACAATAAATGATAAGTTATATGTTTCATGTTATTTTACTTTCACAGTACTCAAATGTTGACAATTACCTACTGGGGAAGGGCAGTAATTTAGTTCAGTTCATATGTGAACTATGCACGTGAGCTGAGCGCTGTTTTCAGAGCTAATTATCTCAAGTGACAGAAATACACGCCACGTTCACACCGTAGCTTTGGATAAAGTGTCTGCCAAATGAATTGTAGAATTATTATTGTATTTCCAACTTAATTTAACTGATTTAAGTCAGCTACTTGACATCTGGTCATATATAGACCCTTGTCGGCGCTCATGTGTATGTCTGTGCATGCTATGTGAGAATCTGCCTGGGTGCTAGGTAGGGGTGAAAACGTGTCGTCCAGCCTCACTGATTTGCGCTCTCCTTAATAAGCAAATGGAATGCATTTGATAATGAAGCAGTGACACAGTGCTCTAAAGAAAGCAATGAGTGGATAGACCCATGCACTAATTTTTTTGACATGATTAAAGTGTGTGTTTAGGGGTGGGGTCTAAACTAGTATTTTGTGGGTTGGACTTGTTCCACTCTTATACACCGGCTCACTAACAAATTTTTTAATATCTTTCATACTTGTTAGCATCGTTTACCTCTGATTTACAGTTAAATTCATAATTGTTCGCACACTTGATTACACTTAATCTGAGTTTTCCGCTCAGCATGGAACACATGGAAACTTGACCTTTAAGGAGCTGAAGTGTTGGCAGCCTGCACCACAGGAGTGCTTTCCTGCAGCTATGCCTGTTCTGCTTAGCTCTCTCTGAGCTATAACACAAGCAGACCGGACAGCAAAGAAATGTCTGACTTCCTGACACTTCAGTCATACAGGTGACGAAAATCGCTCTCGTTCGGTTACATTAAAATACACACAACAGAGTAGGACGCAAGGACAATGTGTCAGAGCTCTGCGTGACTAAGATGATCAGCCAGTTTACAAAAAGGTTCTGTTCACACACAGAAACTCTATTATAACACTTGGCAACTTCACATCTGACTAGTAACAGTGTCATTTGTCATAGACACACACAGTTACGTGGGGATCTTCTGATAATTCCACCTAATGATCTTTCAAAAACAGTCTAGTTCAGTTGCACGGTCATCACATCCACATCCACATTTGATGTTCTGCACAATTTCTTAACACTGGGAAACAAGTTTTCTACTTAGACCTACCAAACCACACACACACTAACCCACACACATGTGACACAGTGGTAATCCCTCAAACTGTCTTGTGTTTCAAATGGTTTCTTGTGATTTCCAATGGTTTCTCTTTTGTCACCTCCCCTTCCATTTATTTTTTTTTCCTTCCCTCCCTCCCCTCATTTATTTGACTCTCTGGCGACTACAGGCAGCAGTGATGGAGTGAGTGTTAGTGTCTCATTGTCTGTCATGAAAGTAAAATTCCAGCAGATGGATGGTGAGATTCTGAAGGAGAAATATAATCTAAAAGAAAATATGCATAGAAATTATGGTTACTGGCTTCCTCTTTCCTGGATGGGCGAGTAACAGATTTGATTGTTCTTTGTGTTCTAATATAGTCGTACTTTGTGTGTGTGCTTGACATTTGACTTGTGTGGGGGGTGAAATTGGGAGAGAGCAGAAAAAAACATTCCTGTATTGACTACAAAGGAAAGGAAAACCTGAGCAAAATGAACCCTAATCTGATATTTGCAATCAAAACCACACTTCACTACCTACACAGTGATGCAGATGGATTATCTTGTTTAGGGGATGCATAACTGATTGTTTGCATATCCCCCTCTGTACGTACAATATTTAAACAGACGCTGTGTGTATGATTTTAACAGAGTGACAGGAAGACCTTAAAAGATCCTCTGCCTCCCTCTGAGATGTTGAGTGATGCAGAGACAATGAGCCAAATACCCAAGGGGGATTATGAACAATTCATGTTGTTTTATCTATATTCATATTATTTCATCTTTTCTTATTTTTATCATATGAGCTCATGAATATGGATTCTGTTTTAATAGGATGTTCTCTACTTTTTGGGAACAAAAAAATGCAGCTTCTGCCATCATCTATCTATCTATCTATAGATTGTGTGTATCTCTCCCTCTTAGACATTTCAATGAATATCTACAGTAGATACACTGATTCCATATGATTGAATTAACTCTTTTTTTAATAAAACGGTGACTAAAATAAATGTATTATTTCCTGGATTTTTATTTCACATACTCAGTCATAACCTACTCCCCGGAAAATGATGTCTTCTGCCACATAAACAATAATAAACACAGGCAATAACACAGTGCATAACTTTGTTGCAGGTCCACTAATGCGATGTAAATATAAGGCAGCACTGAATGGCTAGAAGCAGCATGTGATTGGAGATCATACTGTACATCTGCCATTAACTAGAGTAGATCACAGTCACTTAATTTTAATGTATTACTATTTCTGATGTTTAGAGAAACTGAGCTCGATTATTAAATACAGCAAAGGGATTATTAAAAGAATGTTAATGTTATGATAAAGTAATTAGTAATCAAACCTGATATGTGGCTCATATTCAACACAGACACACGTACTGACATACTGGTATTCTGCCCAGAAGGGTCCTCTCTAATAACTCTTTGATAAGAAGCTGTTTATATAGATCCTTAAGTACACCAGCCACTTTTAATACAAAAGAAAAGCCTCCACCAATTAATGACAACTGTCTCTTGATCTAATCCACTCCATCATTAGTTTAAGGCTGAACGATGGAGGGAACAGAGAGCAATGATATAATGGAGAAGTGGAGAACTTTACTCGTGCCTAATTAATTCTTCCCTGTCTTTTTTCAATAGAAACTATAATTTTGTGTGTGCTACACTGAGAGCTTGTTTGAGGGAGTTAAGGGAATTGATGACTATGTTTGAAGGGAAACAAGATCTATAACCAAATCTTGGACTGTGTTGACAGCTTTATGGTCATTGTTGTTTTTTTGTTTACTCTGAGTTTCCTGTTTTTGTCAGATAAACACTATCTATCTTTCTTTTCCAAGTATTGTTCTATCTAAAAACAGTTCGCTCAGTTGAGAATGTGCCCATTGTGTGTTTGTGTCGCTGCATGCATCTTCGCTTCTCTTCAATTCACCCCCCTGCTCTCATTTTTGCTATTTCCCACTTCTGTGTGCTTTCTGTCATCTTTGATGGGAGGAAGTTAAAAATGTCCAGTAGTGTCCATTACGCTCCCTCTTAACTTTCATGCTGCGACTTTTTCCTTCCTTTTCACCCTTGACTGCTGCACCTGTTTTACCAGCATGTATACTGTAAATAAACTTTATATAAAGCAAAGGAATGCCGGATCTCCCAGGGCTGAGCTGATCTTGTCAAATATCGTTCAGATTAATATTCTTACCTCATTCACACACAACTCCTGTTTTCTTACTCTGTGTGTGTGTGTGTGTGTGTGTGTGTGTGTGTGTGTGTGTGTGTGTGTGTCTGGCAGGGTGGGCTGTTTGTCAGTCAAACCTTCCCTTCTTACTTTTTCCAGTTATTCTGTGCTCTGTCTCTCACCTATATACATTTGCTGTCAACAACTTTCAAATCCATCATTGCCCAGTCCAGCTCCCTCACTTTCTGTCTCCTCTGACCTTCTACTGTTTCTTTTTTCTTCTTTTTTTTTTTTTGTCTAGCTTTTCTCGGGCTGGCTGACACAGTAGAAAATACTATAAATGGCTGCAATGCATTCCACAATAGCAACAAAAAATATGTTTTCTGATATTGATACAGCACAAAAAAATCTAAACAAGATTAAATATAAAACACTCAAATGATGATGATGTGTGAAATAAGCTTTGTTCAATTGTTATTCATTAAATCTGACAAACTCTTGACACATTTTTAAATAAGAGCTTCAATAGGTCCTTGTGTTAGTTTTTATTTACAATTTGCTTTTAGCATCTAATTTGGAGAACAAAATTACGTGAAATGATAACATGATGTGATCTAATCATCATAATACGGTTTCTCTGAAAGTCAATACATGATAATATTTATGTTTGTAACCTGAACATTTACTTGAATGAGAACTATGTGACAGATATATTCTGCTATTCTATGTCACTATACGCCTCTAGATACAGATTAAAGAGCTCTGAATAATTTCTAATATTACAGTCAGAACAGTTCTTGAGGATGTTTAGCCTTGGCGGAGGTATGTCCTCTCTATTTTCTTCCATGTTTTCAGGCATTTTTTATGCTTAATGGCATTTAACATCGTTGCATTTCCTGACTTTCAAATAATAACAGTAACTAAACAAAAAAAGAAAACAAGCTGCATTGTTAAACTATTATGGTATATTGTCTTCTATTCTCTCTAAATTCTTCCACATAGTGGAAGTCTTAAACCGATGCAATTTAACCTTCATCACATATGAGTGCAGCAGAAAGGAGCCAGTCAAAACAAACACAAACACACGCACTTTAAGGTGATACAGATGCATGAAAGCAAGAAAGTTTTAAGCTGACAACAACAGAACAATAGATGTGCAAAAAAGAATATAAAGCTATGTTAAGGGCAGAGCAAAGGAAGGAATGTAAAGGCAACAAAAAAATGGATTAATGAAGGACACAGTGGAACAACACAGCTGAAACAGTAAGTCAGTGGCTGGATAGGCACTGGCTGTTACCCCAGAATTACTCCTAAATGTTGACTGATAACTAAATAATTAGGCTATGGGATGTTGCTGAGAAAAAAAAAACTATATAGTCTATTCATTATAATTTATCATAATGCATAGCAAGTCATGCTGAAAAAAATGAATCTATAACATCTATGGCCAGATGTCCCCTTAAAACAGCAAGACAAGGAGAACAGTGCCTCCCTTACAACCTTTAGTGACAAAACACTACAGGCTTATAGATGGGCCAAAAGACAGGAAAATATAATCCGATATGTATGTACCACACCTGGCTGTCCTGTCCAATTGCTTAGTTCTTCTCCTATTACGGACACAGTGTCACAAGCATTTTGCTAAACAGACTACGGACTGATATATATATATATGATATAATGTGAATAAAAACTCTTGGTTTTCTACAGGACCTCACTCTAAGTAGGTTGATTCATATGCATCCAATCACAATAACAACACAATGCCTGGAGACAGACAAGAGAGAGGAGAACGTGTGAGTAAAGACTATAAAGTAAAAAATGTTGTAATATGCAAATTTATATATATATATATATATATATATATATATATATATATATATAATTCATGTGCATCATCCTACACCCATTTAATGACAACATTGTGCCACAGTTTGTCAGGGGATAATAACAACAGGCTCTACGAGCAGGGAAGCGCAGCTGCAGTGTCACACCGAGTGCACCGTAGGCACGGCACAGCACAGCACGGCACGGCACGGCACAGCACGTCAATGTGGCGGCACAGTTTACACGTCAAACTGCAACGGAGAAAACGCGCTAATGAAAAATGATGCGCGCTTACTGTTTAAAGGCTCCACTTGAAGGTCAGTCCGTCCCTGCGCTGGGCCGACGGTCCGGCCCGGAGAATTCTTGTCCCGCCTGCGTGCATGAAAAATACTGGCCCACACCCGTCCCAGTGTCCAGCTACCTCCTCGCTAACAATTAGCACAACTTTGTGTCCTTCAAAAAGAATGCAGGTATGTTAAGATCCGTTTCCCCAGACCGTCCTCTTCCACGGCTGGGATAAGGGAGCCTGGCCTCTCGGGTCCCTGGGACTGTGCTCACTTAACCCGGTATCTGACTGGTTGAGGTGCGGGGAAAAACATTGACAAGGAAATTGACTTCGATGAAACTCCATGTTTCAGAGCAACGACATCTTAAGGTTCACCTGCAGACAGGTGGCAGCAAAGGCAGAATGGCCTGCTGGGAGCTGCATCCCTGTGGAAAACTGGGTAAAGATGGTGGCTGAAAGAAAACTATGGGTTAACTTGACAGAGAAGGCTTTTAATTGAATTTACTTTGCCATGATTATTTGGCAGTCTACACAGTTTCTCAGTTTATGCAATAAAAAACATCAGGATCGTTGGATTCTCTAAAATCCTTGGGACACATTGAACACACACATAGTTCACATAGTTCCATGAGAAATAATAAGACAATTAAATTTCTCTGTTCTACAGCGAAGCCCGACGGGACCATCCGTTTTTGCCAAACCTCTCTTTGTATCTTCTTCCAAAAAACAACAGGTTACCAGGGAAACAGCTGCAGGAGTACTCAGTTCTTTCCAAAAGACCTGTATATGGTAACTCATAAAAACATCAGATTCAAGCTGCATATCAATACAGTATTTTGTTAAAATATCTTTTCCAGATTTAATTACAAGTACTATGATGAATACAAATAAATAACAACTCCAAGTTTGAAACCTAGTCAAAATTATAGGCTCTTTTGATGTTTATACAAGCTTACCAACAATTTCTGAAGGAGAAACTCCGTGAGATTGTGTGAGTCAAGTACAATATCAACTAAAATAGATCCGGTATCACTGCTACATCTTGTATAGCTGTCTTGTAGATGGACCCTGTTTCAAAATCAAGTTTTAAGACCTTAATGTATCTATTCCATATGATGGTTACATGGCATATTATTTTCCAAAATATAGCTATAGCCTTAAATTATTTAACACAACATGATACAAGCTCATATCCCAGCAAAGGGCTAATGCTTGGTCTTTGGAGTAGAATTATAGAACTATACTGCAACAGGGTACAATACATAGAAGGAATACAATGCATACAGTACTGTAGTACACCTACAGTACAGTAGTACACCTACAGTACTGTATGTCAATAGGGGCTCAACAGAAAAGCCTTTGCTCCAGGTCCACCACATAGTTTTCTGTTTTCCAACAATATTTTTTGAGCCATAACAACTGTCATTTCCTCTCAGCAGAATCTCCAGGTGATATTGTTATTCTGTCTGAGAACAATGCAACTCATCACAACAAACCTGAATCATACAAGCACATAATAAGACACACATCAACCCCTGTCAACAATATAAGCCACGCTGTCACGTCAGCGTCTGTGAAAAAACTGAAGGCCATTACCTTTTTGTTGCTCTTTCGTTCTAAACTGATCCGAGTTAAACATAATCCAGTGTTTGATATTTGACCTATGGCTCAGATCAATAGCTGTTCCACACGCACACACTCACACGCGCGCACTTGACAATACCGAACAGCCATATCGGGCCTTAAGATTTAATTTTGAGATAAAGAATTGACTGGGAAGAGTCTTTAAAGTCGAAATTCAATGTCAGTCCCAGTCTATTTATGCTGACTTGTTCAACATCAAACAATGGATCCATTTTCTATGGTCTACAATGTATTCATGTGTGGCCTTGACCGGCTCGGAAGCACCACCATCAAGCTTTAAATATAGGTTTAAAAGAGATCAGACTATAATTTCTCTTACTGCTTCTGAAACTCTCAACAAGGCCAAAAACGTACAGATAAAGTATATCTCAAAGGTGATTTTTTTGAGGAGGTTTAATTTAACTTCGCAGCCCCAATTTCCCCCCCTACTAACTGAATTTGAACAAACTTCTTGTTGAAAACTTTCTAGACTTCTGCAGCACTGTCCCCTGATATTGTAGTCTGACCTTATTCCACTTACATAACAGTGAGCCCAGTAGCAGCTTCCCTGTCAGTGGCCTGCTTTTTTTGTTCTTCATGCTTCCTGCTTTTTATTACCCGCAGTTATGGTCACTGCATTTATGGGCACAATAATTATTTAATTTGAGTTACAGAACCACCTCCGCTGTATATTTCAATAGTTTCCTTCAAAAGCCATTGACTGGTTGACTTTCACATTCCAACAGTTTATGTTATACTATAGTTTGTTTTTTTTTTTTTTAAATTGTAGGTTTGCTTTATTCATGGGCTGTTTTACTGCAGTTTGATCTGTGCATCCACCATTATATTTCCTGATAATAGTCTAAAACAAAGATAAAAACCATAAGGAAAACTATGATATAACGACTGTGGTTTGTTGTAATTTGTGGATTTTTATCAGCTTGACCTGTCATAACAAGGCTCTCTATCTCCCTTCAATGGGGTTACTGATAAGCACATTACTATCAAAGTGGAGCTACCTCAAGTATTAAACATTGTATCAGGAGTAGAAGAAGTATTCAGATCCTTTAAAAGTAAAAGTACCAATGTTATGATGAACTACTCTGCAGTTTGGCAGTCAAAGTCCCACTTAAGTAGAAGCTAACTGTACTTAAATTATTATAATCAAAAGTACTCATTCTGTAGGAAATGGAATAATGTATTACTATATATGACATCGTGTTATTGTTAATACTAATTCATCAGTGTGTAGGTAGACCTCCGGCCTCCTCCAAAGGGTACAATCTGAGATTTTGTGGAGTAGAAGTATAAAGTAGAATACAATGGAAATATTCTGGTAACATAAAGTACAGTTATCTCAAAAATGGACTCAAGCACAGAACTTGACTTTGTATACAGAGTTACTTTCTACCACTGACTTTTATGAACCACTGTACTGCTACTACTGTGTTTTCTGTACAATAGTCTCCCTTGTTTATCGTTGTTTAATAGTTGCTTTACTATCATATGTATCCTCCCATAGCCTGTGATATTTTCCAGCCTCATGTGTTGTTTTGAAGTTACTAGATGCTGATAAGCTGCCAACCTGGCACCCCTGGCTGTGTTTCATTTGTTTTCCTCTCTTTTCTGCTTTTCTCTTTTTCTCCCTTCACTAGTGATTCATTTGCTTCTCTGCTGAAAGAGATGAGGGCAAGAGGAAGGCGCCTTCACAGGTGGCTGCTGTGGTAAAAGAAGGTGGGGATTAGATTTCACACTCTGTGAGTGTTTGTACGTGTATAGAAAGTTATTTCCAACTGTGTTATAAGAGAGTATGAAATATCTTAGTCAGCACACCAGGTAGAGCTTATCGCTGCTTCTGAATCTTGCTAATACGAAGGATATCCATGGAGCACAACAGTTTCCGCCTGACTCTACTTCTCACTTGGTCAATTCTTTCTGAGTCACATTGAGCGCCTTCGTCTTTTGTACTTTAACCAACAGGTTATGCACATTTTCTCCCTCATGTTTCAAGTTCCCCCTGCATGTTTTCAAGTTCAGAATCTAAATCAAAATAAAAAAAAAAATTTTCCTAGCGGAGCATTTTCCTTACTGACAGCAACAGTATAATTGAAGTTCTGCTGTAATGGTGCAAACCATTTAACCTCTCCAGTGCCCTTGGAGAGGCTTTGATGCTGTTTGTGTGTCTGACAACTAATGTATAAACCTGACTGACCCTGCCGCAGAGCTCTTACAGAAAAAGTTAACATGCTGTGTTGTCTCCCTCTATCTGCGTGCCTCTCAGTGCATGAACTTACAGCTTTCTGAATCATTGCCCAACAAAAGGACCTCTGGCACAGGCAGCCATGTGCCTGTCCAAAACAATTTGGGACACACCCAGAGAAACAGATAAACGGGTCACTCTGAGATTCATCCGGAGCCATGATGCAAAATCTTTAGAGAGTTGAGGGGGAGCAGTTGAGAGACGGGTTGGTGGGAGAGGTATAAAGTCAAAGGATGAAAAATGCAGGGAATGAACTAGAGATGTAACTCAGCATCTTAAAGCTGTAGGGGGGAGTGAGGAAAGAGATGAGAGAGGAAACATGCAGTCAGAACAATTTTGGGTTGTGGGAGCAAGGAAAAATTAGAAACTCTGACAAAGACAGAAAAAGGCAAAGAAGATGGATGAAGTAAAAGTGGAGCGAGAGGGGGGGGTGACAGTCTAGTGATCTGATGATTAGCAGATCAGACTCTTGACTGAGTCCAAGTGGGACAGATTTTTCATAGTTGTTCATACACCATCTGCACGAAGTGTTGTAGTCGTCCACAAAATACCCTATATCTGTAACTTGAACAAATTCAAGTTTTCAGACAATTTGGCCTCAGTATACACAAAACAGGGGCACCGGCAGAAATACAGGGAAGTGGAATCTGCTATCACTTCCAAAAAAAATTGAGAATTTTGTAAGTGTTTGGTATTTTTAGTTTGTAAATGAGCATGGATTCAATTGTGTCAAGCCCATCTTCTTTATTCCTCATGACATTTCTTGGTGTGACGCAGTCACAATAAGCCCAGGACCACTGTTCCTCAATGTCACCACCATGAACCAAGTGCCTGACACAAGAAGCATGCAGGAAGTGTTTGAAAAACAGTCACTGTCACTTGAACTGCTTTACTTTAGATCAGATAGAGAAGACCATCTGACACCTCGTGGGCAAAAATGTAAAAAGGCATATTTCATCCATGGAATTCAGTGCAAGCTGGGAAATATATGCAAATAAGCTAACAATGTTTCTGAATAACTTGAATCGATGAGTTAAGTAAACATTGGACATACTGACTGAATGTTATGTGATAATTGAAAAAATTAAACCTGACATTTATCTAATTACTCTTAATATTTGAAGAAATTTTCAATTTTTGATATTACTTATTCTGGCAGCAAAAATGATAAAGTAAACTTGAATGAAAAAGTAAAACTAAACTGAAAAAGTTTAACACAGGCTAGCTGAACTAGCTCTTGTTTCATTTGTTGGCATAATTTCACTTTTTACTTCAAATGCAGATAAGTTAAGTTTATATTTCCTAAAAACCTCAAATTTTTACTGCAACTATTATTCTTTGGTATAAAACCAAATAATTTTGCAGTTTTGAGTCATTAATGCTTTGTGATATCGTAAAAGTTTATTTCTATTCTACATCACTATTGTTCTTAAACACAGAAGTCAGTCCGGTCTGTAGCATCAGGTGAAAAAATAATTTGAACAAAAATGTTTGTTTTAAACAGTTTGAAATGTTCCAAATTGTGTTGAGCTGATTGTTTATTGATCTGGATAAACAAGGGAGATGATATTTTTCAAACAGAAACACAGTCTGCCACCATGGACAACAAGCTGAGTTTTATACATAACAGAGGTTCTCTTTAATTCAGGAAGCTCAGCCAATGGTCAATCTGGACTATCATTATGCTTATTCCATTTATAACACATTTTCCCTCTCACTTTTTCTTTCCTGCCTCCAGTCTGTTGATTTAGGGCGATTACACTTTTCAGTTCCACAAATAAGAGTATGCCACAACCTCTGTGAGCCAGTCATCTCCGTGCTGTCAAACTGCTACTCTCTTCTGTCACCAGTCATTTCTCTGTCCAGAGAGTTTATCAGAAATGCCACTCCATATAACACCCATCCAGATATTCAACTGGGCTTTTCCACGCTCCAGGGTCAGGACGCCATCAGAAATATATTCTTTGTTGTGTACAGTAAGTAAAGTGTATTAATTCAATGACTCTTAAAACTCATTCTTTCAGTTAGTGTGTCTTGATTGAAATGTAACTGTGTGGTGTGAAAACTCAAGTGCAGAGACTCATCTGCAAGAACTGTGCACAATTCCAACCTGCTATCCAGGCAGCACGGAAAACTGAATTTCCTATGTGGTTCAGCTGTATGCAGGAGGACTCAGGCATGAATCAACAACACTAGCCACCCCCTGAATCCTGAGTTCGCCATTGCTACAAAAACTGATGATCGCAGGATTCTTTCCTTAGTGAACAAAAAAAAATTCTTTACAACATCTGGCCAGGTCAAGAAAAGGAGACAGGCATATCATTGTCAAAGTCTATGATCAAGAGATGCCTTCATGAGTGTAAATACAGAGGGTTTACCACAAAGTACAAACCACTGGTAAAACTCAAGAACAGAAAGGCCAAATTAGACTTTACCATGAAAACATTTTTAAAAAGCCCAGGTTTGGAACAAGATTCTTTGGTAGGATGAGACAGAAATTAACTTCTACCAGGATGATGGGAACAGAAGAGTTTGAAAAAAGAAAGAAATGGCTCATAATCCAAAGCCAACACATCAAATGTCAGACATAGTGGAGCCAGTGTTATGGTACAGGCAAGTATGGCTGCCAGTGGAACTGGGTCACTGGTGTTTATTGATGATGTGACTGCTGATAGATTCAGCAGGATGAATTCTGAAGTATACAGGGCTTTACTATCTGCTAAGATTCAGCCAACTGCTGCAAAACTTATAAGACGATGCTTCTCAGTGCAGATGGATAATGACCTCAAAACAAACTGCAAAAGCAACCCAAGAGTTTCTCTAGGCAAAGAAATGGAATAATCTTCAATGGCCAAGTCAGTAACCTGACCTGAACCCAATTAGAAATGCTTTTCACTTACTTAAGACAAAACTGGGGGCAGAAAGACCCGAAAACAAGCAGCTACTGATGGCAGCTGCAGTGAAAGTCTGGCAAAACCTCTCAAGGGAGGAAACTCAGCATTTGGTGATGTCCATGGGTTCCAGACCTCAGGCAGTCATTGTCTGCAAAGGATTTTCATCCACATATTAAAAATAATACTTATATTAATAATTGTGTTGTTTTTTTCCAATTACTTTTGAGCCCCTGAAAATGAGGGACTACATATAAAAATGGTTATAATCCCTAAACTGTTTGTGTGATATTTCTGTGAAACCCATTAAATTAAAGCTAAAAGTCTACATTTCAAATCACCTTGATTCATTTGTTTCAGATCAAATGTTGTAATGTACACAGGCAAAATTATGTGTCACTTTGTACATTGTGTCACTGTGCAAATACTTAAGGACCTATAGTTTTGTATACTTTGTTATGTTTTATATATATATATATATATATATATATATATATATATATATATATATATTATAATTATTTTATATATACATATATACATATATACATATACATATATATACACATACACACCAGTTTGTTCTTTTGTTTCACTTGTCTTGATCTGTGTGCCAGGCTGCAATTGAACTTTAAGAAGCTGCCAGTTGAATATGAAATGCCTCCTTGTGGAATATTAATAAATTTTCGATCAGGCATGCCAAGAATCCATCTTTTAGATTGACTGTCTTGGTATGAGGCAGCAAGCGCTCTTCAGGGATTATTTTGACCTGCTCAAAAGAAAATGAAGGGAACACATATAGAGATAGACTGACAGAGAGGGAGAAAAGTCTTCTTAATTGGCAGTCAGATCCTGTGAATGTCAGATGTATGAAGGAATGAGTGATTTGTTCAGCAGTTAAAGAGACAGACTCAGACTGACAGTATTTGCAGATATGAGACAGGTTTGGTGGGGTTGAGGGAGCTGTTTTCGAGCATTAATTTGATCACGTTAAACCAGCTCTCTGCAGGGATGATATGTAGACAAAACTGTTCTTACACTGGCAGCCTCCCTTCCTTCAGCCTTTAGTTACCTTCTTTCTTTCTCTTTTAATAACATCACTAAATCCACAAAAATTCCCAAAACTCTTTTATGTGTAGAAGGCTTTGCCAGAAACACACAGTGTATATGCTATAACGAACCAAATAATACACACAGAAAAGTACTGCAAGTAAAAATCTGTGTGCATATATCTGTCAGCAAAGTCCGGAGATAATAAAATGTGAGGGATCAGTGGGTTTTATTATGGTTGTTCTCTGCGGATCCACGGTGTAATTAGCTTTCAGGGCCGCAACTTTCCTTTGAGAAAAACCTTGATAAGGGTAATCTATTTCCTCCCACTCTGAGGCAGCTGTGAGCCCACCACTGTGATCGGTTACAGAATTTCTTCTCTGTCACTGTGGGTAGTGAAGGTCCTGTATCTTGTCAAACTGGGAAGGAGGAATGACCAAAGATGTGTTCACACCTCTATTCTGGATCATTCCTCCAAAACCAGAAAATAACACTGTAGCATCATTTGTGTTGTAGTCTGTCGACACTGCCTTATTACAAAACAAACAAACAAACAAATAAACAAACAAACAGACAGACAAACAAAAGAACGCTGATACATATAGCCTGCAATTAATTCATTAATGTCAGCAACATACAAAATAAATGAGTAACTGAAATAAAGAAATGGGATCATTGTACAAGGCTGAAACATGGTATCTCCTATCACAAATAACAGATAAGGACTACCTAGAAGATGTTCTATAAGCTTATGTCTAAAATCTTTGCCCATTTTGGGCTGCTTTCTTCATCGTAGATAATAGCTCTGACATGGTGTCAAGCATCCTTCCCTGGGGTACTGTTGTTTCTGGACCTGGTCTCTGGTGAGGAACTCCTCCTGAGAGAGCCTCTCCTAAATGCCTGAGCCAAGAAACTGTGGCGACCTTGCATGTTGCCTCTTCACTGCTACCCTGGAGGGAGCCCTGGCAATTTTTGGTGCTATGCTGCATTGCAGTGCATCTCTCTTTTTGTTTTGTCCTCTCTAACAATGGGCTTCTGTACAAAGATAACTCCTCTGTGTATGGATGCAGGTTTATAAAACTAAACTGTTTTCTCCGCTGCTGTACCCTCTGCTCTTCAGGAATATCTTGGATAACCCTTGGGAATCTTTAGACCCTGAAAAGAACACTAGCAGCTAAGTGCAGTGCTGAGTCCATGAAAAGTTTTTTTCTGTGTCTCTGGTCTATGCCATCAAGTACCTCTTCTTTTTCCAATATTTATCTTTTCACTATTAGCTTTCCTTTCCTTGGCCATATCCTCATTGTCTGCCTTACTGCCTGTGTGTTGTCTGTCTTGCTAGAGGAATAGATGACCTCACACTGTATGAAAATGTTTCGAACTTTTACTTCTGCTGACGATACTTTCTCTCTTTGCTTCTCTCCCATCTGTTTTCTCTCTCGGTATCTCTGGATGTCTTCTCTTTACTAACATATATGTGTGTGAATGTTAGAGATTCTATTCAATATATTGGGCCACAGACTTTATCAGATTTGTTTGCTGTTATTTTCCATATAGTTTAAATCTCTCTCTCCTAGTTTCAAGACAAAGGTGAGACATAATTCACTCTGCTTCTGAGTTGGTAGATAACCAGTTTTCGGTTTTGAAGTGTGGCAAATGACAACTTTCAGCACCATGGAGAGTTCCTCTGCCTGCAGTGTTTACTTGCTTCATTAAACCTCACAGGCCTGCTGGAAAAATCCTGATCTGTGTATTTTGAAAGCACCGCCAGACACTAAAATACTAGTGAGGCTTCTACATGTTAATCTGATGCAAATGCAGGGTAAGAATTACAAGACGTGGAAATAATGAATCGCTTTACTGATTCAAATTGATTCATTCAGTTGAGTTGAAAGATTTTTTAGTCACTTACAATATAGTTCAGTCACTTTTTTATTGCTAAGTAAGCACATCCCCATTCAAATGCACTTCAGTAAGTACAACAATAAGTAAATGCATTACAATTCATGATGCCATGAAAGAATATGACTCTCTTCAGCTCCGTAGTGCATCTAGTCAGTAACTGGTTCAACCTGTTCAGTTCTGTTTAATACAGAACTAGACCTATTCAAGTACTATTAATGATAATGATAGCTCGCCCATCTACAACAGAATAATGAATAATAATTATGATAGATTCTGTGGCTTTTTGGACTTTCAGTAAGGAGTATTCAAGTCCACTCTCAGTCATTCATGAGTAGTTAAGCTGCTAAAAGCTGTGGATTCATTCAGAGATAATGGTGATTCAGCGTATGGGCCATTCTTTTTGAATACTCAGTATTAAAGATTTGTTTGTATGGTGCATGTATTGATCATCTCTACTACAAATCTCATAGCTTCAGTATTTACTCAGGCCTTTCTTTACAGCTCCCTGGACAGTGTATTTGCTCTAACAGAAGGTACCCCTGTAGCTGGAGGCAAAACAGAGCTCAGTTATTGAATCAAAATTGAAATGTCACTGTGTCAACTTGCGAAGACAGTTATATTTCATTTAAAATAATTTGGGTTCTTATCTATAATTGGCTGTTGCAGTGTTATCGGTATCACATCCTCCAATGATGTCTCAGAGGAGAGAAAATCAAAACTAGCTGACATACTTTGAAAGCATAAATGCATTCTCTTTGTATCATTTTATTTAGGACAAGTTCATGTTTTTTTTGTTTTTTCTTCCTTTTTTTCTACATTATGGCCATTGCCATTTTTGAGGACAAAAACTGCTTTTTCAGCTAAACAAAGAAATGCTGGGATGTTTTAGGATATTTCCAAACCTAGTCAAACTGGCTTTTCATACAAATTTTAGGGGATAAGACAAAAAATTCATCCATCTCTTGTCTACTTTTAATGTAGTAGTGCCCAAACAACAGGGAAACATCAAAGCGGATTGGGGGCTGCTTCTAAAAGAGTCAGATATCAGTAGTGATTTCATGTGTTTACATGCTGATTTGGATGCTGAATTAGTCAGGTTCTTTTTTGTTTGTTTTTTTTTAGATTGGGCATGTCAACAACATATTCTGTTTACTGTCACTGAACTCCTTGATGAGGAGCTGATTAGGATATGTATCCAGCGTATAAAACCATCAGTTGGGATGCTGAGACATTTACACCATTTATCCCATTTGCTGGTGGGTTTCATGCTCTATGAGATTTCTCTTTTCATCCTATGAGGAACGTCAGATGTGAGATTGGATTTATTAATGCCCCTAAGAGCACCGAGCAGAAACATGAAATTGCCATGTGATGAAAATGCTATGTTTTGCAACATTTCACTCCTTACGCAATGGGACAGCCCACACAGATATCATCTTGTAAAGCTGATATGGTTTATGATCATGGCTCATTCACAGGCAGACCAACTGAGCCGTTCTCTGGAGTCACCCAAGTGGAACTGAAGTTCTCATGCACAAGCTAAGTTAGAGATACAAAGCTCATTAAGAAACAATCTATCACACCCCATCTTGCACACTTCCACCCTCTTACTTGTCTCCAACACACCTACATACACATTCACCCTCACACAAATGCATACAAACCAAACACAACCACACAACTTTCATCTTTTAAACTTTTAATCTCATCATTCTTTTTTCCCCTCTCTCCTCCTCCCACTTTTCCTTTCACCATCTGCACTTGCAATGTGGGGGATGTATGACTGTAAATGTACTGCTGAGATACTGCTCCCCTTTGCTTTGTTTCATATATTCTGATCTTTGCTATTCAAAACTGGAGCCCCTGCAGCTGCTCTTATCCTTCATCTCCCAGAGCCCCCCTGGTGGATGCTGGGATTTAGAGAGAGAGGGGGAGAGGGCCTGGATTGGATCCTTTGAACTCAGAGAGTGGAGAGTCTGGCTAAGCTGCTATAACTACACAATAACAATGATGTTTGAAAACATGGAGTTTGGTAAAGCCTCCCCAACCCCCGATACACAATGTAATACATTCATCCACCCAACCACAATGCCCATTACAGCTTATATTTTGTGATCAGATCACTGTGCTACACAATGTTACCGTCTAGTAATTTCTCAATATATATTTCTCACTGATAGTTGTATTTTCAGTCATTTAACTAGTCAACTAGACTGAAAATACACTTTGAAGCCTCATGTTTTGAGCTATTTGATTAAACTTTAAGATATACTCCTGGTGTCTTAAATTACATTCAAAGAGATCTTGTTAAACCCCATCTGTCAGCAGTTCAGGGAAATGTACCTTTACTGGTATTATGCATACTGATCTCTCTCTTTAGAATTTAAATGTGAATGTAAATAAAGCATTTGCCTGTAGCTGAAGGACAAATGCTCAGTTCCTTCTCCACAGCTGGGACAAGTATCACATCTTTACCGAGACTTACTGTAAATGTTAGGGCAGCCATTTAATACAACAAAATCATTAACACACACTGCTTATATATAGATATGTCTTGTAAGAGCTCCTAAATGTCAAAATAAAGCATCTCACAGTCATTCAACTCACAAGCTGCTTATGTGCTGAATGCCACCACTCACACAGGTCTCACAGTACACCCTATTCAAGAAGGCATGGTGAGAAATGTTCTTTTAAAGCAAGAGGTCTTATTATTAGCCAATGTTATGCAGACCTGCACCTCTATTTTTTAACCTTGTGACTGTTGTATATTTCTAATAATAAACATTCCAACATATATGGAAATAATAAACAAGCCTTTTGAGAAAATCCATCACATGAACTGGGAAAGGTTCTGAATTCTGGGTAAGTTGGCCCTTGCAAGCCACAATGATTTTCAATTTATGGCCCTAAAATCCCTATGAGAGTTTATGGGCTGCCTGATTAGTGCTCACTTGTCACGTTAGAGAATTCAGAACCTTTCAGAGTTCATGTCATGGATTTTCTCAAAAAAAACCATGTAAAAACTTCTATTAAATTCAAAGGATGTTGCTCTTCTTTGTATGTGTATATGTGTATTCTAAGCCTCACCAGTCACTTTCTTTTCACTGATTTGGGTTGAAATTTATACTGAACATCAAGAAAAGCTAAGGATAATTCTTATCATTTCACAGAAATCGAATAAATAATTTTGTTAGGTTTTTTTTTTTTTTTTTTTTACCCAAACAAAGAATCTTTAAAAAAAAAAAAAATCCCACCTAGTTTTAACTTTCTTGCAAACAGATTTGATTCGGTGCAGTTTCATTATAGTTCAATCACATCTAGAAGTTATTGGGTCTTGCATAAGAAATACAGTGCCAGAAATCTCGCTAAATATAGCTTCAGAGCTGAAAAACCCACTTTTTCAGATATTTTCATTGTATATTTCCCCAAAAAAGATTATTCTAATTTCCTTGAAACTTTTTTTTATGGGAAAATGATAATAAATATTGAAAATAAACAAATATTCAAAGGTGTTTCATTATTCCTTTATAATTCCATTTTTTTTTTTAATTATTTAATTTTTCTTATTTTTTACTTGCTGTAGTATTACATTCAATGCTTTTATTTTGTAGGTAGGTATTTGTACTATATTGATCTTTAGGTTTTCCATTCCTGTGTGATACCTGTTGGGCCTGTTTTTCATTGGGTTCAGAAAATTTGCAATTTACAGTGTGTAATGGCTTGTTGCACAATCATAACTTCCCCGTCTCACAAAATATTAATCTCAGTTCCTTTGCTCTATAGAAATATAATATTTCACAATTCATAACTTTTCTGAACTAATTTCTGGCATCATCAACTAGTAGCATTAGAAAATAACAAAGCAAGTCTGGGCTACTCTCACCACCTGAAACAGGTTTGGGTGGATTATTGCAAAATTGACTGCAACATACACAGAATTTGTTGCATCACTAAGCAATTTGATGTGATAGTAAGTTCTTGGAGCCCTGTTCTAGTAGGAGAAATTGTAGAGGAAGAAGGCAACTGTCATAAGACAGCCTACAATAATGGAGAAGTTGATGTGTTGAGTTGGGAACAGACAAAGAACCACTTGACTTAAGAAACTGATGTTCTGACTTGTTGATGTTGCCACAGGTTGTTTGCATCACCAGAAATGCTGACATATTCCGTAGCTTTCTTCAGAAACAGAGTTGTGAGTCCTTCATCTTGCATCCCAACAGCTAACATGGTTTCTCACTAAGGATCATAAATATGGGGAGCTTACAACACACAGGAAGAAAAGTCTGAAAATGCAAATCTGCAAGGGAGGTCCTAGGTGATTTGGTATGGGTGACCCCTTAAAGTCTTATGCTATTAATGATCTCTTTCTGTAAGACATCAAGTTCAGAGGATGAAGGTAGAGACCAGGAGAAAAATATTGCTGCAATATGATATTTTTGAGTGAGTTAGAAAGATAGTTCTCATGTTTTTGAATCCCACTAACTAGACAACCTTTCGTGTCAGTCAAATTAATCAGCCATCACAATGCTGAAAAGTGGTGCCACATGTGAGTCCCACGTTTTTCTTATTTGGAAACATCGACTAGATTTCATGGACACTGATACATATGCAGGCACATAAAAGAGATAAAACAGAGAAAATGTTTTCCACAAGTGACCTTGGAATAGTTCACCTCATTTTCTCACTTTCCATATCTATCAAGAAAAGATTGAATGGTAGCGTTAGACTTCTGTGGACAAGGAACAACTATAAACAAAGAACACAAATAAGCCACAAATATCCTGTGCTAGCACACAACTTAACCAGGAACTAAGTGCTGATTGTAAAAATTCAATAAAATAAAATAAAGTAAATAAAAAAATACAAAATTGTAATTCTGGTAAAATCAAGTGAAAAAAAAATATATTCTCTTTTCAACTTTAGATCTCAGGTTAAGCACTGGTTTCTCTGTTATTCACTTACTTCATTGAACCTCACCAGGGTTCTGGAACAATTCCGATTGGGGTATTTTCTAAGGCATCACCAGACTGCTATCTGATCATGTCAAGACCCCCCCCTCCCCCAGGTAAAACTTAAAATGTTGACTTTACATAATGTGGAAAAACATGAAACACAAACATCTTCTAGTTTCGGAGGTTATTTGTTCTTTTTTTTCCCTTCCTCTACTCAATAAAACCTGGGCCTCAAACTTTCCAACTTCAGGAAACACAGACGCAAGCTGTATAATCTCTCTTTGTGTTAACCTGTTTCATTTTAATGAGTTTGACAAAAACAGCAAATAAAAATAAAACTGGGAGTAGGCGTTCGAGCTATAGGGTTTCATTTCTGTGGAAAGTTCACCGCTGAACCGTCAATGAACTTCAGGTGACAAAACAATCCTGACCTATTTTTACAGTACAAAAAAATATATAAATATATAATGTCAGCAAAACCTTCATTGCTCAGGCGGTGAAAGGCAGCAGGTTGAGAGGACTACAGCATGGTTGTTCTCAACTGTATCATTCCTGGTACGACTTTCCAAAAGTTCAAATAATACAAAAGGGAATTGTGACTACAGCCAGAATAGTTAGAACAGACAAAACCTTTTGATGTGAGACTGAGGGAGATAAGGAGTTGTAGCAGCCTCCTGGCGTCTTTTGTGCTAAAACGGGTCAATAAAGCAGACTTAAACTGAACCACAAAGAAGGGACGGTGTCTCCACTACACACACCCTCTCTCATCCACACAGGCGTCATGTGAAGAGAGAGGAAAAATGGAGACAAGAGTGTTGCCAAAGCAAGAGGGTTGAAGTCTTTTTGGACTCCACTGTATATCTGTGTTCCCTCGGGTTATGAGGCCAATTTATGAATTGTGTTTTCATATTAAATAAATAAATAAATAAATAAAATCGTGCATGTGACGTGGCCTGTCTCTGTCCATGGTGCTGAAAAACGCACCACCCCCCAACAGATCAATCCACAACCCCCACCCCTGCCCGCCCACCCACCCCCCGCGCCGTGGGACGTTTCGGGCACCAAAACCATTGGCGATTTTTACGGTTTATGTAACTTAATTGTATTTACTATGGTGGACACACGAGCTCCAATTCCACAACAGAGGTGCGTGACTAACACGAAATTTGTGTTTGTACACCCTGAACGGCGCCAGTTGGACACGGATCCCAAATCCTGTCTGCGCTCTGGTGTGAACATGGAAAAAAAAAATAACACCCCCCCCCCCTGAAAATCAATGACACGGTTTGTACGTACTGGAGAGAGGGAGAGAGAGAGAGAGAGGAGGCGGTGTCTGGTGACCGCGGAGGAGGAGGAGGAGGAGGAGGAGAAAGCGCCCGGTCGTCTCGTCCACGCAGCTGTTTCGCCTCCGATCCTACAAGCAGTCGGGTGCTAACGGAGCGCCCGGGGCCGTGGACTTATCCCCCCCCCCCCGAGAATCGGAACCGGACCCCAACGAACTATCCCAGGTAGGTAAAGGCCACTCTGTCTGGGGGAGGGGGTCATAAAAAGAAAAAGAAAAACACAGAAACTGGGAGAGAAAGTCCAACTGGCGACTTTGGCGGAGCTGCCGCCGGACCGGAGGGGAGCGCAGACGGGAGCCGGGACAAAGCCCCGCGGGGGCGGCGATTGTGTCGACGCCGCTAATTGCTTTTTAAATTAGCGCAGGGGGGAGGCTCGGGGGCTCGGCGTCGCTCGGTGCCCCGTCCTCCTCCTCCTCCGCCGCCGCCTCCGTGACTCTACAGCGTTTATAATCCGATTAGGAGCAGGATCAGCAATTTGATCAAATGAGCGGCGCTCGGTCCGCGCAGCGCCGACCTGCACCGCGGGTCGTTGTTGTTGTTTTCTCTGCTCCGTGCTCTGTGGTGACACTCTGACCCACTGTGCATCTCAATGTGAGACTTCTGTTTTCTGTCAAGTGCCGTATCTCACTTCATTTTGCAACCCCCCTCACACACACACACGCACACACACGCACACACACGCACACACGCACGCAGAGACTCCGAGCGGCTCTATCCGTCTCATGCCTCCTCTTCCTCTGCTTCTGTCTGTCTTTGCTTTCAGAAGATGCTCTTCCTCCTGCTCCCCGTCGTGGCTCTCTTGCTGAGCGGAGAAACGGCGGGCTCCGGTAACAGTAACGACAAATGGCTGAGCACCGTGGCTCAGTACAACAAGGACAGGTCCTGGAACAGATTCAGAGATGTGAGTTGCACTGAGACACAACATCTAGCCAAAAGGGGCATTATAATTAGCTTCATTTTGTGTGTGTGTGTGTGTGTGTGCGTGTGTGTGTGTTTGTTTGTGTGTGAGAGTGAAAGTGTGTGTGTGTGTGTGTGTGTGTGAGGGAGATGGAGCGCACTACGCCCTTGATACACCCTGTGAGTACTTGAGCACTTGCCAGCAGGCATAATCCACCTTGTAGAAACTCAGCAGGCTCAAACCCTGGTTGAAAGAGAGTCAGACTTGTAGACAGAAAACATTAGAACATTAGATTTCTGCACCAGATGAAACATTTATTTATTTATTTGTTAGTTAGTTTATTTTTTTATTATTTGACTTATTATTTTCAACTGACTGAATGATTTCGCAGACGGATTGCCTGTTTCTTTTTTTAAGTAGCCATACCACAATACTGGGCTTTTGACCCTGATAATCGGTCATCTGTTTCAGTCAAATGTTTGGGATTTCTGCTTTTCCTGTTTGCCCGAGGGTACATTTATTTTCATGAAAGCTCTGAGAAAGAACACATATGTTAAGTCCCTGTGCTACATAGGAGATAGTGTACCTACTATGTGCAGAGGTGTGCATGTAGTTCAGGTGTACCTACTTGGAAATTCATCATGGAGAATCACTGAGGCTTGTTTCTTCAGGGATGTCAGGGATAGGTTGGATGATATTTTCTCAGAAACAGTCATGTTATCTCTACAGCTGACTGTAGGCCAGCTGTGTGTATATGCTGTCAAGTCAGTACTGATCCATAATGATGCATGAACATCATTGTATAACTCTTGTGTAAAGCGCCGTGATTGACTGACTGAGATTTGGGTCATGTTTCTATGTTTAAAACTTCTATAAGATGCTCTTAGGAATCATCATAAGTTTTGACAGAAGAAGGACTGAGTGTATTAAAGTAGGTGCTTCAATAAAGAGATGAGTCACTTAAGTCTAATTCTCAAGCGCCAACTGCAGTGATACTGATATGTAGGTCTAATTATTGCAGAATAAGAACTAAAGCACAGAATCAGCCAGTTGCTGTGCAGCCTCATTGTTCAAACCCACAGAACTATGTTTTTTAGTAGATATCCCCAAGGTTTTCTGAGATACCAAATATATCAGGCTGAATTTTGGAGAAATTTATCCAAAATGCTGCACAAACAGATAAAGAATTTCCATTTGATGAAATAGTGCAGCAATAAAATCATGCTATTTTGGGTTTAAATATTTCCCTCTGTAAACATCATATACCTGACGCTTTGATGAAGAGCCAGCGAAGAATATATACGATGCTGCTGGACAACTGGACAACCCTAAGCTACTTGAGGGAAATTAAAGGGACCTGTTGTATTTACACTGAATTCTACATGTCATGAGCACAATGACTGAAGCCTTTTAGTCCAGTATCGTTACTCATGGAATTGAGACTGACTTTGTATCATTAATCAGCTCAATGTGATTGTCCATTTCCAAAACATCTTTCCATCATTGGAGGGTGCTTGACCTCCACCTCTGTGTGAAACAGAGCCATCTGCTGGTGACTCCTAGACGCATCAGAATACCCCTTGAACTCGCTTAAATCATACATAAACCGAGACCAAATCTTAATACTCAGAAACAGTTATGCATGCAATTTATTCTTTGAAGAATTGGAACAAGCTTGTGGTTTTCATAGTAGAGTGTTCATAGCACCAACGTTTTACGTAAGGTCCTGGCCTCAACTGGAGCTATAACCACAATGCCGAGCTAACGCACGCTCCGGTCTTACCAGTCATCTTTGGGCTGATTGTGACAGTAGTATCCCCAACTGAAGTTGTATTTTACTTCATTGTTAACATTATGATGTCTTTTGCTGCCTGCATACATGTTCTCCAGAGATGTCAGTTGACAGTGGGCTAATTTAGGCCTTATTAGAGCTGGCCTTCCCTATTCTGCAGTGGAGCCATGATGTTCTAGTATTAGTCATATCTGTATACACTCAGTGTTTGTGTGTGTGTGTGTGTGTGTGTGTGTGTGTGTGTGTGTGTGTGTGTGTGTGTGTGTGTGTGCGTGAGCGCTGGCCACTCTCTATTCCCCTCTGTGGTCACCTGTGCAAATTAAACTCATTAACAGGAATCTGTCAGTGGAGGGAGGAGGACAGGAGAGGAGAGGAGGAGTCCTGGACAGCAGGGAAAGGCTGTGACATTTATGTTTAATATTTCAAGCAGTGCTACCGATCAAATTCAGGAGCTGCTGGTGTGTTGGGGTGTGTGTTCCTTTACACGCATGTTTTTGCGTATGTTGTTTGCCCTATCGCATAGGGAAACCTGCTGGTTGTGATTTGTCACAAGCAACATTTGTCGTCCTTTGTCCCACTTTGTTGTCTTGCCTCCGCCATTCTTCCTTAGTCATTTCTCTCCTCCTCTCTCTGGTAGTGAACCCCCTTAATAACAAAGATAGCAAGACCTTAGATCAGGAAAATGTGTTTCAGACTACAAAGCAACCAGTCTTGCACCTATATAAATTTGATGTATGGGTGGGGAAAGCCTGGTCTTGAGATATGATGAAATATGATGTGCTCAAATGCCCCTTTAAATTGTGTCGTATTTTGCTGTCCCAGATCAAAAGAACTGGTAAAATCATTGGTCATCGGTGAAAAAGGGTGGTCCCAAGTTATACTGTGAGACTGATTTATAGCTTTGGTGACCAAAAACAGGCTGTTTAAGATTTCTGAAAATTTAGGACCAAAGTCCAACAATGTGACTGCTGCTATGATCCATGTCTAAGAACCAACCAATCAGAATGTGGCACTAACAAACACAGTTACTTTGAAATTGTGTTATTGTGACATGGGTTGTCAAGCAGCCTCACTTTTTCGCTCATTTTCTTCCTCAGTCTCTGGAGAAGCGAATGACCTTGTGCTTCCTCAACTATAGCCTCTCTCTATCTCCTCATTCTGCTCCCTCTGCCCTCACCCGTGACTCCTCCTCTCTGCTGTTCTCTGGCTGCCATGTTTCACTCTGCTTCCTTGTTGATGAGCCACTTGCTCCCTCCTGCATAATGGATGAGCGGCCGTTTGTTGTTGGGGGAGCTGCTGTCGTAGTTTAACGGTCAGACTTCAGGTGGTTTATCATGAAAACATAAGGAAAATGGAATTTGATTTATTCATTGACCTATTTATATTCCTAATATCTTGACTGTAATGTGTTGGATGATAAGTTTAATGCAGGCAAAGGCAGATTTATTCTTGTTCACTTCTACTGAGGAAAGATATGTGTCATTTTGTCAGTTAAAAGCATTTTTTTTTCAATCCAAACAAGCCAATGTCATTGTCACTTGCTTGTATACTTGCTGCAGACATGACTTTCAGCTGGGTTTCAGAGACAAAAAAACATTTGAGGAATAAATGACACATCATGGCCTCAGACTGAAGCACATAGACAGACTTGCTGGCTGAGCTACAGCAGCCACCATTGTGTAAGTGTCTGGATTTGGTCTAAACATTTATTTTACTTGACTTATTAGCTGTATTTTGTTTTTCTGGTGCAGTGGCTTGGTTTCCATTGCAATGTATGTATATTTTGGAGCTTTCTCTACTTGTTAGAGGATATCTAAACGTTTACAACCAGTTGAAGTGTTTCTTAATCCTTAAATTTGCCTAACCACCTTTGTTGCTCTTTTGCTATAACAAATGTTCTTGTTATTTATGACAAGAGTATTTGAATTTTCCTTAGGTTACAATCACCACTTTAATTTTCATGAGCTTTTATGCAAATAAAGTATAGCTGCAGTGAATATACACACATTTGTATGCAGCAGCAAATTTGACTGTGTCTCTGTTTCAGGCAGGGTCAGCTTTGTTATAAGCCTGCAGCTGCGTCATGTTGTTGGCTACATCAAAGTATTCTGGTTAGGACAAAAGTGAATATGAGGAGTTCAGCTAGAGGAGTGATAGCTCTAGCCTCAGTTGCACCAATCAGCCTAATGTCCCTGAAATTACATTTCTATACAAATAAACTGCAACAACAAATACATTTTGTAGGAAACATATTCACTGGCTTGATTATGTTCAGACACAAATTATTTTTTTGAATGAATGAAGTGCTATGTCTATTAATGGCTGTGGAGGTGCCAGGAGGTGGTTTGGGTGGATTATGGGTGTACAAAGACAAGAAGTTTTGACAGGTGATCACCTTGATCACCTGTCAAAACCTTGGTCGTATATACTCTCTGCATCCAATAGAGGAAGCACACGTAACTGAAATACCTATGTTTACTGTTTCTATAACAACAGTTTGAAAAGCTCCATGTATAATTACCTTTTATACAGTAGTGATATCAATCAACTAATACATAATATGGTCTGTGGATTGCTGAGCTGGTGAGTTCAAGCCAGTTCTGATATTCTGACCCCAGCAGGCTTATTATTAGTCAATTTATGTTGTGCAAGGAAATTAGGTATTTTGTAGAGGTAAATGTACAGTAAGCATTAGTGTCAGAGCCAGTGAATAATGTGAGCAGAAGTTTGATCAGTGTTAAATGTGTGTATAGAGAACTGATCATAAGGACTGCTGGAGATGTCATGAGCTTGATAAAAGAGATCTTAGCAGTATGTGAATGCTGGCAGTGATGTACACTCTTATTTGTATCTAACCTTAACTCTTTTAGTACTAGCCTAAATGTGTATGTGTTATGGAGTATCAAAAACTGTCAAGTACCCAAAGTTGCAATTTAATGCCTGGGCGGATTTGAAGTCTTGTTTACTTCATCCTGAATTAGATATTTACTAATTCATATCTTAATTTTGCAAATTTTAGACTGGAATTCAAGAAGAAAAAATTCTGTTAACTGCTTGTTTTTAGACATTTAGCACTTGAGAACTTTGGCTTCTTTTACTCTTTTTTAACAAGCCCTTCATCTCATTTTGTGTCATCTCATCTCATCTTGTCTCCTCTCCTCTCCTCTCCTCTCCTCTCCTCTCCTGTGTCTCTTGTCAGAATCTTTGTCTGCAAATAGTGACAAAAAAGCTGTCATTGCCATTCAGGCAGCCCCACTTTTATCCTCAAGAGGTGAAAAACTTGTTTCCACTCTTTTGAGCCTGATTTTTTTTTTTTTCAGTTAAAAGAGGCTTTTCTTGTCCCCATCCTGCTTCCCCCTACTTTCTCTTTTTTTCCTTCTGAAATCCTGCCTTCTGCCCTGTTTGCATGATGTCAGATATACAGAAAAGCAGAAAATCTAATTTGTGAGGGACATCGGATGGTGACCTGGTTGAAAAATGTTAGCAAGGTACGAACTGCTGTGTGTATGTTTGTGTGATTGTAATGTAACGATGTGTGTTAGCGCATGCAGCCTGTTTCAGCTCCGTCTCATGGTGAGAATTAAATGTTGTCATCTTTTATCGGCAGTACTCTCTTTTCCGAGATGACAGTCTCTCTGGGGCTGTCAGTCACAGACCCCTGCTGTCTCTCTTTATCAAAACAAGAGGGCTGCACGTACGTTTGTTTTATATGTGTGTATGTGTAAGAATTTTTGAGTTACTATGTTTTGCAGCTATGGTATCCACTGCAGTGCCACCATTCTCTTCAATTCGAAGCTGGTTGATGTGGTAGCCTGTGTTAAATGTTTTTCCCCTTTGCATTTATGAAGGGAAGGGTTTTGCTATTTCATGTATGTTCTTTTTCAGCTCCACTTCACCTCAGAGTGAGCTAATTCGCTCACATTTCTGAGCTTCCCACTGCATCCAAATTATCTGGTCATCTTCTGCTATATCTATGTTTGTCCCCTGGTTTCTGTGTGTGTGTGTGTGTGTGTGTGTGTGTGTGTGTGTGTGTGTGTGTGTGTGTGTGTGTGTGTGTGTTCTGTTCTGTTGATTGTACAACTGAGGGGGGAGGGTGGGGTTTGGTTTAAAGAAGCAGCTTAGAGAAGATGAACCCTTGTGTCACCTTCACCTTCCCTCATACTCATAAACAAACTCTCTGAGTGAATCAATCCCAGCAGACATACAGTATTTCCATCAATTAAGTCAAGCCGTGGCTGGACAGCTGTCTGTCTATCTTATCGCCCCTACTCTGTCCTCCATTCCTCTTTCTCCTCTTAAGCTGCTTCTATACCTTCTCATCATACTTTTTACCATCTCCTCTGTCTCCTGGCTCTTCCATTTCTCGTTTTATACTTGACTTAGTCCCAACGAAACAGTAGCCTCCAAAATAAACCTTCTTGCTCACGCTCTCTGCTCCTTTCATCTCTTTCTCTTTGCATGCTCTCCTTCTGCATGCATATTTCTTACTGAGCTATTGATTTCAAATGAGAAAAAGCCGATTCTAATCTCTGCGCTGTTTTGTATGAGGAGAGGGACAAGTGCATTTTTCTGTGTAAGTTTGTACTACTATAAACTGACCAGGGGAAATTTTTTACATCTCTCTCTCTCTAACTGCTGTCTCTTCATGTCTATGGATGCTCACACACACACAGACACACACACACACACACACACACACACACAAACACACACACACACACACACACACACACACACTCACAGCTTCCCGTCCACCCTGAGGCTCTTGGGGAGATTGATCAGTAAATTTGCCGGGCCTGGTAACCCTGATTGGAGCCTTAATATAATCAATAAGAGTGTGCAAAGATAGGAAGACACATGCAAACACACATATGCAAGCACATGCACACAAACACAATGGAGGACAATTCAGTTGTAGGGTAGACAAAGGTCACTGTCCTCTATGACCAGGACAAATAGGATATGAGAGGTCTGTGTGTGTGTGTGTGGGTGGGGATGTGTGTGTGTGTGTGTGTGTGTGTGTGTGTGTGTGTGTGTGTGTGTGTGTGTGTGTGTGTGTGTGTATGTGTGTGTGTGTGTGTGTGTGTGTGTGTGTGTGTTTACTGGGTGTTGGAGGATAAAACAGAGAGAAAGCAGGGGAGCTAAAGGATTGCCAGTGTAATTCTGGCTGACGATAAGAAACAGGAAAAGGAAAAAAGAGATGGTAAGAGAATAGAGGAAGAGGAGGGGCTTTAATGTGAAGCCTATCAACACACTCGGTATAACAGATGGATAGACAGAGAAACGGAGAATCTATGATCAATACAGCGTGTTTGTGTGTGTGTGTGTGTGTGTGTGTGTGTGTTTGTGTGTGTGTGTGTGTGTGTTTCAGTCAGCTTGGCCATGGCAGCCCCTGCACACACCTTCTCTCTCAGTGGGGATTGTCTTTGTTAGTCTATTTGATGCCGATATGAAGCCCTCCTGCCAAGCTGTTGATTCTTTTGAAGAGATGCTGTCTGATTGTTTGATTTTGTCTAAATATTTGCCAAGACAGAGAAACCTACAGGTGTCCCAACGTGCTGCAACTTATGAAACCACATTCACATAGACAAACACAAGCAAATTAAGAAAAAATCTTTCGATAACACATGTGCAACATTTAGAAATAATGGTCCAAACAGAAAATACAACCAAATACAGAAACAAAAAGCATTTACATAAAATAACCAAATATATAAAACATAACCAAATAGCTACTGAAACACTGCAGGGTTAACAACGGATATCTAAATCATGCAATCACACTGTTTAAGGGGGTAATACAGCCGATCTTACAAAGCTGCCAACGGATAGTTGTCTTCACTAACTTCATAAAGAGTGTTTCCATTGTAGTCTGGTTCTTGCAGCATTTCAGCATTTCCTCGTTTTTGCTGTGTTTGGTTGTGTTTCCTCACTTCGCAGAATTTTTGGCTGGACAAAATCGCACATTAATGATACGGGGTCCAGCGACATACTAGATTTTGACCTAGTCTTGTTTTTCTAAATGCTGCACGTTTGTCAAATTTGTGTAGAGTTTTTTTTTTTTTGTTGGCCTTTGGTTTGTCTATTTGCATGTGTTTTTTCAATTGCAGTGTGTTGAGCTCTCAGGGCCACTGGAAAATACCTGAAATACCGTATAACCACATCTGTATTTGGATCCCTTAATATGAGCATTATTCTATCAGAATTGAAATATATATTTTTTTAAACACATACTATTGTTATTTAAGCACTACAAGACAATATCCTGTTTCTAGATTCATATAAGATGGAAACTGAAACTATGAGATGAATTTTCATGCTCCCACTTTGGTGATTCCCTGACTTTTTTTTTTTTTACTTTTCCTCTTTCATCACAATGAGGCCGACATTTTTTGGTTAGGGCTTCTAGTAAAATATCTCAACAACTATTTGATGATTGCCATAAAATCTGAAACGGTCAAATACCCGCCAGGATAAATTGTTATAACAATTGAAAAGTTAAAGGTATACTATTAAAAAAAAAATGTAGAGACTCGTAGAAAATATTCCCTCTCATCATTGATTATGCCCCAAAAGAAATGTGTGGTAGTGTATCTATCCGTAGAGACCCTGTCCCCTCTGTGTGTATTTAATGATTTTCTTCACATTTTGCTGTGTTTGGGACATTTCTGGTATGCAATGTTTGGGCAGAGGATGTGTAGCCCCCTGCAAATAATATTACACAGGGTGTTGTCTCCATCTCTCTCCTCTGCTTTCATTCTGTGTCATGGATGTATAACAAGCTGTAGGGCTCTTTGTCTATTTGCCTGAGGGCGGGGCTGAGCTACACTCAAACATCCAGACAGAGCAGAGAGGCCACAACAGACAGGAAGAAGCATGTACCTTGGCTGCATTCACACAAAATCAGCAATATGGCACGTTTCAGCAACCATCAAATCCTGCATAGTATTCCTTTGATCACAATTTATCACAATTTTCATAAAGACCCTTTAACAGGTCAAATATTTGATATACGACCAAATAATTGTAATGAAAATGCTAATGACATTACCATCAAGCTTCACTTGCGCTTTGTATTCAGTGCTAATAAGCAAATGTTAGCATGTTAATATGCTAAACTACAGCATGACATCGGATTCTATCCAAGTCTCTTACCCTCAGCTACAGTATTCTTTGTTTATTATTAGGATATTATGTTAATGAAGAAAAAACTGTATCAACATATACTGTATTGAGTATTTAACTGTAATGGGTCTACATCTAATGATTGTTATCATTAATGATTAATATGTTGACTTTTTCCCAATAAAATAATTAATCATTTAGTCTACTTAGTGTCAAAAATAGCGAAAGCTCATGTCTGCCAACCAACTAATTGATTAATCGACTTACACTAAAACCGATTGATTCTAAATTTAATTTTCTGTTTTAATGTGATATTATGCTGCATTTGGTTCTCTTCCATATGGCTTCAGGCTGTTTACATATTTCATCTTCATCGTTGTCTTCCGTCGTTGTTAGAAAATCTGCTTTAGACTAAAGAAAGGCAGCCAGCTTTCTGTCAACAGAAATAATATTGTAGGATTATCACTCTTGTCTGTAGCAGCTGGTTTTGATGGAAGGGGAAGCAACCTGAGTATGAACAAAACTGTATAGTTTCATGAATAAAACATGCAAAGCTTTCCTTTGATCATCATTTCTACACATTTGAGTGAAAATGTGGATGTATATATGTCACAGAAGTTTGTATATGTTTTTTGGGAGGGTTTCTGTTGCATTTGCTATTAATGAAGCTGTCACCCCTACTGTGTGCAAGTTCTAGCGTGTGATCAGATGTTTCTTCCTCAGGGTTTGGTTCCCTCTAAATCTCTCCAAATGCCAGTATTTGATTGGTCTTCTTGTAATCTGTTTTATAAGTTGAATATATGAGCCGATGAGCTGCTGGGAGATGACCCATAGCAACCTTATTTGCTCGCTTGTTACTCTGCCAAATAGGAAGTCCCTTCTGGCACACTCTTAGTAATGTGTTGGAAGTCTGAGGCATTATGTTTATGCCCTGACCCTGTAATATAATGCCATAGACATCTGATATTGAAATGGCATATATATTTATACAGCAATAAAGATTAAAAAAAAACAGAAATTATGAGGTCCTGAGTTCTTTTTTTGAGGAAACAAATCAGAGGTCAAAAGGGAGAAGTGTAAACATGCGTGGAAAGTAAAGGGGTATTTTTGGATGTAGATGATATGACATGATTTTTGACTGCAAAAGTAGATAGGTTGTCTAGTGTTGCTTAGACTTCAAAGGACATAGAATTTGGGACATGCAAAAAACTCTTCATGGCGAGTCCAAATTGATTTATCCTCTTTGTTTATCTCCATCACATCTTAACATAATATTTAACATGTTTACCATCTTAGTTCAGTGTGCTAGCATGCTAATTTACCAATTAGCAATAAACACGTGGTTCAGATGAGAATGATTGGATTGTCTTCAGACTTGCACGTATTTGTTCGTAAACAAACTGTTGGACAAAATGGTAGTGATAGATTAAAAGTCAGGAGTATCAGGGTTAAGTTATCACTGTTCAAATCCAATCCAAATTTCATTGCAGTCCAATAGTTGTGAAGATATTTCAGTCAGGACTGATATGGTGGATAGGATTAACATTCACTCTTTGATTAAGGTTTAATAAATCTTACTTCTTTTGCAAAGAGCCTTATGAACCAATATTTGTACCATAGAAGTGCTCTGTTGAAAAAGTAAACACATAGACAAAACTATACAACTACTGTACTTCATTTAGTTTCAGTCACAATAATCTTTCTTTTCCTTTCTGTGTCTTGTGATATGCTGCTGCCACACTCTGGACAAACATTTCCCTCTTTTCACTATTGTGTAATGAGGCTAGATCTTTTGATATAAATCATGCTTTGATTGACTGCATGTGTCTGCCCCTGCTTGTTCCCTGTAATCTCAGTGGTATTTACTGAGATGATGGACACAATCATTGGTTTGCCCATTGTAATAGCTGATGCCTATGATCATATGAACACATCATTCTTCAGAATTAATTGCCAGGCTACTTGCAGTGGGGTCCAAAAGACGCCACCCGTTAATTTGAATGGGAAAGTGTTGTCGTGGGATTGTGTTTTCAGAGACATTCTAAACAATTTTATTTACAAGTGGGCCATCTTGCTCAGGTCACACCTGAAATTATCCTTCCTGGCCCTGAGTGTCACAGTGTGAAATAAATCATGGGCAGTCTGTTTTTGTTTTCCACACCTCCCCAGTCCTCCTTTTGATCAGTGTCAGCATCTCTCCTCTCCCTCACTCTCTTTTTCTCTCCTTCTCTCACTCTGATGTTTATGGTCTCTAAAACCATGTCAGATTAAATTTGTCATTATCTCATTTTCCCCCTGAGGGCAGAGATACAGTTACTGTTTGTGTGTGAGAGTGTATGTGGGTTTGAGAGATGTCTTGTCTGCTTCAATAATTCAGGAGTTTTCTGCCACTGCGGCTCATGTGATGCTCCTGGGAGAGAGAGACAGAGACTGAGACAGAGAAACAGAGGAGAAGAGGGTAGGGAGGGATTGACACAAAGATGTGGCAGATCTGTTCCTTGTAGATTTTAGTGCCTTTCCATATTCCTTACCGCATCATTTTGTCATTATCTGCAGCTAAGTAACTCTCTGCTGCATTCCTGTTTATGACATTTGAACCCTTGGGAATTGTTGGTAACGGCAATGAATAGTTGAGGCCCGAGGGGTTTAATGAATACAGTATGTACAGTCATGGACTCACAGTATGTTTTTGTGGACAGTTAATCCAATATCCCTATGGGTAATGTAGTCAGACGGTATTAGTTTCTCTAAAGACTTACTGGAACTGCTACTAAGCGACCGATGTCTCTTTAAAGAGTTTTTCTATGAGGAGTTGTTTATGTTGGGCTTTCTCATGGACTAGTGGTCTAAGATGCATATCTTCTTATTGCACCATCCTAGGTAATATTGGCTAATGAGCAGTAAACACGAATTAGAGCTTCAGCTGATGGGAAAAGTCATTCTTTTTGCGGCTCTGTGGTCATAAATCAACGTACTAGACATATTATAAATTTGACATGATGATGGAAGATAAAAAGTTAAGAGATCACAAATTAATATAATCCATCCTGAGGAGGGCATGGATGACTACCAAATTTCTTGGCAATCAATGACAAGACATGTCACTGTAAACTAAAAATGTCCACCTGCTGCTGGCGCTAGAAGAAAAGTGAGTGAATCAACAAATTTAGGAGTGTTCATCCACTGTGAACCGTGTATATCCATACCAAATTTTATCTTATCCATCCAATTGTTGCTGCAAACAAAATACAAGAAAGAGACATAAAAATTATTTCAATTGTGTTTGATCAATTCTTATATAATCTATGTCCTTTAAGGGTGGAAGGGCACAAGAGAGAATTCGTTCTCCACAGCCTTCAAGTGTCATCAAGCATTAGATTTCAGCGCCAACGTCAGCACCACATTGGTACTGTCCACTTTTAATTGAGAAGAATCCAGATATATTGTCAGGCTCTGTGTTGGTGTGTTTCTGCTATCAGAGTAATGGTGACTGAGTATTGTCTGCTGTGTGTTGAAGGTCAGAAATGAAAACTTTCAAATGGAAAAAAACAGTATTGTCAGAGTGTTCTGCTTTAAAGATCGACTGCTGCTGAGCTGGGTGATTACGGTGGGGGTGATGGTGGTGGTGTTGGATTAGCCTGTAGCCTGTCACTGCCAACTTTACACCCATTTTCTCTGGCACTGCACAACCACTCTCCAATCAGATGCCACTGTGTTGTTAGTGTAACAGCTGGCTAGATGTCCTGTTTCAGGCTGACTTTCAAACCCAGAGAGACATGAGTAACTAGGTTTAAGCCAGATGGTGTTTTCATCCCTTATATCCTATTTAAACATCTCAATTTTTAACACATAGATACAGTTATGAAGGAGAAGCTCTGATTTAAAAGACTATTTTGTTGTAGTTTTTGTAGTCTACATGTAGTCACAGAAGAACTGTAACAGAGGATTGCATACTTAGTTGGATAAAGTTGTTTGTTTTCCTTTATTAAATTATTATAACAGTTATAACACTTAATTCATGTAGAATGTAGAATTCATGAATAGAAGTAGACATAGTTGATGCTACCCCAGCTTCTAACACTAAGCATGCATCTCCAAAGCAAACATACACAAATCTTGAAGGATCTGGATTCTGATGAGGTCTGTTTTATTCAGATAAATGACATTACAAACCAGAGAATAGCAGGTTGTTTGTTTACAAGTAAATGACACAGACATTTATAAATACAATACACAGATTAAGGTGACCTGAGCTGTATGAAATATATTATACCCTAATTATTTACAGATCCTCCTACTAGATTTTGTGTCACTATTTGCACTCGAAGCACCATTTAACAAAGCATGACAGTTGATCAGATTGTGTGAATTTTATACAATCACACCACGCTTTTAGAGCTCCTGATTTTATTATTATTATTATTATTATTTCTACATTACTACACCAAAGATTATAGGATATGGTCAATAAGCTCTTGACAGCTACACAAACAAGCTCTCTCCTGTGATGTATGTGCTTTAGTTTTTAATGCATGATTATCATGGGACATGGGACATTATGCTTTTGCAGGTTGTCCACATATCATTAAAAAGATCTGACAGTTATAGATTCATTCTACAAACATTCGCTTGGTGTCTGCTGAAGATGTGGTCCAGTACTAATGAAAATAGATACAAGTTTAAGTTTGGCATATACCGTTTCCCATGCAATCTGTCAGTGTTTCTGTGTTTTAATTAAGGGCAAAAAACCTTGACTTTGTATTTAGTACAAAACACTTCATGTTTTCACCGTAAAGCTAAAGAAAGTCTCTTTTCACCAAGACCACTGCATAGGCATTGAGGGGATGCTGCAAAAGGGAAGACATGTATTAAAGGGATAACAATTGTATGTTAATAAAATATGTTACAATGTCCATAATGTTAATCATATGATAAGAATCTACACAGGAGGCATGCATAAGTACCCCAGCCTCAACATGTAGGTAGTAAAGCAGCGGTAGAACGGCTCCTTGTTCATGTTCTAGTTTTTTAGCGATACAATTTATTTTCTGTGAGAAAAATGGCAAAGGTCTTGAGCTCTGTGTCTATGCAGGGGGTGTTTTCTGATGACAGGAAACCCTCCCACTTAATAACAGAGTGATGGACTCACCTGCCTTTTCTCTGTAGGGTTGTAGGCACGTTGCATGTGCTGACTAGGGCAGTTGCAGTGATCAAGCAGGGAGCAAGAGGAAAGACATGGGAAGAGTAATGAAGCCAAATGACCAGTCATATCTTTGGGAGGAATAAAGGGAGATGATACAGGGTCCAGTGATGTAATTGATGGGAGAGAGAGACACAGAGTGAGATAGGGTGTGAAAATGAATACATTTATGTGTATGCATGTTGGACGGTGACACAAGAATTGTTTGACAGCTTTAATTAAACTCAGCTGAGTCAGCCTCTGAGCTGCAGCCTCAATCACATTTTAATGAGCTACACACCCAGCAGGCCACATGGAATAAAATCCGTCTTTTTAAACTCTTTAAACCTTCGCTGTTGTCCCTGTGTGTTATTTTTGTGTGCGTGTGTATGTGTGTGTGTGTGCGCGTGTGTGTGTGTGTGTGTGTGTGTGTCTGTGTCTGTGTGTCTGTGTGTCTGTGTGTCTGTGTGTGTACGTGTCTGTGTGTGTGTGTGTGTGCGTCTGTGTCTGTGTCTGTGTCTGTGTCTGTGTCTGTGTCTGTGTCTGTGTCTGTGTCCGTATCTGTGCCTGTGTGTGTGTCTGTGTCTGTGTCTGTGTCTGTGTCTGTGTCTGTGTCTGTGTCTGTGTCTGTGTCTGTGTCTGTGTCTGTGTCTGTGTCTGTGTCTGTGTCTGTGTCTGTGTCTGTGTCTGTGTGTGTGTGTGTGTCTGTGTCTGTGTCTGTGTGTCTGTGTGTCTGTGTGTCTGTGTGTCTGTGTGTCTGTGTGTCTGTGTCTGTGTCTGTGTCTGTGTCTGTGTCTGTGTCTGTGTCTGTGTCTGTGTCTGTGTCTGTGTCTGTGTCTGTGTCTGTGTCTGTGTCTGTGTCTGTGTCTGTGTCTGTGTCTGTGTCTGTGTCTGTGTCTGTGTCTGTGTCTGTGTCTGTGTCTGTGTCTGTGTCTGTGTCTGTGTCTGTGTCTGTGTCTGTGTCTGTGTCTGTGTCTGTGTCTGTGTCTGTGTCTGTGTCTGTGTCTGTGTCTGTGTCTGTGTCTGTGTCTGTGTCTGTGTCTGTGTCTGTGTCTGTGTCTGTGTCTGTGTCTGTGTCTGTGTCTGTGTCTGTGTCTGTGTCTGTGTCTGTGTCTGTGTGTCTGTGTGTCTGTGTGTCTGTGTGTCTGTGTGTCTGTGTGTCTGTGTGTCTGTGTGTCTGTGTGTCTGTGTATATGTGTATATGTGTGTCTGTGTGTCTGTGTATATGTGTGTCTGTGTATATGTGTGTATGTGTGTCTGTGTGTCTGTGTGTCTGTGTGTCTGTGTGTCTGTGTGTCTGTGTGTCTGTGTGTCTGTGTGTCTGTGTGTCTGTGTGTCTGTGTGTCTGTGTGTCTGTGTGTCTGTGTGTCTGTGTGTCTGTGTGTCTGTGTGTCTGTGTATATGTGTATATGTGTGTCTGTGTGTCTGTGTATATGTGTGTCTGTGTGTATGTGTGTATGTGTGTATGTGTGTCTGTGTGTCTGTGTGTCTGTGTGTCTGTGTATATGTGTATATGTGTGTCTGTGTGTCTGTGTATATGTGTGTCTGTGTATATGTGTGTATGTGTGTATGTGTGTCTGTGTGTCTGTGTGTCTGTGTGTCTGTGTGTCTGTGTGTCTGTGTGTCTGTGTGTCTGTGTGTCTGTGTGTCTGTGTGTCTGTGTGTCTGTGTGTCTGTGTGTCTGTGTGTCTGTGTATATGTGTGTATGTGTGTCTGTGTGTCTGTGTATCTGTGTGTCTGTGTGTCTGTGTGTCTGTGTGTCTGTGTGTCTGTGTATATGTGTATATGTGTGTCTGTGTGTCTGTGTATATGTGTGTCTGTGTATATGTGTGTATGTGTGTATGTGTGTATGTGTATGTGTGTGTATGTGTGTCTGTGTGTCTGTGTGTCTGTGTGTCTGTGTGTCTGTGTGTCTGTGTGTCTGTGTGTCTGTGTGTCTGTGTGTCTGTGTGTCTGTGTGTCTGTGTGTCTGTGTGTCTGTGTGTCTGTGTGTATGTGTGTATGTGTGTATGTGTATGTGTGTGTCTGTGTGTCTGTGTGTCTGTGTGTCTGTGTGTCTGTGTGTCTGTGTGTCTGTGTGTCTGTGTGTCTGTGTGTCTGTGTGTCTGTGTGTCTGTGTGTCTGTGTGTCTGTGTGTCTGTGTGTCTGTGTGTCTGTGTGTCTGTGTGTCTGTGTGTCTGTGTGTCTGTGTGTCTGTGTGTCTGTGTGTCTGTGTGTCTGTGTGTCTGTGTGTCTGTGTGTCTGTGTGTCTGTGTGTCTGTGTGTCTGTGTGTCTGTGTGTCTGTGTGTCTGTGTGTCTGTGTGTCTGTGTATCTGTGTGTCTGTGTGTCTGTGTGTCTGTGTGTCTGTGTGTCTGTGTGTCTGTGTGTCTGTGTGTCTGTGTGTCTGTGTGTCTGTGTGTCTGTGTGTCTGTGTGTCTGTGTGTCTGTGTGTCTGTGTGTCTGTGTGTCTGTGTGTCTGTGTGTCTGTGTGTCTGTGTATATGTGTGTATGTGTGTCTGTGTGTCTGTGTATATGTGTGTCTGTGTATATGTGTGTATGTGTGTATGTGTGTATGTGTATGTGTGTGTCTGTGTGTCTGTGTGTCTGTGTGTCTGTGTGTCTGTGTGTCTGTGTGTCTGTGTGTCTGTGTGTCTGTGTGTCTGTGTGTCTGTGTATATGTGTATATGTGTGTCTGTGTGTCTGTGTATATGTGTGTCTGTGTATATGTGTGTATGTGTGTATGTGTGTATGTGTATGTGTGTGTCTGTGTGTCTGTGTGTCTGTGTGTCTGTGTGTCTGTGTGTCTGTGTGTCTGTGTGTCTGTGTGTCTGTGTGTCTGTGTGTCTGTGTGTCTGTGTATATGTGTATATGTGTGTCTGTGTGTCTGTGTATATGTGTGTCTGTGTATATGTGTGTATGTGTGTATGTGTGTATGTGTATGTGTGTGTCTGTGTGTCTGTGTGTCTGTGTGTCTGTGTGTCTGTGTGTCTGTGTGTCTGTGTGTCTGTGTGTCTGTGTGTCTGTGTGTCTGTGTGTCTGTGTGTCTGTGTGTCTGTGTGTCTGTGTGTCTGTGTGTCTGTGTGTCTGTGTGTCTGTGTGTCTGTGTGTCTGTGTGCATACCCACTTAGAGAACAGATAATACTCAAATGCTGCAGTATTCAGCATATTGAAAGAGCAATTGATTCTTGTAATTGATCCTGCACTCCATAATACTAGCTGATGCTAATATGAGACTTCAACTCTCAGTCTTAGCCTTGGTATCTTCCAAAACTAGAGAGCTTTCTAGTAGGAAAAATTTCTTTTTGTTTTACCCCCCCCCCCCCCACACACACACACACACACACTCAGTAAAGAAATACTCTCCGGTGAAATGGATACGAAAATTTCATTTTATTAATTTCATACTATAAAGGTGATACCAACTTGCTTTGGCTGAACTTTGAATTTTTTTTTGTCTGCTTTATTATTGCAAAGAGCCAATACCAGTGCCAATTATTAGTGATCAAGGAGAAAGAGGAACCTTCGAAACTTAATTAAAATGACTTTACGCATCCATTATTTACAAGGGAGCTTTTCAACATTATCCTAAAACAAAAAGTGCAGAGAGTACAGCATTTCATAAAGTTAACTAAAGATATTAATGATAAATATACAAAATAGCAGTATGTATTGCAGAGAGACCTCCATGGTGTTGGTTGAGTGTGATACTCCCACACTGCACTTTTAGACCCTATCTTTAGTGCATCCATTTGCAGTGAGGGATTAGAGAAGGGGAGAGAGAAAGAGAGGGATAGTTAGAAGTAAGGCCACAGGCTGACATGCACATTATTATGCTTTATCTATGACAGCAAAACAGCTTTGGAAAGACTTTAGTTTGTTTCAGTTATTTAAATGTTATATAAAGTATTAACCACATGTGATAGGGAGAAACCTATCATTCAAAACTAGGCTATTTCAATGATAATGATATCCGTAGCTCAATATGTACAATAGCAATTCGAAGTGAGTGTTCAATTCTGAAAACTGTAAACGGTCTATGCAGTCCATATATTGAATAATACAAGTCTTAGATGCAGTTCTATAAAATCTAAAGTTTCTAACCAAAATATCCTGCACCTCTCTACAAGTAACAGAGTCAGACGGCTTCAGGACACACTTCAGTAATGTTACTAGAAGTCGTTGGTTGAGCCTGAGCGTCTGACCGACCTTGGTAAGGTGTGTGCAAGAAGTAATGTCGGACCATTTTTTTTCTAGTCAGCTGGCTGAATCACAGATCAACAAATTAACTTTTACGCTATGAGACTCTATATAGGCTTGTGTTATTACTACAATGCTATCTATACCATATAAAAACACAAATTCACAAGGGTGAGTAATGTTATTTACATAATATGGTACCTAAAATAAAGATATAGCTAGCACTATATAAATAAACTTATTTTAGTTAACGGTGCAACTGCAACAAAGACCATTATTCATTATTCACTGCAACAAAGAGCATTATTCAGAGTTTGTCAGTATTGATACACTATTACTCTTGATGTGTAACCCTTCAAATAGCACTATAGGTGAGAAACTGCTCAAGATCACAGAGTGGTTACTACAGACGGAGAGAGGGCTGGTTACATCAGAGCCAAATTAGCAGATTTTTAAATTAATATATATTATTCTGATAATCTAAAAATGCTGCATATTAGAGCCAATACTTGGTTGACCCCTAATAAATGGCGGGGTCCAAAAGTCTGAGACCACTTTTCCCCTGAGAAAGTTGATCCCACTATACAAATGTACAATTCCTCCCAAAATATCCAGCTTTGATTGGGCTTTAATTTGAATAAGAGTAATTAAGTGTGCATACATATGCACAGATACATCAACACACTTAATACACAATATAATCAGTCTGACATTCCATGTAGTTTTAGTGGTCTCTTTAATGATCCTCCATTGATTGCATTTTAAATAATCACCAAAACTGTAAACTACTTGTGCACAAGTATTAATCCACCCTATTGCACATATGCATGTGCACACACACACACACACACACACACACACACATAAAACTCTACTGAAAAAGTTTATAAGCCTTTAGTTGTATGTGTTCTGATTTTTATTACTGCAGCTTTTCATGGTGAGGGCTCTGACATTTAGATGGAAACAGCGAGCACCAACCCACTCTGACTTTTTGTCTGGCATCTCAACAAGCGAAAGTGGCTGAGAGTTTCTGCATCTAACTTCCAGTCAAAGTGCTTTTTATCATTACGTGAGTCTGTATTTGTGTGCAGCATGTGTGTTGTTTTTGCCAGAGTTTAAACTCTTTCAGCCAAGCTTTCGTTGTTTCACTTCCTGGGATACAGGAAAAACACTACCTCTCCATGACAACCATGATCCCGTCCCGTCAGCCATCCTAACAAAAGCTGGGACCCTGCTTTAACTGGACCACTGCAATGAATGAATAATGATGATTGGTCCATTTGCTAGAAGAAATGGGATTGTGATGGTTCAAGGGGTTACTCAGAGTCTTGCCATAGATACCTCCTTGATTATACCACCACATCATTAGACTGACGTATTGTATGGGATCAGTTTTTATAATGCTTTAATTGTATTCTAGACATGAACTGTATTTATAAAAAACCTTCCAAAATAAACAAAAAGATAATGCAATGGAAGTGTGTTACTGAAAAGCAGAAGATAACTGAGCCTTTTTTTCAATGCAGGTGTGTGTGTGTGTGTGTGTGTGTGTGTGTGTGCGCGTGTGTGTGTGTGTGCGCGTGTGTGTGCACATGTTATTCACATTTCTTAGACCTCCTCCTCCATCCTGGTTTAACAAGGACACTCAGCAAGGGAATGATAAGGTTAAGAATTTCCCAACTGTGATATTGTGATATTCCTGACTCAGATTTTAAGGCTAGCGTAGGTTCTTACTTTTGCAACGAAGGTCATAGTAAAAGTCAACATTTTGGGAAGTATGTGTATAGTATATGTCTGTTCATGTTTATATATTTATGTTTTTGTGTTTGAGAACTTGTTACAACCAATTCTCACCAGTAAGGTGCTTACCGCTGGAACACAATCTGAACTGGCAGGCTATAAAGTTTATTTTTGAGTGGACCCTCTTTATTTTCATCTGTAAAAACCTTCTCTTTATATCCTGGACAGCTGCTCATCTGCTGCTCCATTCATGACACAGAAATATAATAATCTAGAGCAAATTTCATAATTAGTTATTAGTTATTTCTTATACCACTTTAGACATCTCTGGTGGTAGAGTAATATGGCCATTAATTGTTAAGTTTCTGGTTTGATCCAGTCTCCTCTTGTCCACATGTCAAAAGGGTGTTGAGTAAGACACTGAACCCCTGCTCCTAGTTTATGTATACGGAAGAAGTGTTTTGCAAAAACAAAAGGTGCTTTGGAAAAAGTGTCTGCCACACAAATGGAATGTAAATTGCTGTAAAGGAGACAATCTGAAAATGTCTTCTTACTTTTACAACAAAATTAGGTCCAGTATTTCTCTCTGATTATTCTGTATGCTCAGTTAGATATAGTTTGTTTACCTCATTGTTTGGAAATAGCATTATGTTTAACTTTGATAAATGTTAATAGCAGTAGCTTATGGCTGGTACACAAAAAAACCTATGTACATCATTAATTTTTACTAACTCCAGCTTTTCAGTACCATAACTTTACCAATATCTCTGGTTCATGTCAGCAGCTATTATGGATTCAGATATCCTTTACTGCTACCACCCTCAAGGTAGAGGCAAAAGACGTTTGATACAATTCTTTTAAGGCTCATGCACATTTACAACTGTTTGATGGTGCTTTTTAAACCTTAAACAAGTATAGATGGTTGTTATGATGAAGCCACACTGTACATATACAGCTTTACTGCTCTAGTTTGCCACAGGAAATCATGCTTTGTTTATGGTACCTATATTGTGGTAATAACAGCACATTAAGACAAGGCTTAGCTATAGTAGCCGTATGTGTATATGGTATACCTCTCTAAGAATGTACTGTAAGGAATGAGTATCTCCATTAAATATAGATGTGACCAAGTACATTACAGCAAAAAAAGGAGCAAGAGAGAGAGAAGAGAAGGGTATGGTAGGACATAGAGGAAGAAAGGAAGAGAGGAAAGGAACCAAACAGAAGAGTATGAGTTTTGAAAGTGACAGCTCCATTACTACTATCATCCATTAATAACCAGCCAGGTCATTAGTGAGAGAAATGAAACCAGGCACTCACAGAGACAAACAAACACAATGCTAATCGCTGTTCTCAAACAGTGTCAACAGCCTGACATAGATGATGGGAATGGAAAGTGAGCAGAGAGGTCAGCATGGAGAGAAAGAGGCACGAAGACGGAGAGGACGACGAGGAAAGACACATTGTGGTAGACAAATAGAAAGCTGACGGGGCAGACATGACGAATGGAAATTGATCTGGAAGATTTCAAAACTGGGTAATGAGAGTGAGAGACAAGAGGGACAGGGAATGATAAGAAGAAGTGAAGTGACTCAGATTTCTGTTGGAGTGACTTTCTTTTAAGTTCTTGGACAATGACAGCCTCATTATTATTTCTATCATCTGTGAAGAGCCCGCTAAGTCATTAGTGCCAGGATTGAGCAGCACAGAGACAAACAAACAGCACTGAGAGGAAGTAGTGGTCTATGGTCAGTCCTACATTTCTTATTGCTGCATCATTAACCCAGCAGAGTCAAAATTACATTTCAGGAGGAAAAGCTTATTCTCTCTTTGTCATTCACCCTCTTTTTTTACTACTTAGCCTTGCGTTTCTTGTGTGTCTGTTTTTGGTTTTGTTTTTTTCTTTCGTCCATTCCCCTTTTGGATGTCTGCCTGTCAGTGCCTTTTCTATTAGTCTCTTTTTTATATAATTCCTCTATTATCGGCATTCCCATGCTTTAAAAACCTCTCACAAGCCTTTCTTTTTTCTGTCTTCCTCTGAAAAGGGTAATCATACAATGGCTTTTGAAGTACAATAACAGATTTCCTGCTCACGGGCAAGGACCCAATCTACAAATATTCTTCTTTGTGCCAGATGGCAAGCTATTTTGGTATACTGATTTGTGCATGCCAGTACATGACAGTAAAGTGGGCAACATCGTCAAGCTAAGTCTGCAGATGTTGTTAACTTTATTACTAAGCTTTATTGATCCTCATAGGGACATTGGAAATTTGAAGTATCTAAATTAGTGTATTATTTGATAGGAGTTATACTGAGACTTAAAATCTAAGGCAATAAATACAAAACGGAAAGTGGAATACAAAATTTCATGAGGGTATGTAAGCATAGAAACAAATGCAACCAAGATATTCAACACATATAAGTCAAATGTCCATAATGGGTGTTCTTTCTAGATTATACATTTTTTTGTTTGTTTTATTGCTTGTTCTTATTTACGCATAAAATCGCAATTTCAAAACCTGTAATTCTTCGATGTATGTAATAAAGAAAAAAACTTTTTAATTTCCTGCCATTATGGAAATGCAGCATCACAGTAATTATTATGCTAGTTTGCCTGGAGGACCAGATGAATGTATTAATCGAATAGTTTCAGAGTAATTATAGTATTTGATCCCCATGTGGCAGGAGTATTTAGTTCATCTCAAACTCAGAGCCTTTGACATCATCCCTGACATCATCAGTCAATGATAGAATATGTTGAGAAACAAATTAAAACATGTATGGATATTTTCACCTTGGATTATGCAGTATAATGAGTGTAGCTTTAATATATTACCAAAACGTTTGTGTGTGTTTGGTTGGTAACATCAGTATCTCATGGCATTAGTACTTTACACACGCACACACTCAGATTACTTCTTTCTCTCGAGGCAGCAAACTAGTAACAAACTTACATACACATGTGCACAAACACACACACACACCCCCACAGAACAGCCTGTTTTGATCTGTTCGATTCTGCTTTGTGGTGCAGAGTCAGTATTGGATTTGTGTTTGGAGGCAGCCTGCTGTCTTATTACTGCATTGTAACACATTCACACATACACACACACACACACACACACACACACACACACAGACAGAAAGGTGTGACCAATTAATTTTCAATTTTGGTGACGAGGCAGAATTACAGACCTGGCACCGAGCAGGATGAACATATTATTAGGAAGTGGTGTCAGAAAAACTTCTACAGAGGCAGTGAGATTACAGTTACAATAACATGTATTTCATAATGTATATTTTGTTTTGTTTTGTTTAATCAAGTTATAGATAGATAGGAGTTAATGGCATTTAGTCATATCTGGGAACAGAAATAGTTCTGTATAAATAGTTCAGTTTACAGGACAGAAAGTGTTGTTTATTTATTCAAAGGACTAAGTCTTTTATTTCAACAGTTTAAATATTTGCACATCTCTGATCAGGTCAGGGTGCATTCAATGCAGCAAATGATTTGACAATTCCTGAATCTTCATGGAAGAACTCCCCAGTCTGTTGCCATCAAATTGCAAATTAAGTTCTTACACCTATCTTGTTAAAAGTTGGTGCCTTGTAATTAACTATTAATGTACACATGCTGTTCGACCTGTGTGCTCTCAAATCACAAATTGTGGATGGAAAAGTGCCTTCCTGCTATATAATGGCTGCTGTATTCAAATAACTGAAAGGAAAAACCTGAGAACAAACACCTTAACGATGGAATTATTTGTAAGAATCAACCATTATTCTAACCCAGTGAAGGCCTCAGTTGCATTAAAATTGTATTTGATATGCATTAACTGTAGCATTCTGTGTATATTTACATGAAGTAAACTGGATGAAAAATGCAAATAAAAGTGAAAGCGTCAAAGCTCATACTGCCTACATTAGGAAGCTCTATTTTCTAGTGGTCTGTGTGTGAAACCTCGGCAAGTAAAGTAGCAGAAACTGCTCTTTGTGCTTATGTTCACAATAAGAGGTCGTCTAAATAGACAAAAACGCAATGCAATTTCATGCCAAGAGAAGAAGTGAAATTGCACCTTGCCAACCAATTTACATAAGTACATCCACCATCCACCATCCACCATCCACACAAACAGTTTTGTTTGGAGCCACAGTTTTACCAAACAGACACAAGAACAAAAGAGACAACTTGCATGCAATTGAACTGCAAAGAATTGCAACTGTGCAGTGCTACTGTTGTTTAAGTGAGTTTCCAGTCTGTGAACTGTTTGTCTTTGAATGCATTGCAGTACTGCTTCCATATGCTGCATTTTTAAAATTCTTCAGTATATTTATTCAACAGGTGTTTTTGACTATTTTCCATTTAGGACCTATCTGCCCTCTGTATGTTTGCCTGCTTGCTGCGATGCTCCCAGATTGGACTGTGTCACAGGGGAGCCTGAGGGCCTGATGAAAAAAAAAAAAGATTTAATCGTGGGTGTGTGTGTGTGTGTGTGTGTGTGTGTGTGTGTGTGTGTGTTTGTATGTGTGTTTGCTGTTCTTCATTTTCAACTGAAATGGATAAATTTTAAAAAAAAAATAGAAATGGATGGAAAACCGGGGGGGATGCCTACTGTGAATAAAGGAACCTTGAAATTATAGTATCACACAGTAAATTCAGTTCTTACAGGCATTTTGCCTGAGCTGTTTCACTGGGGGAACTACTTTCCAACATTGCCTTGATCTCTGACCTCATGTGACATTTGCTGTGAGCCTTATTTTGATTTATTTTTCACTACATCAGTGAAAAACATCCATTCTAGTCAAGCGGATGCATGTGACTAGAGCTGTGCTAATAAAAAATGCTGACATCCATGTAGAGATAGTGCTGTTTTTTTTAAAATGTCTTTTTTATTATTATTTCCTTGTGTTTTATTTAGTTATACAGTTTTCTTTTTTGCAGTGTGAAATTTCCGTCAAGGGCTTCTTTGGTTTCCATTTGCCTCTGTTTTGTCCAGTTAATTTTGATTTCTTTTTCTCACACCACAGAAAGTACTGGTAAAGATTTGTTGTTCGGTGTAGGGTTAGGTCAGCACTCGCGGAATTCTTCTCTCCTTCCTGCGACCAGATCACATGGGCCTTCTTGATGATTGGCAGCCAATCAAAGTGTCATATGACAGCCTGTGATCATGATATTACTGTGACAGTGTCAAGCATCGTGGATTTGTTCAGACACAGAGCTTAGTGTAGGTGAACTGCTTTTTGGCATGAAACAGAACCCAATACACAATGACTGTAGTTATTTGTGTAAAATCAAAACATAAAAAAACTTTAGAGCGAGGAACTGAGAACACTTAATGCAACGGCTAAAGTTGTTTAATGCAATGTTCATCTCTTAACAGACAGCTTTTTCTGGTGTCATAGCTCAGGAGCTGCACAACTGATTGGACATGATTTGGAAATGCAAACACTTTTCTCTTTAGGATCTCACAGCAGACACCGTATATCAGAGGAGAAACCAAGCGATGAGGTCGAAAGAACTGCCTGCAGAGTTCAGAGACAGGATTGTGTCCAAGCACAGATCTGGGGAAGGCTAAAAAATCATTTCTGCTGTGGTGAAGGGTCCCAAGAGCACAGTGGCCTCCATAATTCCTAAAGCTATTCTAAGGGACATTTAGATAGAAATGAATGTCCATTACATTCAAGCCCTCACCAAACAAGTTCAAACAATACTGATAAAGCCTATCAGCACCAGGTAAACCTCTCTGTATTTTGCACTATACACGAGTTTTAAATCTGGTGTCTGTGGTGACATTCCAGCGCTGCGCTCCCGTAATAATTCATTCTGTGTCAACTAGCAAGTTCACTAGAGCCGAAAGATAGAAGCAACCATGACAATGGAGATGGAGGAAGCTTAGGCAGAAAAGCCCAAGAAGTGTCCGGTAAAAGTTTCTGTTGCTCCAGATAAATTAGAAACTTGGCATTCAGAGGAGAGATTACAGTCTAAAAAAGAAAGCGATCAAAAACAAGGTCCAACACAGATTACCATTGATGTGTCTTTTCCTCATTGGTGCATGTGTAAAACATTTGGGATAGGCAATGTAGCTATTACAGTCTGACTTTATAAATTATTACCACCCTTCCAAACTGAGCCATTTGGGGAGAAGGAAGCATTGAAGCCTTGGGAAGAGAGGTGACCAGGAACCTGAAGGTCACTCTGGCTGATCTCCAGAGATCCTGTGTTGGGAGGAATTTCAAGAAGGACAACCAACACTGCAGCACTTCACCAATTTGGGCTTTATGGTAGACTGGCCAGACAGAGCCTCTCCAAAGTGAAAGACATAAAAACACCTAAAGGACTCTCCGACTGTGAGGAAAAAGATTATCCGCTCGAACTGTTTGGCCCCAATTCTAAGTGTCATGTTTGGAGGAAAACAGGCATCACTCATCACCTGCCCCATACCATCCCAACAGTGAGGCATGGTGGTGAAAGCGTCATGCTGTGGGGGTGTTTTTCAGCAGCAGGGACAGGGGGACTGGTCAGGGTTGAGGCAAAGCTGAAGGGAGCAAGGTACAGAGATCTCTTTAATGAAGGACAGTACAGTCAGTGCCCCCATAGGGATACTGAATTTAGATTGATGATAGAAAAGATGAATTTCAATGATTAAACAAAAGGCTGCAACATGACAAAATGTTAACACAGTGAAGGGGTTTTTGCAGCAATAGGACCTAAGATTTTGTGTAACTGTGATCATTGCCACCTACTTTTCTGATTTTCACTGACAAAAAGATTTACTTGTTTTCATTGCCACAATTCTTGCCCATGAAAATGCTTGAAATCAGTATTGCTGTAGTACATTTTGTCTGCTCTGTTTTGGACTATCTAATATGCTGCTCTGAAGTACTCAAAAAGTGATTTGTTTCTTAAAGATGTTGCTGTTGCTTTGTAAATATGATTTCCTGGTTATATGTTAGGAGACTCAAATTTGTTTTTGAAACAGGCCTCAGAACATGAAAATTTGCCCATGAATACTTATTATGAGCCTGAAGCCATTTCGGGCTTAATATGTTGTCCACCACAGAACCAAAATACAGCTCACTGACTTATCTACACTTTTAACAAGTGCACTCCAGAGAAATTAGCGCTATGTTATTGCATAATTCAGTATCTTCAATTTGTAAAGCAAACTAGATGCAACTGTGTAGTCTTTAACCTCAGTTGTCAGGATAGTTTTCTATTCTGTTGTAGGGTCTAATCCTGCATATCATCAGCTTGATACTGCATTTGTCTGTGTTCCACACTGACTCCTTGGGTCACAAATTTATTGAGAAGAAGCTCAAAAAGTCAACTCTCTTTCCTAGATGTCATGTTTTCGTACAGCTAAACTGCAACTGTAGGAGTATAAAGCACAGGGCTGTCACACCAGAGACCAGGGTTCACATTCAGAGTCCTGTCTGCGTCTTTTCCTAACATTAAGTCATGTGAGTGCCTAAACATAACTATAAAATAGTCGAATAGTTTTGTAGTCACAATAAGTGGATATTGTACTGCAAAATCGGGTATTTTCAGCAGAAAATAAATAAGTTGTCCGTGAATGTATCTGCGACTTGCCAAATATCTAAATTACCAGTGGCCAGGGTTCACTGTCATGTTGTCAGCGGTGATGCAAAGGTCTTGAAGAACACAAGAGTCACATGGGAAAAGGCTATTCCATTTTGGCAGTAGTGAATCAATCCAACTCAACTCAAAGTTCTGTAATGTTTTTTGGGGTTTTTTGTTTTTTTGTTTTTTTTGGTTCATAAAGGAAGAATTCTAAAACTTAAAAATATTTTTTTGTTTCTATTAGTCTTATCACTCCAAGTATTATAATAGCTGTCATACATCCTATAAATACAGCAACACTTCTCCTCCCTCCTATTCCAACCATTAACTTCCCTCTGTTTTTCCAGCCCCTCATCCCCTTTGTCTTAGCTCAGTGTGATAATTAACTCTGCCTCCCTTTATGATAACATCGCTCTCCCTGCTACACTAACACACGTATTCTCTGCCCTGCATGTTCACGTACGCACATGCTCAAAAGCATGGTTACAAACATAGCTGCATGCAGTCTCACAACATGCTCCCTCGCTTCAGTCATGTTTTTAGATCTTGAAGTTGAGGAAGGAAAACAAAAAAAGCCTCCAGCTTTCAAAAATGGAGATAAATACTTTCACATCCATTTCAATTACTTTTCCACTCGACAATCTGCATTTTGATTAGTGTCCCTGTCAGCTTTATGATTATGATGATGATTATGATGATCATAAGTGTTGTGATGCCAGTGATGATGATTGTGTTTGTGATTACTCTGCTTATTGACTGCAGCCGTGTCACAAGCACAGTCTTTTTATCCGCTCAACTCATTCTTCCTGGAATTTGCAGTATGGAGGAGAGAAGGAGGAACTTGAACTTGGTCCAGATCTGTTCCAGTGACAGAGGATACTGTCTCTATGGGATTCATAAATCCATACTGGATAGCTTTTGAAGAAAAAGATTCTGAATTTAGTGGGAGGACAGATGTGAGGGAGTTGAGATTTGGCATAAAATATAATTTTGAAAGTATAAAATATAGATATAACTTAAAAGTGTTAGAAATCCCATCATGATTATTGAGAGGAGGGAGTCGTTCATGAAAATGATTGAAAAATATATAGTTCAAGAAAAAGTTTTGCAGGACTGACAGAATTGCCCTGGTAATGCATATTTTGTATCATATAGAAGAAATTCTCTCACACACCTTCAACATCAGCACCTTGTGCTTAATTTCTATTAGAGCTATTGGTTTTATTTCTGACTTTCTTCTCAGAAAGATTACTATATTCATTTAGCTGCAATGAAAACTTAATTTATGTAGTTGATATTTGTGAGTTCAAAGCCTCCATACCCGCACTCCCATCATGTGCATCTCTCTCTCACTGTGGTTAGTCTTTTCTTGTATGATAGTTATTTCCTGTTTCAAAAGTACCAAAGACTTGTTTTAACATATGTCCATGTAGGTTTAAATACTTCAGTATACATTAGCATCATGCTTATTGTTAGTGTAGAGGATGGGTTTCAGAAATGGAGAAAGTCAAAGACAGAGCACTGTGGGATGAGTGGTGAGAGAGGCGAAAACAAAAAATAGTAACAATGGGAAAACAACAACTCTTCTACGGAAAATTTTCCTCTTGTTTCACACATAGAACCTCCTGAACGTGATGTGAAAAGTTATAAGTGCAATCCTGCAAGAAAAGCGTTTACACACAAAAACACACACTAATATACACATGCACAGAGGTTAAGAACTATGAACACAACAATAATTTGTGGAGGAAGGAGAAGAGTATGGCAGAGGAAAACAAAGGAAAAATCCATCATTTTGTAAATGTTGCCCCTGCATGCAAAAGCTCAGATCTCATTAAACAGCTGTGTGGAAGAGATGAAAAGAAACGAAGGATGTGAGGAAGAAAGGACAACATAATAAATAGATGCTCTTGGGGTTTTCATCGTGAACTGGCTTTCTAGAAGGGAAAAGAAAAGAAAATTACCAGTAAATGGGGAAAAAAGATGATAATGACACTGGTAGCAGAAATAGGTATCTAGATTTTTTTTTCTTTATTGGTGAGTAACATAATCAATGAAAATTATGAAAAATAGACTCTATCTCATTACGCATTCCTTGTAGATCGTATTTGATGAGGAGTCTGCAGATAAACCACCCGACAGGCCTACACAGCACGTTTCAGTCCTTGTGTTTGAATGGCTGACTGTCTAAGTGAATGATGTAGATCTCATTGGTTATTCACTGCAGCTCTCTAAACACAGAGGACCTTGCAGTGGGGGCCTCTTCTGATTTAGAGGGCTTCAGTCAAAAAAAAAATCTGCATTTACAACAGGGTTTCTGGAAATGTTATTAAGCTTCTCCATCACCCTGATGGAATTACTGTATCCACAGCAATGACAGAGAGATTGTGTGAGGGTCTTGGGAGTTTTTACAGACTTCTTCATATCTCAATCCAGAGAGATTTTGTATAAAAGCACAGATGACTGCAAAGATTCTTTTAGGGCTCCTCAGAGGACTCACAGTTGTTTCAAAAGTGGATTGCTTCAAGCCTCCCTATCTACTCAGCATCTTTTGCATCACTCTCATGTTTTTAGTCTAAATTGATCTCATAATTACACAGCAAGAAAGGAGGATTTTAATGGAAGCATTAAGGCAGACTTGACTGATCTAAGGGGATATAAAATGCTGAATAAGCCACTGAACTATGAAGCCGCCAAATATAGAAATGCAAGGTTTTCCAGTGAGCAGCTGGAGAGGATCAAACTGATGGTGCGTGTAAAAGCAACTCCTCTGGATCACGGCTGAAAAACAACTATTAGACTGATATTTTGGTTCAGAACTATGGCAGGAGAGAGAGCAATAAGAGCTTTTACTTATCCCAGTAAGTTCACTTTTGCTGTTTGAGAGCACATATAAAAATCAGACTAATTATCACCATGAATGACTCCAGTATTACAGCACAGATTTCCAGATTAGAGCTCATGGTTTTGTTAAACTACCAGCTGGAGAAAGTGCAACTTCTGTATCTAACATTGAAATTGAGATGAAACTGTAACCCAAGGGTTGCTCTCTGCAGACTCGGAGCTTTAACATAAGTAACCGTCCTATACTATGTAAGGCTGACAAAGAAAGTCATTTACAGTTAATTAAGGTTAATATGTAGATAAAATGTCATCATCTAAAAAGAAGCAATCACTGCTGATGCCTCCGGCCAAGGAACCATTCATTACACCAGTCAGTCGAACTTCACTTTGCATCAGAACACATGCAGGCTTGCTCAAGACAGGTTTTGTAGAAACAATCCTATGCCTAAAGGGGCAATATGTAAGTATTTTGGTTTAAAATATTAAAAAATAAACGTAGAAAATAAACATAGAGAAGTGCAGTTTTGACATTGCATCAATGTAGTGTGTGGTAGTAATATTTACTAAAGTTAGCATGCTAACCAGCTAGCCCTGGGCCGGCTATGAACCTGTGTTGCAGCAGGCTAAGCTATCGTCGCTGAGGCTCCAGACGCTCACCCTCACGCTCCTCAACCTCTCATGATTCGTCCTCTCCCTGCCACCACTAATTTTGATGGTCAAGCGTTCCACCGATGCAGCGGCCCACCAGGATTGTCCCGGCATGTCCGAGGGCTTGTCCGGGGTGACGAAAGGGTGCAGATCATCATTTCTATCTGCATTTTTAGTTTTATATTTTTACTCTTGCATCTAATAATGTAATTTTTAAAGTTTATTATTAGTAGTCAAAAACTGATGAATTGGAGTGTGGATGAATAGATGGATGGAGTGATTCAGGATAAAACCAGGCACCAAGACATGCAATTTAAAGCCCAGTTTTTCCAAAGGCAAGTGTGCGGACATACTGCATTAATTGCACCCCATCATGATGTGTTAATCAACAACAGCAGAAACACACTAGTTTATATTTAATATGTACACCAATGATGGTTTGATTTAAACAGGTTGTGTTTTGCTTGTCTCTTAGAGACTTCTTGTGGTGTGGAGAAGTTATGGGAGGCTCCCAAAACTTTGGCATGAGCTTGCAGAGGATGTGCACTGCTGTTGTGTTCACTGTTTCTGGTTGACATGTACGGCAACATAAAACAGTAGCATGTCACTGAACACTATTCATCCCGTGCATTTTTAGTTTTAGATGAATACTGTGGGATGTCTTTATAAGTCAGTTGCCCAATTAGAGAATGCAAAATATATTTGAAAAAGAATATAATTGGAAAATAATATAGGCATCATTTTTAACATCATCACATTTTATTATTATCAAATCCTTTGCTGAGTGGCTGAAGCCTATAACCTAGAGAGCATGTTGAACTCATATGAAGTTGAATTTAGGCAAATTGATTGGTGTTTCCAGTTGGAACCATTCAGCTGCTTGACCACTGTTTGGATTGCTTTGTCTGTATGTTTGGGTAATTCTCCTGCTGCATTGTCCTGAAAATTCCACACTGGTAACCCTAATGGATATGAACACCCTCAACTTAAACCTAAAGTCAAGCTGCAACCTCATAGGGATTGTTTCATTTCAAATCCAATGCGCTGGACTCGAACCAAAACAATGAGAAAACATGACTTTCTTAATGCTTTCTGACTGCTCTATATATCATCATATATATATGTGGGCTAAAGAACAGAATGGAGGTTGTATATGATCAGGAGCTCTTGCAAATCCTTGTTTCACCTCTACAGTTAAAATCAGGCTTCAACTAGTAAAATCAAATGGGAGGGTGCTTCTCCCAGGAGGGCTCATTAAATTTGATTTTGTTTTTGTTAACTCAGAAAAAAAATAAGAAGGTCCTTTCTCTATGTCATTCTAGACATGCCTCAGATTGGAGTAATAGTAATAGGATGCCCCCTACTGATACCATTACTACAATGAGGTTGTGAGATTATGGTTCTGACGGAATATAACAATTTAACTAGATCATTGTATTACGCTTTCAGAGTGAAAGAACCACCTTCCGCCAATCAGTGTAGTTATCACCCAGTGGAAGGGCCAATCCCCATGTGGGGTTGTTAGGGACCTGGTGTTGTTTGTTTGTTGAGAGGAGAGAGACAGATTCGAGATAATAGCAGGTTAGAATGATAGAGGCAATGAGGAAAACTCACCAATTTGTGTGTGTGTGTGTGTGTGTGTGTGTGTTCGCTTGTTTTACTAGATCTGCTGTATTTGTGGGGGAAAAACCAGGAGACTAGTAGCTTTGTGGGGACCAAATTGCTGGACTTCACAAGTTTAATTGGCCGTTTGAGGCTCAGGTTAGAGTTAGGTTTAGGTATAGGTTAAGGTTGGTGTTGGGATTAGGCATTCAGTTGTGATGGTTAAGGTTAGGGTAAGGAATGAGGGAATGTATTATGTCAATTTCAGGTCTACACGAATGTGGTAAAACAAGGATGTGTGTGTTTCTCTCTCTGTCAGAACAAGATAATGGGTTTGGTTGCCCAAAACTAATGTGGGAAATGGTTCAGTGAAAGTAGAAGAAGAGATAGCGAAGGAAAATTGCCCAAGAAGTCCTGATCTTCTCATGCCACTAAAATGTTTTGATTCTAGTGCCACCACAAGTACGTTTTGGCACGAATACAAAAATGCTACTTCATCAATACCTTACATTGAGAAATATACCTGTTTTTCAGTAAACCCTCATTTTTCCTTCAACAAAAGAAACCAAGGCTCATAAATATTTATAGCCAGCACAAGAAGCTTTACAGGAAATACCTAAATTGAATAGCCGAAGATATAGGCAAAGATACTACATGAATCAATAAACAAGATTGTGGACTTGACCAGATATTCAGGGCCGGCTTTGAGGTACAATACCCAGCCCTGTCCACTTGGTTTCAATAGTTTACAGAATATTTGGGTGTAATTGTAGCTGTGCTAACAACACATCTCTTCATCTCTATTGTTGGTAAAGTGGTAGAAAAGTGAAGAGTCGGGACTTCTGCTCCAGTCTTGAAAGTAGAGTTTGGGACTATTGATCCAGCAGAGACTGGTCCCTTGGATAGAAATATGACAGGATAAAACACTTAGAGTAGAAAAGGTCAAACAGCATCTGGACTCATGTGTCCCACTGATCCTAAAAGAGCTTTGTTCCTCTGTTGGCTGGTTCTCTCTCCTTAGGGAAAGCCTAGTGGACCACAGTGTTGCTGGGGACACTATTGGCTCACACTGTCACGTACTTACCTCTATAATTTGGAGTCATCAGTATGGAAAAGTTGACTGTCTCTCCTCACAACAGTTACACATTAACTACAGCAGGTCGAATAAAAAAATTATTTTCTAGTAGGTCAGTAATTCATGTGAATTATTCATGACTTTCCTTCATATCAGTTTTAATATTTGACTAACAAGTTAGTGATGATTACTTATTTTTTTCAGTTAATTGACAATGAGAAGGTGTGAACTCATCATCATTAGGGTAATGATGATGAGGCATTTACATTTTGGGCTGTATCTTGACTGTTGTGAATTTCTAATGCTAGCTGTAATTTACTAGTTGTGAATTAGGTATTCACTATCATGAAAGATCAGCATTTTTGATGACCTGTAAAATGTGATTATGTTTTGAAAGTCATGATTAATATTATATAAAGCAGTAAGTAGGACAGTCCATGCAATACACCAGCATAATATGAAAAACCCCAAACTAAACTCTACTTAGTTGCCATGTAAAAAAAACATGAACAATATCTGTCCAATTCATCTTGAAGTTTAAAAAGGATCGAGTACATTGTTTGTGAAGTCTTTAGTTTTGACGGTTAAAATTTATTTAGATAGAGACGTCTAACAAACACGTCTAACCTGAAGTTGCATTTCTCTGCTACAGCATCTTAAATCTGTCATCTTTGCTTCCGTTCTCTCCTTAGTGCTCGTCTCCTTTTCTCATTCTTTATGGTTCTTATCCCACATTCACCTTTCCAATGCAATCTCTCCTCTTATTTTCCTACATCAGCACCTTTCCCTTTTTTCTCTTTGTTTCTCTCACTCACTCTGTTCCTGAGTAAGCCTTTTAAACTCCCATGAGACTGTGTGAAATTAGCTCCTGGCTGCTGCGGGTGGTGGAGCTTTGCATGTGTGGCTGTGCAGAGGTGGTGTCAGCAACAGTCTCGGTACTCTCTGCTACGAATTTTGATCAGACATGAAGCAGGCTGCAGTTTCCCTGTTGTGTTCAGAGGAAAAGGGGGGGAAACATTGAAGGAGAACAATATTCGTCCTGTGCTGCCTTAAATCCTTTTTCCTTCCCTCAAGCAGCAGTAGTGCTGTTTTTTGTCGAAGGATATCGACATTATTTTTACAACTGTGTGTGTGTGTTTGTGATCTCTTGTATAAATCTTGTTGATATGGTTGAGTTGCCTTACTGTGGGTCAGATTTTGACTTATGCCCTGTACAGTTTTGTTTCCTTGCACAAATATGGAAATCAAGGAATGCTCACAGTATTCTTCTTCTGACTTGCTGGCTCCAATTTAATATATAGTTTTGTATGCTCCTTTCATAGATACACAAAAATCCTTTCTCTGCCTTGGTCTGGGTTTTTTGTTTCCCTCAGAGAAATAAAATAGGTGACTCATTGGGTCAGCATAAAGGAATCAGTATGCTTCAACACAAGTGCACGTTCAGTCAACAAACAGCATCTGAAAGTTTGTAAAATGTTCAAAGTGCAATTTTAAATGCAAGAACAGTTTGGTAAGTTAAGCAGAATGTATGAATATAAAACATTTGATCTAATGAAATAGTCAATTCATACAGACCAAAATGCATGACACAAAGTGACACAAATGAAGCTTGTTTTGTAAAGTACAGTTTTATCTATTATGTGTTTTTGGAGTTCCTAGGTTCTTAGGTTAGTTGTTATCCTAAAAACAAAACTTGCAGAGGAAAAGCAATACTTGAGAAGAAATACATTTTACCACCATTCCAATGAGACAGTCAGAGATAATCAAGAGAGGATGTGAATGAACCTGCTCAAGCTCAAAAGTTAATCAGCAATTATTCTGATTAAATCCTAAAGTCAATTTTTAAGCAAAAATGCTAAACATTTGAAGGTTCCAGATTCTCCATGTTAAAGATTGGTTGTTTTTCCATGTGCAACGTTACAGGAAATTGAAAATGTTTTTATGTTGAACAGAACGTTTCTAGATATCACCATGGGCTTCAGGAAATGATGTGAATTTTTCCACTATTTTCTAATCAACTATTTGAGAAAATGGCTGTATAACCTTTTGTAGATAAATAAAAAGATTAATTTTTGATGATAGTTGTAGCCCTAAAACCTACAGACTTTTGAGGAAGCACGGATTAAATCCAGCTCTTGATCTCTTTGAGAGCCATGAGCATTATATATATGGTGCCGGTGCACTGTCGGACATCTGATGTACCAGGATATTTAGACTGAACATAAATATCAACATTTTTCTCCATGCATCAGCCTTTAGGGATATCAGACCTTCTGTTCATGAAGCACACTATAAGCTCTAACAATAAATCCATTTCTTTTGACATGGAACGTTAAAGTGGGGGACATATAGACTGGTTTAGATTTTGTTGTAAAGCTTTTCAGCATTTGTTGTAAATATAGTTTGGGTGACCTCGTGAAAAACCCACATGACAGAAAAAGCAGACTATAACTTAAAAATAGCACAGTGAAAAACCAACAAATGTCTATTTTCTGTCCACATACAGCGAACATGAAAACACTTTGTGAAAAGTTTACTATGAGAGCTTTTCTAGGGAGTGATGTGGATGTCTTGACTGCATTCATTTGACTTGCATTTAGTTTGACAAAGCCTCAGAGACAGGTAGCTATCACCACAAAGACACACACAGACATAAACGCACACAAATAGTCAAATGTGAGAGCATCTTCCCACAGGCTTCCTTTGAACTCTCTACTGGCATTTACTCTGTGAACAGACAGGCAAACAAGAAGAAAGACAGAGAGTGTCAGAGCAGAACGACGGAGAATGAGGAAGAGTTGGGGAAAAAAGGGAAGTGAGGAGAAGCTGAGCACAAGACTGCTCTGACTGGTTTCAGGACAGCTCTAACATGCAATGGGGGGGGGGGGGCTGTGCAAACTTACTGAGGGGAACTAAGGTGGAGGAAAGAGGGGAGGAAAAGAAAAGGATTAAACAGAGCAGAGTAATGTACTTGGAGTAAAGAAAGAACATTTATCTCTTCGTCCTCCTGAGCTCTTCCCTTGTTTCCGCTGTGGAGCAGACAGATAAGAGAGCGTGTGCATGAGTGGCTTAACACTTGGCCCGTTGCCACGGCTGCGCTATCACCATGGGATACTGACAGGAGCTGAGGGATTCTATCAGATAGGATGGTATTTAAAAGAGATAGGACATTTTTGTACAGGAAGTTAGGTGACTGAATTTTAAATGAGTGTATTTGAATTCTGCATGGGAACTTGGACTAGCTAACAAAACTGCCCCGAACACAAGGCTGTAAGCTCACTGTAATGGTCCCTTCCAGACTCTTTTTGCATAATTTCCTCCACTTTTCATGTGTTTTCACCGTGAGACTCAATACATCTCTGTTCTTGGTACCAACCCCCTCCAACGGAGAGAAAACCCAGTTGCCATATGAATATATTATGTCTGTTGTGAAGTCTGCATTCTTTGCCCTTGTTTTCTGCACTTGACTCAGTTGCGCTCTCGTTTATCTCCATCCTGGAGCTTTCTCGATGCTCATCGATGTAAATTCATGGATTCAGTTACAGCCAATTGGTCTTTTTAATCAGCATAGGTTCCCTTTAATGTGACAATTTGAAGATCGAGTCACCAATCAGAAAACATAATGAGAGAGGGATTCCCAACTGCCTTACTGTTCTCTCAGTGATTCACACGAAATGTTTCACTTTGGGTATGTAGATATAATGTAGACAACACTATCAGAACACAGCAGAAGCAGGTGGCCTATTGAAAGTACATAATTTTAATTCTAAAGATCTATATCCTGCACACCAGTGACGATGTCGCAGCATCTATCAGGTGGAGCACAGAGAGTGAAAAGAGGAACTGAAGTGTTCAGAGCAAGCTGCTGAGTTTCCTCCAGGAGCAGAGGACAACCACAACTTTGTTTTTCACCAAGGAGAGATTACAGGGGGGATAGCACTGAGTGGGAGCTGAGGCTTTTAGCAGCCAGCAGCAGAGTGGATTCTTCATCATCTAGCTTATGGCTGCACTCTCACTGGTGGAGCTCATCTCACAGATAAGAAAATCAAGGACCCGTACACTAGTATGACTTACTGACAAACCTGTAGCGAAGTAGACACAAAGACAAGAAACTTTTCCTGTTAAGCTTCTTTGCTGCTTGTTCCCTCAGCCAGAGGTAACACGCAATAGTGTGTAGCCCTGTCAGGCTAATCTAGAGATATCTTATCTGTAATTTATTACACTGTTTCCTGCAGCAAGTGTCCTCCTTAGCTTTAGATCCAGGTTGACCTTGACATGCCTGTGAGCTAATACAAGGCTTACATGGTTAAAAAAAAAAATTTAATTAAATTAAAAAAAAATGAAACTTAGCTACGTGTGGTGTGAAAAAGCCTGAATTACAAGCAAAGAGTCTCAGACTTTGCATTTTTCTTTCCTTATCAGTTTCCTTCTGCCTTTGCTTAGATGTTATTCTCTGCAGTTCGCTCTCTTTCACTTTGTTTAACTCCAACGTGTGGCTGAGTTTTTTCTTCAGCTTTTTTCCCTTCATCTCTGTCACTTGCTGCCATGGTCACTTTTTCAGGCAGTCAGTCAGTTTCTCACTCATCCGTTTACTAATTGACAGGGATGCACCAGTATCCACAATTCTCACAGCAGACACTTTCTGACAAATCTTGATTTTGAAATGATGCTGAAATGATTAGAGGATAAGCAATGAAAATGAAATCATCGCTTATGTCATTTATCAGGCTAAAAATGTCAAACATTCCTGCTGATCAGACAAAAGAATCCAATTGAAGAACTGCAGTGGCTGGGAAATTGTGGCATCTTTCACCATTTTCTGACATTTTAAAGACCAAATCGTTAAATATAAAAAAGAGAGATAGATTGATCAATAAGGAAAGTGCTTTTTGCAGCCCCCAAAAAAGGCTTTCTTGTCTCCCAGACCGATGTAACAGTTTTTGATTCAGTTTCTTAAATTCCATGTTATGTTTTTTGATCGGTCAACCACTTTTCGCCCTGCCTTCAAATGCGGCTATTCAGAGCAGATAAAAATACTTTTGCCTGCAGGCAAGGTCAGACAACATGACCTGCAAACCCCAGCCTTTAGTGGATCCTCAGAAGAAGTTTGTTTCCAGATCAAGAGATTTCATTTTTTACTTATGAATCCAAAAATTTACAAATTGGAGGGAGACCAACATGGGCACAGAAGGGACATTTTTAAAAGCTAGATATCATTAACAATAAGGTTTTCATTACTCAATATCCTCTGATATATAAAAAAGGAATACATTTCTTTAAAGAACCGCATTGACATTTAGAAGGAAATATAACTGCAGCACTCACAGCCAGTGCTTTTATTAAGTCAAAAGTGTAATTCATTCAGACTGACTCTCTTTCCTGTTTCTCTCACTGGGAATGTGCAAAGGTCACTGTTTCACAGAGCTCCATCATCGGTGTCCTTTGCCCTCTCCTTTATCTTTGTTTCTACTAACTCTACTTTTCTTCCCTGTTCCCCCTCTCTGCTCACTACAGTTTTTTAGACTAAATTTTACTCTTTCTTCTTTACACCACCCCGTTCTGTCATAATTGATTGATTTTCATTTTCAATACCTTGAAACTGTGGGGTAAGTGAAGAAAAAAGGAAAGAAAACCGGTTTGGAGAGGTTATTAGAAAGAGAAAGAAATCTGGCTAGATGGCAAGATATTTTGAAAAACAGGCTGCTCATTGAATGTTTTTCCCTCATTAACAAGAAAAGAAGGGAAAGAATGAAGAGGAAGCATATTTTTGCTATTCAGCTTTGAGCCTCATTGTTCAGGTTCTCAATCATTTGAGGGATGTTTCAGCCATAGAAAAGAAAGAGGAGTAGAGGAGAGAGGAAGCGAGCCGATGAATGAGGGAGACCACTAAAATAGAAAGCCAAGGTGGGAGGGAGGGAAGTAAGCAGAAAGAAAAGAATTTGTTTGTATCAGTTTAAAAAAGATGGATTGGCTGAGACGCAAATGTTCGCGTTTGTTACCCAGATCCTTACGTAACTTTACAGTCTGAAAGGAAAAAAACTGTTGCACTGATCAAGCCATGTCTATTTTTAGGCTAATTGTTTGTGTGTTCGTGTATGACCGAGAGAGTGGGAGAGATGGCAGGTGAGAAAGTTAGAGCAACTTCCAAAAGCTATTAATTTGAGTTTGTGCAGCTACCTTGAAAGCAGGTGCAAATACCTTTTGTGTTTGTGTGTGTGTGTGTTTGTGTGTGTGTGTGTGCGTGCGTGCGTGCGTGTGTGTGCGCATGAATACTGTGTGTGACCTGTGTGTGTATGATCTTTTGTGAAATGTGTGTGGTATCATCTTTCAGCTTCACTTCAGCACATGTAATTTTGTTCTCTATTCTCTCTCATGAGATGATGATGATGCTGTCAGACGCCATGATGTGAACATGAGAGATATAGAAGCGAAGAGGGGCTGAACTATAGGAAAGCGAACGCCTATCTCTGTTCTTCCTGTGTCCTCTTCTCTCCCTTCCTTATATCTCAATGTGTCGCCTATGTGCCTCACTCCCTTCCCCTCCCCCCGTCCATGTCTTCTCCTCATATCCTCTTCCCTTCCTTACCCCTCACCTTCTCTCCTATTTCCTCTCTGTGCTTCTCCTCCAAGACGCCCCTTCTTTTTTTTTATCTTTTTTCTCTTCCCTTATGCTCTGGATATTCTCTATCTATCCAGAACGTTTCTTTTCTTCCCTCTGTTTTACTGTAGATCTCCATTCTCCTGTGTATTTCATAGTTCCACTGCAGACGAATCAGGCATAGAATGTGTAAGTAAATAAGCCACCATTACAGCACTGACATTTTACTTGTGAACCAGCACTGCAGTAGCACTGTAATGTATTAACAAATGTGACTTTTTAACCTGCAATAGCTTGTTGAAAATATAGCCATAAAATGCCATTAAAATAAAGGTTAATATAAAAAAATAACATACCACAGCATGTGATAATAAATTTAAGTTGTGAGAAGAAAATAAGGATTTAAGATACACAGTCCTCTGCTCCTCAAAGTCAATTTCACTTTTGATAATCTATTAAATCCCACTTCCATATTGACAGTGGTCACTAAAGACTAAAAAGGGCCTGTGGTGTGCAGCACTCTGCATGTTTCCTGTCCAAAGTTCCACTTTTACAAGTTTAGTTTTAAATTGTAGTTAAATGACATATTTCATATGATTACAGTTGATTTACATATAAGCAGAAGACACACTATATGCGCCATAGGCCTCCACAACACTGAAATATCGATGCTATGGAGATCAGACAAAAAAAAACATACTCACAGTGTTCATCTAGTTAATGCTAACACATGACCTCACACTGCTGAGGATTTGAGCGCTGGTCGTAACACTAATAGCATATAATGCCCTCAAAGTCACTTAGAAAACTACTGATCCAAGTAATTTGTCAAGTGTTTGACAATTAATGAGTTTCCATATTAAATTCCCTATTATAACAATGACCAGGAAGTCTTCATAAGCCCTAATAATCCATGTCTTAAACTCCTCCGTAAAGTCTATCTAAATTTCTAATAGAGGTTCATGTGGCATTTATTTTAAAAAGCAGTTTTTTTTTTGTTTTGGGAAGTAACAGGCCCGGAATAGTTTTGTTGGATTAGGTCACATTATTTTGGTTAAAGTTATGTGTAGTTTTGATGATGTATTTGCTTAATTTTGAGAACACGTCAAGCTTGGTTGACTTCACACAAAGTGCAATTTCCCACGAATGAGGACAACGTTTCGTCTTCTTTCTTCTTTCATCAGTACTTTTTCTCTCTCTGAAACTGTGTGTGTGTGTGTGTGTGTGTGTGTGTGTGTGTGTGTGTGTGTGTGTGTGTGTGTGTGTGTGTGTGTGTGTGTGTGTGTGTGTATGTGTGTTTACTGAATACCTCTTTACTGGTGTTGAAGCAAAACTGTATCCATTGGTCTTCAGTCTTCACTTCTACAGAGGCCTAATAGTAATCTGATGCAGTGTATCTCTGAAATCCACTCTCTGCTCTGTTTTGCTATATGCTCACAGGGCTCATATATCAGCTTTGCTGGGTGCTGATCAGATCCCAGACTGGTGCTTGTCTAAAAGTAGGATGTAGCCTAAGGAGGAGGGCAGACACTTGGTAGAGAGGGAAGGAAGGAGATGAGGAGGAGGGGGGGAAATGAATTAGATGGGGGAAAGATGGGGGTGGGAAGGAATTCGGCAAGGTTCCAGACCCATGAATAAAATGCATAAAGCACACAGTAAATATTTAATGCTGTTTTAGTTTCCACCAAGAGGCCAGCTTTGCATCCTCATCCCCTGATTATGACATCTTCAGTCAGCACTCCAGGCATGGCTTTGCCTATTTTAATGTTCGTGTGAGTATTTGTGCAAACTCACAAATACTCACTTGTGGATTCAAGCACATATGCGCGCGTGCACGCACACACACACACACACACACACACACACACACACACACACACACACACACACATACATACATGCTCAGTGAGGGTTACTTCTGCTGACAGAAGCTAATCGGGCTGAAGCCATTCCCACTTTTGTTTCCTTCTGAATGAATTCTCTTCCTTCTTTAACTTTTCCTGTCACAGACATCCTCAGAGATCTGCTATCTGAAGAAATCTCAGGGCCATCAGCCCATAAAGTGGAGAGAAAAAAAAAAAAAACCTGACCTGGTTGAGACTCAGGAGACAGACTGTGAAGAGGTCATCACAGAAATGAAAGACTTTTTGAGACTGCCCTAACAAGTAAATAAAAGCACTGCTTCTTTGTTCATACAGCTATGAAAACTCATTCTTACATTGTCTTTAGAGCTGACCTCTGCTGTGCAAATAGTTTGTACATTTTCATGCACATTAGTATCTGTAGTATTCTGATTCTTATTTTGGTTTTGATCATCTTCAGGATATGTGATTTTCACTGAATAAAAAGAACAAGGTCATGAATCTCCTTTTGCACACACTAAAGGTTTTTTTAATCTTCCGCTTTCAGCAGATTGGTCAACCCAGTTTGGTTTCTGACTGCCTGTATTTTGCTGGATTTAGCTTTTCCCTCAGACCATCAGTAATGGGAGACGAAAGCGTCAATAACAATTGTCCTCAGCGTCAGGGGTGCATAAACTAACATTTGCTCTCATAAAATCAATTCCAGGACCTCAGCTTGGGTCCTGATCAGACTATATGATTTTTTTGTCTCTCATAATGGTTACCATGTCAGATTAAGTACCTGGCAACACTCCATGTTTGACTCCAACCAATCATCATTCATGTCCTTGCATGTTGTCAGGGAGGAGGGTCAAAGAAGTGCTAACATGCTGTCCAGCGCTGTCAAGAACATGCCAAATCAACAGACTCTTTTTTTCACCCAAAGAGAGTTCTCTGTTATCCTATTGGTCACTATTACAGAACACTTAGGAGATGTAACACTAAGAAGGAAAATGAAAAAATTCTCACATGCTAGAGTTTTCATCAGGGTGTCATGGAGAGTCGAAGCTTCCATATTGTTGCCCTGCAGTTATGTCACACTACTAGGCCATCCCTTGTTCTCAACGTTCATTTTTGGGCCAAACGCTGGAAATTTGTCATCCGCAAAATCATCGTATCACAATCGAGCTGAATTCGTTTAGTCTGATTCCAGCTTTAAGGTATTCGCTGATAGAGAATACCAATCGGATACCTATCCCTGCTTTTTCCCATTTAAAAATCTGTAAACCTCATTACGTGGAATACATTTATATTAACATGAGCACAGAGATTATTCTGGCACTAAATACTGAGTTCTGCGATCCACCATAATAAAAATGTACAGTTACTGATAGCATAAATGCAGAATTTTATTAGGAAATAGGAAAAGAAACACTATTTTAATGTGGATCACATCAGCTGGTTACCCAGTCAACTTATAAATCCATTTGCAATTGGTCATATCGGATCCCTGAATCCCTGACCATAATTACATCATTTATAATAATTTACCACATAACTGGAGATGGGAAAGCACCTGCTAATATGGCAGAGAATAATTAGAAACATGGATAAGGTGTTTGCATAGTATCCTGGTTTCTAATAATAATGTGCTCCACCTTGTATCTCAGGTTTCTAAAAACTGGGATAGTATGTTTACATGTGCTGACACATAACTCAGTGACTGGCCTCTTCTTTGGTCATTTGTTTATATAACAACCCATGTTAATGTTGGTTCACAAAATAGAAAGTATGAGGTTTATTGTTTACCACAGCAAAAACAGAATGTCTGACTGAAAGACTGGGATTGACACTGGAGACTGGAGTTCACAATGACCACAACACAGCCATGTAACCATATTATCAAGCGTATGCCAAGGATATGCTGAGTTGTAGTTTTCACCAAGTTGTTTTCAGTCTTTCCCAGTGCACTTCCTCATTGGTATGTCTCTCTACTTTCTACCTCTGGGGAGACGGTTTGAACACTGCAGCATAGTTTAACTCGACCATTTAGCTGCTAAAAAGCAATGTCTAATGGAAATACTCACCGTGACATGAGGGTGTTTACACAGACATGCAGTCAATTAACCATAATTAAAATTGAGGCATTGCTAAATAAAGTGCATCAAGCATAGTTTTATAATAAAGGAATCCCATTTTCACTGACAGCTGTTGTGTTACATTTTTGAACAGATTTCAATTAAACCCTAAAAAGACTTCATTAAACAGTTCGAATTTTTGCTTGCCAAAGTGCTCCTGCAGCGCGTTTGTGACTTTAAACAGACACGGTTGACGGACTTCCCTCCCGTCAAAATTCTAGCTCTATCTCAAAAAAAGATAATATAATAATAACAACATAGTTTTATCTCCTCACTTTGATCACTTTGAAGGGTTTAAATGACATTAGGGCAGTGAGCTAAACAGCCAGTTACTCCTTTTGAGATGAGCGCACTAAAATATTAATAGGGGTCCTGGGCAAGGAAAGGTCATCCCTGGAACTGAGACTGAATAATAAGAGGGCAAGTGGCGACTGCTGTGGACCTTCCACCCCATCTAGTAAAAAAACAGCTGAACTATAACTCAGTCAGCAGCTCCTCAGCTTTAGTCCTCTGCCGGGCACAGTAAATGCTGATGAGAACAGATGAAACGCTTTCTCTTGCATACACGTGTTTTTAGCTGTAGGTCAAAATGAATTCAGCAGAAAATACCAACAAGTCGTAAACTGTCCAGATGGTGGAGAAATCAACAAGACAACAAATATATTCATTCCACAGTATCTTGTTCCGATATGGCCACACAGATAGACCTATTCACTGTTTGCTGGATTCCAAAGGGGCCACAAATGAGATCTGTCTAATTATGGACAGTAGACCATAGTTCATTGGGATTTATATCTGTTTTGGTAAGTGTCTGTCAACTATTATTATTTTGAAATCAAAAATAAATTAATCTACAAATTTAATACATTTGAGTAAGTGGTAGGTACTTTATACACCCCAAATGACATGAATTAGAAAATGCTGAGATAGCATTTAACTTTTCTCTACTGATACTCCCCTAAGCTATTGCTTGCTACATTTAGCAGGGTTTTCTCCATTATGACTGGATATGGCTGCTGCCTCATTTAGTTAAGTGGAATAACAAACCGAGATACCAAGATTGCTGGATATTTTTTTTGTTGTTCAGTTACAGCCGGATTACAGCTAGGAAAAAAAGTCTGTGTAAAATATGTTTTGTCTTTACCAGCTAGCTTTCAACAGAGACAGCTCTCCTGTCTACTTGTCTGTCTCTTCCAGTTTTGCATGCTGTTATCAGAGAAATCTTTCAATGGCAGGTATTTTCTTTACATAGTAAAAAGATGACAAAAGGTCAGACTCCTGTCAAAACTCCATTTGACCAAATAGCTCTCTCCCTTCTTTATCCTGTGCCTCAGCTGTAAGCCTGTACAGTTTGCCCTCACTGTGTTTCAAATTACATGCCACATCAAATAAGGCCGTCTCATAAGACTGTTCGTGCGAGTACAAGTGTCTGTGTGTGTCTGTGTGTGTGTGTCTGTGTGTGTGTGTCTGTGTGTGTGTGTGTGTGTGTGAGCCCTTTGATATTCTACCACCTTCAGAATCAGATTCCAATTAAATGAATCTCTGGAGTTGAGCTCAGTATTCATAGTGAGTAGCACAGGGTTGTAATAGATCTGATAGATGTAGCATACTGTGCCATTATCACTGACCTTTCTTTCTTTCTTTCTCTCCTCTCTCCCCTCTATTCCTCTACCTGGCTCCTCTGCAAACATTTAAGGAAGCGGAGGTAAGTAAATCCAGTGTGTTTTAAACTCTATTATACTACTTTGAAAAATACTGCAGTACTTTCCAGGCAGCCACAGACATTGTAGTGTATGAGGCATTCTGCCTCAAGACATTGATGCAGAGCCAGAGAGGTGTTGCTGATTTAAATGCACAGCAGATTGGGTGGCTGGTCAGCCATAGCGTGGAAGAATTCAGCATATTAAAATGATGCAGTAGTGGTTTGATAGTTTTCTTACTTTAAAGCAAATTTAGCATTTTCCACAAGATTATCAGCCAGTGCATGCTAGCTTTCAGTAATGTTAACTTCAGCTTCAAAAAAAGAAAATAATTTTGCCCAGATCTCCTTTGTTAACATTGGTCATTTATATGCTGCTATAACAGACCCCAATTCTCTCGATAAACTCGCCACAAGAGTTTAGACCCTGCGTGCTAGGATCTGCTCCCAATCAGCAACAAGGGCATTAGCTCTGTTAAGGCTGGAAGATAAGGTCTGGCTTTCAGTCTGCATTCAAGTATTGGATAGGGTTAAACCCGGGGCTCCGTGCAGCCAGTTGAGTTTTTCCACACCAGACCGGGAATACCATTTCCTTACAGACCCGGCTTTGTGAATGGGGCCACTATCATCTTTAAACCAGTCCCCAGAATGGTACAGTGGGTCTAAAATGTCAAAAAACTGCATGCTGTAGTGTTTCTCTGAATCTAAAACTACAATTCTACAATTCATCTGGCATATGCTTATATCCAAAGCGATTTAGATCTGAGAGCTGAAACATAGCCAAAACCATGTGTAGATGTTTTTTAGCTTTAAACTGTTACTTAAAATAAATCTATTATAATTGTTGTTGTTGTTGTTTTGTTAATAATAATGATAATAATAATAAACCCAGAATAGATTGATAGAAGTAAGTAAAATAGCTTACAGCAGGAGCTCTCCTTGTCACTGTTTAAACACGGAATGGTCTCACATTTCTCTATATAGTACAGGCTGTAGTCCGGAGTCTGCAGTGATAACTTTTGCTATTGTAACATCCTACTTAGCACTTTCACAATCATAAAGATAGTTTTAGAATAGAGACAAAGCAGGCGAGATGGACATGAAATAAGAGAAAAAAGAAGTGAGTGAAATAAGGACCTGAGGGAGAAACTAATTAGGTCTCATCTCCTCATTTCAAACTTTGTGTTCGCTCAAATGTTGGCAGTTGTCATTCATAGAACAAGGACTGGCTGAGTGGGTCAACTGTCCATTTTCTGTGAGCTGATTTGGCCTCTTTCTCTGTCTTTGTATCTGTGTACTTTATCTCTCTCTCTTTCTCTTTATTGAATAATAAAGGATCCTTCTTGCAAACCCAGCAGGTTTTCTCTGCCTGGTTAACGTAGTGTCAGTGACACAGGCTTGCTCCCTGCTGACACACATATGGTTCACTCTGGGTGCTACTTTAGATGCAGACACCACCACTACATGTGTGTGTGTGTGTGTGTGTGTGTGTGTGTGTGTGTGTGTGTGCGCGCGTGTGTGTGTCTGTGTGTCCGTGTGTCTGTGCAGACTACTTCCACTGCAAACCAAATTTGGCAACACTTTATGTCCATCTTTTTCACTTTTATAAGTGCACATAAACATTTCATAAAAGGGTTTAGACCAAACTATAATGTGGTTGTAAGCAGATAATAATTATTAATGTATTTGCAAACAGCTAGACGGCCTGAGGGCACTCCAAGTTGGGCTGGTTTAAACAGATACTGAATGACAATATAGTAAAATACTGTTGGAATAATCCAAAATATGTTACTAGGACTCTAGGAGTACAAAAATTTTGTTGCTGACAGCTACTGCACATTAATAAACACCTTAAGTGTTCTTATATCCACTTACAACTACATTATAGTGTATTATGGACCATTCATAGTGTTTTTAAATGATAAATATGAGGGGGGGCTAATTTAAATAATCAAACCTCTTGTCACAGTGAAAGATCAGGCAGAATCATAAAGTCAGTTCTACCTGAGCTTCAACCTGTTCACATTGGTCTATTGAAATGCACAGCTGGTATTTCCAGCAGCGGCAGCTGCTATACCACAAGCTGAAAACTCTCTATATGTAACACTCCTGCCTTCACCTTTATGTTAGTTTTATAGGGTGGCTTATGAATTATTAACTGTTTTTTTACTTATATGCATGATATGCACATACAACACTAAGCATAAGTTTTTAAGCCTTAGGTCTTTCCATAATGGGGTTTTAATTGCTATACACAATAGAAGATATCTGTAAACTGGGCAGGGAATCCACTCTGAATGGAGCCATTGAATCAAACTGTATTTGGCTTAAGAAATCCAAACCTCTGCTCAACGGAGCTTACCCAAAAAAGCCAATTATTTCCGTCTTAATATTTAGACTTGATGAGGCTTTCTCCATGACGGTCGACTTTTCTGTCTCTGAGCAATAACAATAATTTTTGAGCTTTTTCAAATATAATTATGGAAACATCCTAAAAGCAAAAAGGTATAATATGGATCTATGGTACACTGTCTCTCCCTCTTTAGATAACAACCATAGCACTGCTTTCTGAATTGTTTTTCTTAGTTAAAGTCGATGTTGACCTCAACAAAAAATATTTTTGTCCCAGTTGAACTCGAGCCTGTAACTCTCTTTACTCCCCAGTGTGTCTACTTCAGGTTCCTCTGTATATCAGTGTCCTATTTTTAAATACCCAAACGGTCTTTTACCTCTCAATGTATTTTTCTTTTTCTACTGCAATCGTTTGTTTTTACAAAACACAAGTTTGAAAGAACACAATGAGAGAAGAATGAGGACAGGAATTTGAAATATATTTGAAATATTCTCTCCCTGGTCTACAAAATAATTCAAAGATATTCTCAGCATGGCATTATGTTTATTTTATAACCCAGTTTCTTGTGTTTTGTTTCTACTCAGGATGACTACTTCAAAAGCTGGGCACCTGCCAAGTCTTTAGACCAAGGTGAGTCCTGTTTTTTTCGTGAGTCTATAGTTTATATTAGTTATGTGAGGCTGGGTGGATTTCAAACCTCAATCATTTCTTAGTACCAACAAAAAATGTTTCTTTAGTGTTCTAAAGATATTTACAAATAAACAACAAAAAAACACACATAATAAACTAAGGAAGTGATTTTGTACAATTTTGGTACCAAAACACAATTATGGTGCATCTGTAAGACTAATGATTTAGTTTCTAAAGTCTTTAAACCTTCTTGTTAGGTCAAGAGAGCAAATTTCCTATGCTAGAGAGAACATTTCCCACACATATGCTAATGTTGTCATCATTACCACAGGACATTTCCTGCTCCTTTCAAGTTAATTATAGCAGCCTTTAAAAGCATGTGCTATAACTCAAGACATTATTAATTGGTTTTGCTAAACATATCAGGCCTATTCAACTTCAAACAACATATGAAATTACTCTGAGGTCTTCCAATTCAGTTAGTTGATAGAAGTTATCCATCTTTGTTAAAATTATATATCACAAATTGTAAAGTTACTACATGTTTTTCTATATGTCTTATTAATTAAAAGTACAAACCTTAATTGTAAACTTAATTGGCTTATATGACTTATATGACTTACTTCTAGTTATGGTTGTTAGTTAGTTGCTAGTTATCTAAGCCCTGTCTTTTAATTGACCAAAGAGCAGTTATAATAGTTGCAAAGAGCAACAACTGCATTATTTTTGGTATCTAATCCCCCCAGCAGTTAAAATACTCAGGCTTGAAAGCAATGTTCTGTATATTTGTTTGATGTTTACATTACATTATACATCTTTCACTCACTGTCTTTTTAATGGTAATGTTTGTACCTTGCAAATCGAGAGAACTACAAATGAACTAATTGCACTTTCAGTGAACTACTGAAAAAAAAAACGGTCATCCCTTTAAACAAAGTTTTGTGTGTGTTTGTGTGTGTTTGTGTTTGTGTTTGTGTTTGACTGCCTTTTTCCAAGGCCACATCCAGCAGCTTCTCGCAGTTGCATACTGCTTGTGGACTTACCATGGCAACAAAGTCAAGTCCACTTTATCAATCACATTCAAGTGTGTAATGCTCTTAGACCCCCTAGTAAATCATGGCTAAACTCAATTATTACAAACACTCCCTCTTTCACACTCTCAGTCTCATTGTCTCACTTGCACATACAGTCTTGGGGCTCGAATTGACAGCTCTCTGGTGCAGCCCACCAGACTTTAAATCTTTCAGCCACCAAGTTTGTTCTGTTCTGTGCTGGCTTGGTTTTGCATATATAGCGCAGTAACTGTAACTCTTCAGGGAAGGACTTGCTGAGCAGGTTTATCTGGGCCAGCTCCTCGTGGATACTGAGCCAAATGAGAACAGCCTCGCCTCAATGCATCAGATTCTGAAGCTACTCTCTAGCTTCTCAGAGACAACTAAAAACAAAAAGTAAACAGGGGTTCATTCTCCTAACCAGGTACGAAATACAAGGGAAACACATGTAAATGCCTGATTTAGATGCTAAAACGATGATGTCCTACTATACTATATCTGTGCACTGTTCTCAAAACATGGAGACTGCTTTGCTTCCCTCTAACACCAAGTCGTGTCTGCAGTAGTTGGACTGCTTCTATCAACTACGGCATCCTCCTACCTTTTTAATATTTACTTTGGTTAGGCCAGATACAGAACAGAGTCCTTCAGTGTTGATATCATTCGTAGCTAAATGGAATAACCAGAGGAAAAGGACAGACGCATGCATTGGATTACAGTATGGTTCTTCACACACATTGTTTCAACAAGAAGTCACCCTTCATTGATCAGTTTAATGCTCCTCTGTGATGATGTATTGCCCTAAAGGAAAGTGTAGGGATTGTTTTGTTGCTCTAACCAGCTGTTCTGTCATCAAGGTAAAGGCCAGGTTATGCTTGAAACAGAACTGAGGACTACTGACTAGTGACTAGTGATGTGATCTCATAAAATGTGATGTGTGTGGCCAGGTAATAGAAATCATATTGAAATGACAAGTGGGTACACGCAGCTTGATTTGGGGTCAAAACAGCAGCAGGATCGCGTCATCAATCACCACCTGCTGATCTCAGTTTGACTAATGACTCACTGGTCGCCCTTGGAGACTAATCAGCAGCAGGAAGGTTGATGGGGGAAAATCCAGTCCCCTGATGAATCACTGGGCAATTATTGCCTCTGTAGCATCTAATGAATGAAATCAGTGGGATCACAAACGACTTGTTGGTGATACTGAACGTTGAGCAATTAAATCCCCGAGTAGTAAATCTGTTTTCCAGACTTCTTGTGGCATAATGAGGTCCAGCAGTTGATTTGAAACTTATTGTGGAGCTGTGGAAAACATGTATTTGAATACAAACTAATCCTACTGAATTTCAGTTTGCAGCGTTAGTTGGCTGTTTTTTCCCACCCACAAGAAACTATGATCCAGCTCATCAGTGTACGGGTATTATAAAAAATGTCAAGATTTTGCTGTTGATTTAGATTTGAATGTAGTCCTGGTTTCCTGTGTGACTCTGTTTAGCTGTTTCCGAATATAATTCTTATGTTCAGCAAGTACTTTTTGGCAGCAAAATCCTGATTTTAATAAACAGATTTTAATTTAATAGTTTGTTAATTTAATAATCTTTTTTTAATAGTCTTTTATTTGTAGGTAGTATTTTCCTAGCTTATTATTTGCAAATCTATGAACATATTTTCTGAGACCAAGCAATGTTTTACTGCATTAGAGCCATTAGATCCTGCTGTTGTTGAATAATGCACTGTCATGTGTTATGTGTATTTTTTTTTTGTGACCAGTAAAGCAAAAGAAGAATAAGTGGAAGAGTTAGATTAGTCAGTAATTTACAACAAACACTATAACTCATACGGATACATTTTGTTTTGTTTCTGTGACATTTATGTTATAAATCAGCTCCTTTTGTTGTCTCCATATGTCCATTGTTTATATACTGTGAAGGTGGCGATGTAAGGGCACATTTCCTGCACTGAAAAACCTCACATGCATCTTTTAATGGAAGACTGAAGAAGTCACAAACCCTACCATCCCTGAGGTGAAGTGTTGCAAAAGTTACCCCTGGCAGGCAATTTACAAAACTAACAAAATCCTATATAAAGTGCTGCTCCCCATGAAATATACGCATGCAACAATATACCCTGAAACCTCGTTCCCTGTTTCTCTCTCTCCCCCTCGGCCCTTTTGTTTTAATCTTACCCTCATTTTCTCTAAATTTTCTCATCATTTTCATTCCTTCTTTGTACTTTCAGGCCATCTATCTCTCACCACCCCTTCACCTCATACGCCTTTGTTTTTCCAGAGTTTTCTATTGTTTCTGACGTATTGAGTTCATCAGATGGAAATTACATATTGATGAACAGTGGGTGACTGTGAATAAACATACCACAGTGACGTAAACACACGCACATACACTGAAAGCCTGAGATTTAGTTGTTAGAGGCTTTCATCCATATTTGATTAACATCTTAAGATGTTTGGTTATAATTATCACATTCCCTCTCAGTAACTTTACTCATGTCTCTTCTCTCTCTTATTTTATCATCTTGTTTTGTCCTGTAGGAAATTATTTAGCCAAAACAGTTACAAACATGTTGTCCCTTTAAGCACCAGATAAACATTCTTCATGTTGATAGGTATTTTTTACACATCTTATATGTTGACTAAATGCATCAAGCTGAGAGTTCTAGAAATCCAATGTAAGTTATGAATGACACAACACGTCTTGTCTTCGCTATGCATGTAAACAGAGAATCCTTTGCAGTGGCATGTGTCCCAGGCAGCCCAGCTCGCCCTGTGAGTGGATTACACAGACATCTGCTGTTCTCAGATCAGGGTTTTATGTTTTCATAGTTTGCCCTGGACCCCGGACCAGTGTGAGTGAGAAGTTGCATCATTTGGAACAGGATGAAAGATAAAAGCAGCTCCTGAGGCTAATTTCTCAAAAACAACAGAAACATTTTGAAAAAAAATAATCTCAACACAAGGTCCTCTTACTAGCATTTTCTGGAGCTTTTAACTTTGGCTGCAACTAACAAAAGCCACCTTTTTAAGACTGTGGGAGCAGAAGAGGATACTGCACAAGTGAATTGCCTTGTCCAAGTTTCTGACATCTCAGTAAACTGCTTGTGGAAAACATTCACATGAAAACTTGTTTTGATATTTATTTTACACTTTTAAAAATTAGTTTCAATCTTGAGGCAAAATCCAATATCTTTTGATTTGATTTTTGTCCATCATAACCAGGCAGAGGAGTATGAGCATGCACACCCACAGATCTTTTTTTGTACATACAATACACACAGTGGGTTTATCTACATGAAAACACACACATTCACACACTTTGGTTGCTGCTTCTTATGCAGAAATACCTACTGTAAAAAATAATATCCCAGACTTGCTCACACAAAAGTCTAGTGTTGACTGTGGCCATGATGCTTAGTGGATGACACATTCTGTCAATTACAACTTAACTCTGATATGATAGCAACAGATTGCTCTGGCCTCCTTAGCCATATAAATACATGTCATGTTGCGACATCATGTTTTTGTATGGCTACTCTCCATTGCTCACCGTGAGATTTCAGCATTCAGCTAAACCTAAAATCTGTCATGTCCTCCAGGTCAGCTCAGCCTCTTTCCAGAGTCAAACTGAATATTAATTTATCACTGGTTTTCTGCATCTATATAATTTTCATTATATCCATCTGTAATGACTGGAGATTTGCCCTGAAAGGCCTCTAAGCCCAAGACAAGAGGGGAGGATGAGTCCTTGGCAGCAGATGACAATTGTACCATCAGCAAGACCAATGTTAGACTCAGTATTCAGGCTATTTCACTCTGGGATCTTGTATATGGGCATGCCCAACAGATTTGTGAGGCTGTGATTGCAATGCATTATCCGGAGATGGGAGTCAAAGGGAGGATTACAAATGGCAGGCAGTGCTCCATTATCACAGTCAGTCCAGAGGAACACAGGAGAGTCAAACTGGCACAGAGACACAAACTGAGAACACGACACAGACAAGGACGGAGAAAAGACAATGCAAGTTAAGTTCACAATATTCAGGTGTTCACTACTCTGTCTGTTTGCTTAATTAGATTACACATTGAACAAGTGGTTTCTATAGGAACAGTTTTGGCATCAGAAACAGAAGTTATTTGTTATGCACTTTGGTTTGGCAGGAGCAGCTACAAAACAAAGCCTTGAAAATCTGGAGCTTCCAAATTGCCAATCAGACTGATTAGATGTGACATTGTGTTTTCCCAGCGGAGGGTTCGTCGTAGTTATATATTTCATCCACTACTTCTCCGACTCACTAAGTCTCTGTCTTTCTGAAGATATGCTGTCTGTCTGCTCGCATTTCTCATCAGTCCATCTTTAATCTGCAGTAACCCGTCACTGCTTCTCAATACATTCTCATATAACCGTCCTTGATCTGTGCCTGGAGGAGCTGCAAGAATTAGAAAGAGAGGAACTGATAAGAAAAGAGATGGATAGGGCAACAAACAACAGTGAGCACCTCAGGTCTGTGTATTAAATGGGGTGTGAGCTGGAGCAAGAACAAATATCTCATTTCAGTTTAATGTGCTAAGGGTCTGTAGCTCACTCTCCAGGCGTTCTTTAAACACTGTTTACCACTCTGATTTTAATGGCTTGTTGGCCACATCATAAAAAGTGGCTCACTATCCACGACCCTCGGCTCGGCTCTTATCTCGCTCTTTCAGGGGGGTGAGCGCTCACAGTGTTGAGTCTTAACACATAAATGGCACTATCAGCTGAAATACACACGTGCATGCTACAGTGATTTCAGGCGTACGCAGTAAATTAACCAGTCACACACACACACACACACACAGGCAGTAATCAATGGCAGCTTGGGGTCTGCTGACACACAGAGAAGGGAAATATAAACAGGCACACCTAGGGTATTCTCAATTTAATGAACAGATCAAGCCAATCATATCAGCAAGGCAGTAAAATTTCTGTTTAGGATGGAAAGGAAGGGATGGTGTGAAAGACGAGGTACTGAAAACCTAGTGACTCAGAGAAATGGTGATTGAGAAAGGCAGACAGAGCTCCGGTGAGTTGGTTGAATTGTTATTGCCCTGCACCTCCAGTTTACAAAGGCAGAGCCAAAACCAACAACAACCTCAGAGCAAAATGAAGTTGTGAATCAATGGACTGCACTGTGTGAGCAATGCTGAACAGGCTGTTTTCAAGGGGAGATACACACAAACAGTAAATCACACAGAGGAAAGACTAAGTGCACGTGTTTATGTCTGTTTTCATTTTGCCCTTTGTGCCCCTGTACCCAATAGAGCCTCCGATGATCATCGTAAATTAGAATAAATAAACTTCAGAGGATGTGAGCAGACAGCTGTTGCTAGTGATCAGAGCAGCAGCCCTCAGCCTAAATGCCAGTGTGTGAAAGTGACAGTGGCATCAGAGATTCTCGAGGGAGGGAGACGGAGGGATATACAAGGATATAAAGACACGAGGCCTACAGAGAGCACTTGAGAGAGATTGCCTGTAGAGAGGATAAGTCAGAGATAAGAGAGGCATCCCATAATGAGCAGAAGAGGGTTCTGGCAAAGAGGAGAGTTGAATAATTGATAGAGGGTGTATTGACCAAAAAAAGGTCGGACTAACTTTTGCCTCATACGCAAGCGCACACACACACACGCACACACACATATCTCCTTACTTTCTCCTTACCGTGGTCACAGTATACACTCCATGTGCAGCCCTCGCTCAAAAGCCTCATTTACCACTAAATACAGGAGATGGATGACTTTGGGAGCTAGTCATCTTGGGGCGTTAATGTCACAGCCTACAAACAGACATGACAAACTCCCTGTACCTCAGTGCGTGGCTCCTCTGCTCCCTCCCCGAGGCTCTCCCACCACTGGCCTGCTTTCATGTGGGATGCTGTACTGCAGTGTTATTGTAAGACAGCAGGTGGATTAGTGTTTTTATATGCAGGTGGACAGGTACATTAATTGCTTTCCCCTAACTGTGTTTACTTGTTTCTGTGTTTTAGTGACAGTTCTACAGTGATTGTTCCTTAGTAGAAATTTTTTTATTCGTTTGCTAAACTTTAGACTTGTCTTTGACTTTAGATCTCAGATTGGAGATGAGAAAGCTCTATATGAAAAATGACTTGATACTTGCTACACTCTGGGAAATGCCCTTATTTGCTTTTTTATGAGAATTTTATGAGAGTTTTTTTATGAGAG